>CM068381.1:8803098-9151802 GCA_034770075.1 Aralia elata
TTGATGCCATTTTAGAAATTGGGAATTCTTCATTTCGGTTACTACGATTACATTATGGGATGAATTAATTTGAAGGAGAAACTATAATCGATGACAGTACAACTTTTGGGATTCAATACAAACCCTTTTATCCCTCCAACATTATTAAATTGCAAGTCCAGTAGCTTGCGAAGGAAACACCCAAGATATGCGGGATATTAGTTATACTCCTAGAGGTTGTATCTAACTATATGTGCAAGATACATTCTTGACATCACCACATTTCATTTTCTCTGTCTATTTTTCTTCATATTACTTCTTCTTCTATTTTTCTCCCAAGCCCAGCAAACCTACAAAGAGAACAAAAGACGCGAAGAGGAGTTCCGGCCTTTCTTGCGGGAGAACGGAGAGGGGTGCTGTGCTAGCTTGATTAGGTGTACGCCATAAGTTCATATCTTACTGTATGGTAGATCCAAGGAAGGTTGTTTCAAGAACAGAGGTATTAACCTTAAAAATCTTCATTTCCATCTATCTATTTTATGTGTTATAGACAAGATTTTGATGGGGTTTATGACGTGAATCACCCAAGATACCCTAGTTCTAACATATCATCATGATATTGACAACCTAACGTAGTTCTTGGAGTATTAGATCAAAGATTTAGAGGGAAGGAAAGTGAGCATATGTTTCTTCCTAGGGGTGACAACCCCTAGTTTTTCCTTCCACTAAATCTTGTGTAACCTCAAGTTTTACAACTTAGATATGTTGATCCGTCGAAAGGAGCGAGTGTTAGATACATGAGTTTAGCTACGTAAACCCAAGTGGTAGAATCACAAAATCTAATTAATTTTTGAAGCTTCCTACCGGGGGGCTTAATTGGGTGGTCCCAAAACAATCCAGCTATAGAACTTAAAGCTTTAAAACCCTAAAAGTCTGATGTCCCCGTTTTTTCCAAAAGGCTGTTTCGGCCAAGGTTATAAATCTTTTAAAAATCTGAGAGGAAAAATCACAGAGGGTACCTGAAGAACTTATCTACAGGTTAGACCACAAAAGAACCGGAACACATTTCGTTACGTGGTGATTTTGTGTGTAATTGACTTTTACCGTAGGAATGACTTCTAACATTATTTCTTACCCGGATTCCTCACTGTGTATACCTTGGAAAACCATCTAAATTTTTTTTACAGTATTATGTTTATATATGCGAATGAGAAGCTGTACCCTGAAAGGTTTTTTAAAAATTGCTCTGAGCCAAAAAAACTCGATTTAATGAAAAAAATATAACCCAAGATTCATAGGGTTTGTGAGTACTTTCCAAATATACCTAACTCACTTTTCTAACACAATTCCAGGAAACTTTGTGAATCATTGTTGGGTCATATAATTGTCCAGATCCAGACAGAATAATAATTTTCCAGGTAACCTTGTTTGCTATTTTTTCATTAAGAATGTTATAGTTATGGTTAAAAGGAAATAAATGGTTTTTAATGATGTCATTTACAATGAGAAAAATAGGATGTTAAAGCTTAGGTACTACCTATTATAAGTGTAATCTGACCTATGTGAGGTATTTTTGGTAATACTATTATGATAAACTAAGTATTTATGCACCCTATTATGGGTATTACAATAAGTTGATTTTAATAAAGGGTTTAAAATAATTTAAAATAAATTGTTTAATTTCGCCTAGAATAACTTATTAAAATATTACTATGATTATTTGAAATCATAAAGGAATTTGATATTTTTTTACGTAAATAAAGAAATATTAAGATTAAAACTTTATGGAAAACATATTATTAAAATGGCTAATAATATTAGATTAAAATATTATTAATCATATGTGATTAAACATATTATTCATAAAGATTAATAATATTAGATTAAAGTATTATTGGCGATGATTAAAATATTATTAAGAGTAAATAATAATATTCAAAATTAAATAAAATGTTATAAAAAATGTACAATAACATTCAGTAAATGGAATAAAATATTATTAGCATGATTACATAATATTAGGGAAATGAATAAATATTATTAATAGATTAATAATTATTAAAGTGAATTTAAAGGTAGTTGTTATTTAATAGTAAATTTTATCAATGCATGATAACTATTGCTAAGAACTAAATGCAATATGTAATATCTATGTGATTACCTAATGTAATGTTAAGCTGTGGCTACATTGAAAGATTAACTATAGGTCTCTCAAAGGAAGATAATTAAACCTGCCTAGCGGATAGAAGGAATTTCATTGCGTAACGAGTAGCCTAAACTAAACGAGGCAAGTCATCTATCCTTACTCATATTTTTATTGAGCAACAGTTCTATCTATCCCGAAACCTTTAATTGTGTGCACAGTTTCCTATCCTTACTCATATTTTATTTGAGCACAGTTCCCCTTTAACCTCTACACAAAATTATATTCGCCGAGCAGGACTTTTTTTAGTATTGTATTGCACGTTATTTATTATCAGCTTGAACCTTATTTCCCAAGGCAATGCCTTTTTTTTTAAAGTGGGTACTAATTTTACCTTTACCAATTATTTCACATCTATGATATTTATTGGATACTTCGCATTGGATTGGGCACTTGGGGTTTCGTATATCGTCTTGGACACTTGTACATTATTCCAAACGTTCTATAATTCTTAGACACTGTTTTAAGATTGATTCTGATCCTTCGTTGTCGGGCAGACAATTTGCATGAAATTTTTATGAAAGCTATTGATGAGGTTCATCCACAAGCTCGGGAATGCATGGCGCGCCTATTGGAAGCCGCCCTCGGTGCAAAGTTCCGGTTGGGACCCGTGACGAGACGCGCACGAAGCCTCAACCGCTTCAAGGGAACGGGCTTCATGGTTTAATTCGAGAGATGGCGGGGACGAAATTGGGTATCGAGTTCGAAGCGCTAGTAAGGATGGAATTTATAAATACGTAAATGTAATTGCAAGGGTCTAACGCGTTACGAGCCCACGTCACGACGCGAAGGACACGCAAGAGGCATCCCAGAGAGTTTTTGAGGAATAGTCGAATCCGGGAATTGGAATACAGGCATTCCAAGCTACTTTTCTAATTCAAATTTGGAACATGGCTTTTTCTTAATTATTAGGCTAGTTTATTTTCCAGTGGTAATGTCTTATAGATTCCCTACTAATAATTAGGAATGGTATTGATAAGTAGGATTTGTAATTTTCCTTATTGGTTTAAATAGTTAGGATTTGGTTTTCCCAAAATTCATTTTGGGTAAGCTAGGGATTTGATTTCCAGTTGATTTTCATAATATCCCAGAGGAGTCAGGCATCCTTGTTGAGTATGTATAAATAGGGGACATAGATGATGTATTTTGATTACACTTCAATCAGATTTTATTCAAATTACAATTATTTGTGCAAATTAATTCACCTACTTTTGGTTTCTTTGAAGAATTCCTAGGTTTATTTGCAATGTTATTCTTTGAGATTCAAGTTTTTGACTTATCATAACAACCAATACATAGTTGTGTGTGGCGGGGTCTTCTACCGCACTAAACTGTACGATTGATACCGCGATTAACCGCTTTCCATATAACGCGAGGGGTTCAAGTGGGTGTCGTTGGTGTCCATGATCAACCGCAGATCTTTCAAGGCGAGCAATTGTACCAAGATTACCGTTCTACATATAGGCGAGGGGGGTTAAGGTGTTGCAAGCTTATCCAACCGTTCAACTTTGCCTAGAAACGGATCGGGCCCCGACGACCACTTTCACAGCCAAGCGTGGCGTGGAGTCTATCATTTGGGTATCAAGAGCTACAGTTCCTAGCAGAGGTTACTATATCCTTTTATATTTTTTCGTGTATGTATGTTATGAATATATATTGAAGAAAAAAAATATACTATGCAAAAAAAAAAAAAAAAAAAAAAACGTTTTAAAAAAACGACATAAAAAACCCTAGTGAAAAAAAAATCGTTGGAGAAAAACCAACAAGGTGGAGAAGAAAAAACAAAAAAAAAAATTATTTTGTTGCGATTAAGTGTGTTATCATTGAGATAATTTCATACCCTCCTATAATTGTTTCGTGATAAGTTATTTTTTATATTTGCATTTGAAAACCTGTGATATATATTTAGGAATATCAAAACGCAACCGAGAAGAGAGAATTTGAGTGGTGTCAAAGGCAAGAGTAGTGAGAATATTAGAGGGGAAAAGCCTCGGTTGAGTGCATACACGGAGAGGATTCATCATTTGTTTGGAGATTCGAAACACGTAAGGGAGTGGTACGGGCAAAATTAATGTTTTTCTACCTAAACCTTTGGTTCTTTGCAGCTAATCCATAATCTCTGGTCATGAAGTGGATACGGGGTTGTTTTTGGAGAAGGAACATCTACAAGAAAAGATCAACACAAGTGGTGAATTCACAAAAATAGAACACGGACCGTCCCCTCTTACCTAGCAAGTATATTTGGAAGGTTGGATCTCCTTGTGCACATAATAAATTTGAGAGAGTTGGAAAGCATTCAAAGGGAGCATTTCACCGATGTATTAATGGGCTCTCAAATAACCAGGAGGGAGAAGGTTCACGAAAAAGGGGGAGAAGATTCAGGAACAACGAGGGAGAGATATTCCTAAAGCAAGAGGATTTTGGACCCAGATCTTCGAAGGCAAAGATTTGAGGCCCAAGGACAAATTGAGAGGATTGTAGGGATAGAGAAGATAAGGAATCGGGTAGATGAGACACCTTGGGTGAAGGATATTCAATTAACAGATAGTCCATTCTTTCCAAGGGGGGAGTGATCCTTGAGGCTTATCTTGATTGGGGAGAGAACGAAGATTGAATGGGTTTTTGAAGTTCAAAACTATTCGGAGCGGTGGCTCCAGAAGAAAGAAGGTACAGTTGGCAGCTACAGAATTTACCAGAAATTATGCCCGTCCACACATTGGTGGGGATCAATTGGACGACTAGTAGGATGAGATGTTGAGGCGGGTTTGAGCGGCCCCCATTGAAGACTTTGGGCTGAGATTGAAGAAGCCAGTTATGGAACCGAAGTAGATTTGTACCAAGCCACTATCA
Source organism: Aralia elata (assembly GCA_034770075.1). Classification (NCBI taxonomy): domain Eukaryota; kingdom Viridiplantae; phylum Streptophyta; class Magnoliopsida; order Apiales; family Araliaceae; genus Aralia; species Aralia elata. The sequence continues at coordinate 8,808,131 of CM068381.1, forward strand.
TCGGGATTTGATTACGGGAGTTTGGCAGACTTTTGGAAGCAAGGGACTCGTAGGAGCGTGGACGTCACTACTACCAAGGAGATGGAGATGTTAACTGGCTACGGAGGCCCCTACCATCGATTGATGGACAGCGAGGCAACAATGGGCTCGATTTTCAGCAGGTTTAACCTTGGGATATAGCTGGGATTTGGTGGAGCGATCATCAATTACGTGGGCATTGGAGGATATGGTAGCACATGGCCACCAAGATTGAAGAAGCAGCCTTAAGCGGAGGAGAGGTGGTCAAAAGTCAAATCCTACCACAAGCTCATCATGGAACGTCTAATGTTGTGGAAAAAACGTGAGGAAAAAAGCACATTTGTGAGCCAAGCCTAAAGTGGGAGCCAAAGCAAGAGACGGACTAACCGTGGATTGCCAAGAGGTGGTAAAAAAACTGAGAAACCCTTTCTTTTAGTCGTTACTAGACGATATTGTATAGCTTTAAATGCCAAGGGAAGGGGACATATATCCTAGGCCAAATGTTCCTAATCACACAAGAACTATGTTGTTCCGGTGACAGTATTGGGGAGGTGGAGACAGAGGGGAAGAGGAAAGTGACAATGAATTTCTATGCCCACCCCGTTAGAGGAGATAGATGAGGGATGCTATACATATATGGGGAGATTCTTAGTCACATAGAAGAGCACTAGTTACACAGGTTGACAACGGAGGAACAGCAAAGAACACAACGAGAAGACAATCTTTTTTCATACTAGGATGTCATTGTGAATGGGAAAGATCTGGTTGTGTTAGTCATAGATGGAGGTAGTTGGTTACGGACGTGGCTAGTACGACTATGGTACGAAGAAATTGAGGATTGGCTACATCCAAACCTCCACAACCCGTATCGATTGCAATGGCCTCCCCATGACAGTTCAGATATAAAGGGTGACACCAAGCCGGTGTTGGTTCCATTCTCTATTGGGCGATACTGAGGATAATCATTATTTTTGTTTGTGCTGTGAGTGGTGCCTTATGCAGGAAGGGGCATTATGGTTGCTTGGTAGACCATGGCAGTTTGATCGGCGAGCGAGTTACAACTATGGATGGTTTCACACTAATGTAGTAATTCCGTTTGTGCATGAAACGAGAACCAAATTACTTTACGTCCTATGTCCACACACAACAAGTGCATGGAGGATCCAGAATTCACTTGAGCAAAAAGATAATGTACCAAAACACAGAAAAACGAGCGGAGTGATGAAAAGCAAAAATCAAGAGGGACCAAAATAGTGAGCGGGGCGAACACAAATAAGGAGGGCAGAAACGACACAAAGAAAGAGAGAAAGAAAGAGAAGATTGAGAGAGAAAAACCACATATCTATTGCAAACAAAAACGTGATGTGAGTTGCGAGCGTGATTTCTAAACAGCCGAATGATTATACTGTTTTTTCCGTGTATAAAGAGGCGCCTTTGTTGACTTACTAACGCTAACAGTTTTATACATTATTTTGCCTAGTAGTTGTTTCTTCTCTCTTGCAGGATTATGCGGAAGTGTTTCCCGTGGCGAGCTTTACCTCACAGGATTACCACCTATTCTGGTGGCATTGAACATCAGATTGATTTCGTTGCCCGGGTGCTAACCATTCTCCGAATCGACCAGCTTAATCGGAGTCAATCCCGAGGAGACGAAGGAGTTTGCCCCAAAGCAAGTTGGATGAGCCTAATGGAAGAAGGGGCAAGGGTTCCGTAAGGGAAGGAGTATTGAGGTCCCGTGTGCAGTTCCTGATTGAATTTTTGGGTGCCAAGAGAAGGGATGGGAAACTGGCGAATGTTAGCATCGATATAGTTCGAGAGCGGGTAAATAATTATTACGGTAAAACTTATCGACCATCCCATTCCTCGTTTTTTTAGATGATATGTCTAGATGAATTGCCTGGATCTTGTTAGTGTGTTTCAAACACTTTGATTTAAAAAGGTGGGTATCATCAAAATTCGTATGAAAGAAGGGGATGAATGGAAAAACAGCTTTTCATAAAACCAAGTATGGTGTTTGGGTATGGAGTGGTTTAGTGTTACCTTTGCCGGGTTTAACTAATGCTCCTCGTAGTACTTTCATGCGTCTAAATGAATTTTTCCCAATGTTTTGGCGTCCGTGTCATAGGCAAATTTGTTGTTGTTAGTAGTTTGATGATACTTTCTGATTTATAGGCAAAACACTTGTGTAAGAGCATGCATTGCATTTCACAATCTGGTTTTAGATGTACTTTCGATTAAAGAAAAAGTTGTTTGCTAACATGGATAAAATGTCCATTTGATAGCACGGATTATAAGAATTGTGTTTTTCTTGGCTTTTTGGTTGTGAGTTCACAGGGAGTTTCAAGTCCGGGATGAGGCAGAAGATACGATGCACAATCCTGGGGGGAATGGCCGAAAGTCCAACAAATGTAGGGCCCAAGTTCGCAAGCATTTCATGGATTGGCTAGTTTATTACCGACGGTTTCGTGAGGACACTTCAGCGACATCACGTAAGGCCACCATTCACCCGGGAAGTAGATCACAGAAAAGTGTTAGGGGGTTTTTTAAATGGGGTGATGAAACAGGCAAGAAAAAAGCGGTTTTTAAAATTGCATTCAAAGATAAATTGACTAACGCTAAGCCCTCCTTTGCTATGTCCTTACCTATCTCAACTTTGCTTTTCAACAAACCATTCTGAAATTGAGTGTGATGCTTCAGGGGTTTTGGGAATTGTATGGCTGTGATGATGCATGAACGGGGAAGCCAAGTGGCGGAGAACCAAGTAGGCGTACTTCCAGTGAGAAGTTAAATGGGGCAAAGCCCTAAACCTTATTCCTACTTATGACCAAGGAGATGTCACGCATTGGTGCCGAGCGTATTGGAGACATGGCAGCACTACCTATGTGCCTTAAAGAGTTTTCGTGCTGAATTCACAACCGGACTCATGAATCATTAGAAGTACTTGAAGGGTCAGCACCCCCAAATTGACACAAAAGGGCCCATGCGCGATGGCATGGAAGTTTGATCGAGACAGTTCCATAAGTCCTATCGATACACGCAAGGAAAACAGGAAAACGTCCCGTAGCAAGATGCTTTGTCTCGGGCAGGTATGTGTTGTGTTAAATACTCTTGAATACTGAAATTCATTGGTTTTGAAACGACATCAAACGACTTATATGTTCATGACCATGATTTTTGGGAGGGAGTTTAAAACTTGTGGAGAAACGAATGTTGTAGGTAAATACTTCAAAACCATGATGGATTTTTACTTTCAGTTCGTGAGAAAATAAATTGTGTATACCCTGCATGTTTCTTTCACGTGAGTTGCTCAGTTTAGAGCGTCACCATGGGGGAGGATTAATGGTCATTTTGGTGTTTGACAATAACTTTAATCTGTCTTCACAAAGAAACATTTTTATTGGCCTCATATTGAGAACGAGCTTGTGGAAACGAATGTGTGATAGATGCATTAACTTGTCGTCAAAGCTAACAAATCTCGTGTTCAACCCCATGGATTGTATACACCATTGGCCTATATCTAGTGAACCTTGGGTTGGACTTCTCTATGGATTATTGTGTGTGGGTTTACCTAGGTCTCAAAAGAATGGTCATGATTCTATATTTTGTTGTGTCGTGGATGGCATATTTTCAAAAGATGGACCACATTTTATTCCATGTCACAAAAACACCTCTGGATGATTGCATCCCATGGTTGCTGCATTTTTTCTTTAGGGGAAATTGTACGTTTGCATGGCATTTGCCTAAAACAATTGTTTCAGATAGAGATACTAAATTTTTGAGTTATCTATTTTGGAAGACATTGTGGTGTACAACTTCGGTACTAAACTGTATATTTTCCAACTACATAGTCCATACCTCAAAAACTGATGGACAAACAGACGAAGTAAATAGGACTTTTCATCTGCATTATTAAGGGCCAATCCATTAAGAACGAAAATATTAAAGCCATTGGGAGGACTGTTTACCACATGTTGAGTTTGGCGTAATAATAAGATCTTGTTCATTCTGCTACTAATTATTCGCCATTCTTGAAATTGTGTATGGGTTTAAATCCTTTAAACTCCATTGAGTCATTTATCTCCATTACCTGTTTCTGAGTATATACTAACAATGGATGGAAAGCAAAAAGGGTCGAGTTTGTTTTTAAGCAGATACATGAGAAGGCACGATTCAACCATTTGAGAGGACGAAGGACGGGCAGCCAATACGGCCAAAAAACATGCTCAAATAAGGGTCCGACGTCCAAGTTGTTCTTTTGGAACCGGGAGATTGGGTTTTGTTGGTTACACATGCGGAGGAGACAAGAAAGATTCCCTGTCAAACGCACGCTCAAGAAATTGCTTCCTAGAGGAGATGGGACCGTTTCAAGTTCTTGAGCGCAGTTAATGCACAATTGCCTACAAATTGGCATATTTTACCGGGGTGAGTATAATGTTTAGTTGCCAGCATCTTCACTGTTTATTTACCTAAGTCCGTTTGATGTAGGTTGACGATTTGGGAGGACCAATCCCTTCTCACGGGGGGGGGGCCAAGGAGAGGGAATGATGAGGGTCCATCCACAACAAGCTCGGGAATGCATGGCGCCTATGGAGCGGACTCGGTGCAAAGTCTCCCGGTTGGACCCGTGACGAGGAGCCATGAGCTAAAACGCTTCATAGGAAGGGCTTACATGGTTTGATTCGAGAGGCTTGAGGGACGAAATTTGGTTTCCGGAGTTCGAAAGGCTATAGTAAGAATGGAATAGAAATACGTACCTGTATTGCCAAAGTGATAACGAGCATAGTCAAGACGCGACAGGAAAGCAAGAGGTATCCAGAGTTTTTGAGAAAGTTCACATCCGAATTGGAAAGGATTCCAACTCCTTTTCTAACTTCAAATTTGGACATGGATTTTCTTAAGTTATTAGGATATTAATTTTCAGTCTGTTTTAGCTTCCTACTATATACTTAGCAAATGTTTCGAAATAAGTAGGATTTAATTTCCTTATTGTTTAATAGTTAGGATTTGGTTTCCAAATTAATTTGGGTAAGCGTAGGATTTGATTTACAGTTGATTTTTATTAATTCCATATTAGGATTCGGATTCACTTTTGAGTATCGTAATAAATAGGGGACATAGATGGATGTATTTGACTACACTTCAATCAGCATTTATTCACTTTACAATTATTTGGTGAGATTATTCTCTAACTTTTGGTTCTTTGCAAGAATTCCTAGGATTATTTCGTAGTTTTTCTTTGGAGAGATTCAAAGTTTGACTTATCCATAACAACAATACAGAGTTGTGTGTGGCGTCTTCTACCGCAACTAATCGTCGATTGTTTTACCGAGATTAACCAGCTTTACATATAAGCGAGGGGTCAAGGTGTCGTTGGTTGATCCCATTCAACTCCAGTTTTTCAAGGCGAGCCAATTTTGTACCAAGATTACCGTACTCCTACATATACGGCGAGGGGTTGGGTTAAGGGGCTTGTTGCGAAGCTTATCCACCGTTCAACCCTTTTTGCTTAGAAACGATCCGGGGCGACTGACCACCTTTCACGCAAGCGGGTGCCGTGGAGTCTATCAGCTATTCCAGGTCAATTGATGGTATGGACTTCTTTAGGCTGTGAAGTGAACACTCCTTTGTATTAGAGGGGTGAGTACCCCACGTTATCTAATCATAAGGATACCAAACAGCCAGAGTTGAATGTATAATGCATATACATAAGCGTAACGCGAGGGCTTGGAATCCCCTCAAGGTACAAATTATTCTGTACGCCAGTAACTAATAGGGTCAATCACACTATTGACTTCCCATTGGAAGTTTTTATTGTTCAAGTACAAGTCTACCTGACCCTATTCCATTTATTTCTACAACGTAGTTACTTACTTCTATGCCTATCCGGATATTCATACTTGTTGAATTCCCTTTTTATATTCTGATTCCATCATGATATATCCTGTATTGGTTTATTATTTAAAACTTACTGAGCAAACATAGTTGGCTCATCCTCCTTGCTATATCAATGACTTTCATAATGCAGGTTTAAACCCGAGACTTCAGAGGAAGGGCAATGGTAAAGAAAAGGATGAAGTAATAGACTTCAAGGTATAGCTGACATTTGATTTATGCTTAGTTTTAATTTTACTATCCCCATGTAAATTTGAACTCCTGATTAATATTTAAGGGGTATGTTTTTGGTGTAATAAGATTACTCGGAATCTTGGGGAGTAGTAGTAACCACCTTTATGAGATGAACAATATATGTATTATTATATTCCGTGGCATTTAGTCATTGGTATGTTTGTTTTGGAGGTAGATGTATTTTGTATTTGGGATCCGTAGATGACCAGATCCGGGTCATTTGAGACTCGAATTTTTTGGGGGGGCGTCACCGTACGTAAGCATAGCTCCCTACAATGTTTTTCGTTCTTTCTGTACACCTAATATTTCTCCTAACCTTTTTGCATTATGAATCAATATCGATGATTGTCCTTGCCACCAAACAATAAAAATTTGTGTTATTAAATTACGAATAAGATTAATTGATAAACTGATATTGGAAATAAAGAGAAAAATTAATTTAACTTAAGAATTATTCGCCTAGGCAAACGACGCCCAAAAAACCACTGATGGGGCTAACATCTATACTAGCCAAATTTTACCGTAGCTCAAGGTTATACACGGTCCAACAAGTTAAATAAGTGTAAGTAAGAGTGTTCGACAAACCCACGAGGAAATAAATAATCTAGGTAAATTAACTTAATCATTCTAAATTACCAATCATTGATTAACCCAATTCTATTGTAAACAACAATGAATTCACCAAGATTATTCCAAAATCAATTAACGACAGAGTAAAACTACGAATATAAACTATTTTAAAACGAAAACAAAAGGATAACAATTTCCCCCGATGATGTTTTCCCAATGTATCACTCCCTATTTATAGTTTAGTCCAATTATTGCAATTTGTTAACCCAAGAAATTCATAAGTATTTAATCTAACTTATTATCTAAATTAAATAAGTGTCTTCATATCCTAACTTCAATTCACTATTCATTCCTAAGTGAATAATTAACAATGAAAGCACAGTAATTTACCAATTCTTATTAAGTTCATGCGGGAAGGAAATTGGTGTAGGTATTATTCCTTATCCCTCTTTGGCACAATGTGGTGCTATTCACTCCTTTAGAAGAATAAAAATCCAACACATGCATCATAATTCCACACCCAAATCTAGAATCAATATTTCCTATATCATCTATATCACTTAGATTACATTGGTTGGCCACATAATTATTGAATGAAATACAAAATATGATAAACAAATCTTGGCATACCAAATTGGATCATAATCAAAATATGATGAATAAATTAATTTAAATTCAATCATCGGCGGATCCATTGCAACCTTGAATACGAATTTAGTTCATGAATAAGGGGACAAAAAGGGAAACATCACCATTATACCATCATCATTTTAAAAGTATTAAAAATGTCTAAAAAAAAAGGGTTTAAGAGAAAAGAATTTGTAGTAGTACACGGCCTTCCGCTGAGATTACTCCAGCATCTTTTGATCTCCCGTCTTCTCCGAGGAAACATTATGCTGAATATAATGATGTCTGCCTCCTTTTCTCTTCCTAACCCGTAGATGTGTTCTCCTTTGTAACCCTAATTTTATGTGTAATTTATAGCTTATATGATAGCTTGGGTAAAACATATCATTCCAATTGAGAAATCCAATACGGCAAGACCCAAGTTCCAAATTAGAAAGTGAAAAAAATCGTCCAAAATCCCACTCCAGCCACGCGTGGGCCCGGCGGGCCCACATTCTTAGAGCCACGGCTCCCCTGAAGTATCGTGGCGCAATCCCATATTAGAGAGCCCTGCGCGGTAAGGCACAACCCTATGTACAGGTGGCTCGTCCCGTAACTCTTCCCGGATAAAATGTTATTCTGGCCATTTTACTAACGGACGTCCAACCAGATGTAATATCCTAGCACGCGAACACCTTTGTAACCTCCAATTTGACTTATAATGTTGTAACCATTTTGCTTCCATTTCCTTTTTCCTACGCAAAAAGCACAAAACAGCACATAAAAAACAGTAAACCGAAAAATACCCAAAGAAGGAACTACACAATTTCTATCAAGCTAAAAGTACTCAATTTATAAGGTATAGAAAAACCCACTCATTAGACAACCAGCTATAATTTAAAACCCAAGGTGGAGTTTAAATCAGAAATGGACTAACCATGGAACGCAATGTATGTACAATTAAATTACCTTCTTTTAGTCGTTAATCGTGATATTAAATGTTTTTAAAGTGTCCAAGGCCAAGGGCCATTATAGCAAGTCACACTAGTCTCAAATCCACGGACAATGTAGTTACGTGGGACTAATGGTGAAATAGAAGACCGCGAGGAGGAACGGAAAAGTGATAATGACTCTCTGCCACCCTTAAGCGGCAGTAGAAGCATAGGGAACGTTGCAACAATTTGGGAACACAGTTTCTGGTGCCGAGAAGGCTGCTTTCTGCACAAGTGAAGGAGGATAGCCGGCGCCGCAGCGTGCACACCTTCTATTTCCTTACTAGAATGCCTTGTGTCTGGGGCCAATTTGTTGTGTCGTGATAACTGGAGTTAGTTGTACGCACTGATGGCAAGCACCGGCTTATGGTCGAGGCAACAAATGGGGTTTGTCCACAACACCAATCATCCACTCAACCAAATCGATTGCACTGGGCTCCACGATAGTCCAGAGATTAAAGGTGAACTACAATCGGTATTAGTAACCAATTCCTAATGGGAAATCTGTTGTCTGAGATATTGTGCGCCGTGGTTCCCAATGCAGGCGGGCCACACTATTGTTTCGTCGACTCGTGGCCATTAAACCGGCAAGTGAAGCAAGATGGCTATTAACCCCTGAATATTCTATTAGTTCCCAACAATACACGAAAAGGTAACTTTGAGTCCAATGTCACCACAACACGTGCATGCGGATCACATTCAACTTCCAGCACCGATCATGCACAAAGAAACAAGAAAAGTGTAGTAGGTGTTCTATTTTCCATACACGCCATTCCAAATGCTAGAGCTCGTATATCCCGCGGTTTTCTCGTCTACCTATAGGCGAGGGCTTCAGGTATCGAAAGAGATACATCACAATTTGATTACTAGAAACGATCCGGGCGACGACCACCTCACGCACGCGTGCCGTTGTCGTCTCTCATGTTGGTATCTCAAGAAGCGTATTACTAGCTAAGTATCTATCATTATTGTATCGTTGAAATTTTGTGCGTCACCAAAAACAAAGAGTCTCTAACAATTTTATTATTTCAGTTAATTTACTTAGTTCGATTAGCATTCGTTTACAATTCCGTATCAATCGCAGATTATATGGTCCTTCTATTCATACCTACATATAGTTATTCCAGATAAGTTATATTTGAGATTGATTCGTAAAACCTATGAGAATTATGCTAGGTACACAAATCTAACCCGCCCTCATTGGAGCGACAACTTAGGCGGGTCACAAGGCTTAGTGGTGAGATTCACACTAGCAAGGGACAGAGCCTATATGAGAGCATACTTACGAGGCGAACCATTTATCCTCACGCGCACACACGTCAAGCAGAGTGAAGAACCGAAAAATCCTGAGGAACAAAATAATGAGGGGAAAACCAATAAGAGAGACAAAACAGCCGAGACAACCAAAAAGAATAGAGGAAGCAAACGCCAAATATCTATTGCAAAAACGAGCCGATGAGAGGCGAGGCGCTTTCGAATGCCTCAGCAGCGTGTGATGCTCCATTATTCGGTACTACAGGAAGACACTAGTTGACTCCTAAACGCTCATGCTTCTTTCTTGCCAACTGGTGTATTCTATCTCTCTTACAGGAATATCCGGCAGTACTTTCCGAGGAGCTACCCCAAGCGATTACCACCAATTTGGGGAATTGAGCATCAAATTTGACATTCCGTACCCGGCGCTACCCTTCCAAATCGTGCCACGCTTATCGGAGCACTCTTGGGGAGACGCAAGCGTGCAACAATCAGCCACGTTGGGGAATTCATGGAGCAAGGGTTCGTGAGAGAAAAGAAGCAATGGCAGTCCCTGTGCAGTTCCCCAAGATCTTAGTGCCCAAGACAGATGGGACGTGGCGTATGTGCATCGACTGACGAGCGGAAAACAATAGTTTACGGTAAAGTATCGGGACTTCCCATTCCCTCATGTAGATGCTATGCTGGCCGCATTGCATGGATCTGTTGCGTTTTCAAAAATAGATTTACTAAAACCGTGGTTATCATCAAATTAGAATGCATGAAGGAGATGAGAGGCAAACTGCATTTCAACACAAAATTCTGGTTTATATGAGTGGTTCGTGTTACCTTTCGGTTTCAACAACTGCACCTAGTACTTTCACTGAGATTCAAGAATCCTGTATTGCGTCCATTCCATGGGGGGGAAATTTGTTGTTGTGGTATATTTTTTTTTGCTACAGTTATGGTTTTATGTAATAGCTGGGACCAACTCTACAATGGCAAAGGGGGCAACACCCCAGACTCTAGGAAGGTCATTCTCAAGACACCGCCAAGAGAGGAACTAGGTATACGAAAGGGCAAAACAACAAAACACAAAACCTTACAAAATCCAGTTGCTGAATAATTAAATTACCCAACAACACCAGAAGTAGCCATGAGAACAGGCACTTAGAAGTGGCACGCCTAGCATTTAATCCTTTTCAACCACCACCTTTGCAAGAGCCGCACACTGGAATGAGAGTATCTCTATGCACATTTAATGTTACCGAGCTTCCCATGTTATTGTAGAAGGAAGTAGCCAGTGTCAAGTAAAGAAAGATTTATGGTGAGGTTGTTGCTTGGAAATTACTGATAAACGCCAGTAATCCCGCACCCATCCGTAGGGCTGTTGTCCCATTCCCCCTACTTACACGCAGTTTTGCATAATGACCACTAAAGGACTCACCGCTAACAGCACCAACACGCTGATCCTAGCTTTAGATCACACCATATTGGGCATATAGCGGACACATGGCTTTACGTATCCCGGAGCCATAATGCTTCGTGATATCATTGGTTCGGAAGTTTACTCAGGCAATCCCAGCCAAAGCGAGAACAGCAATACCGAGGACCATGCAGTGAGACGTTATCTGCCACCGCACAAATTTAGTGCCAGCCACACTTCTTGGTTTCAATTTCTGATATAATCCCCAACTATTCTTGGCTTATGATTGTAATAATATCCAATGACATTCTCATACACAATCATGCCATATATTGTGCATTTTTGACGCACGGTAGATTTAGCCCAGGCTATCCCCATCATGCAGCAGGTTTACAAATGTAGAACTTTAGTTAGCTGGAGAATTAAGAGAGCTATTGTTACCAGTCAAGCAAGTTTTTGATTCCCCCCAGACCTCCTTCATTTGTAGGCCAGCGCCCAGCGCCGGCCCATGCCACCTTTAGGCTCCAATATTTTGCAAGAGGTTGGGCCCCTTCCATAAAAACCTACTCAGAAATGCTTGAATGGCTTATATAACCGCTTTGGGCAAGAGAAAGTGAGAGCTCCAGAATGCCTTGGATTGAACCTAAAACTGATATTTATGCGCTGGAGTCTACCCGAGTAAGAAAGCACTTTTGAGGTCCAAGAGGTCACCTTCTTTGTGCTATACCTGTGCATTCGAGGCCTGCCGACCAACTAGGAGAGGATTTAGATGAACTACAACTAATAATCCCCAGACTTTCCGTTGCATATTTAGACAAAATGGGATTCTTCATTCAGTTCACTAGATTTACATAGGGTCCGAATTAATTTGAAGCAATCGTATGATAGGAAACTTTTGGGCTTTAATACAACCCCTTTTATCTCACATTATTACATATGAGTCCAGTAGCTTCGACGGCAAAAGGTGTGACGCCCCCAAATTCTCTTACACTCCCTGTAGCCGATTTGGTGCTCACGTGCACACTCTACAACTATAACATATTCAATAATATATGACTATCTATCTCTCCAAGGATCACAGTATCCCATCACACAAGATACTAGTTCATGCCAGACCGTTCAATTGTGTAGTGGATACCCTCACTTGGATGTCATAGCATCATATCTTATGACATATCCTACTTTCCACTATCGACTATTCCACTCTATCAGCCATTCACAGTCTTAAATGCTAACATTATTCTTGGCACTGCGGGGGCGCATTCGGTACAAGGTGATACCTTACCGTCCGCACCATTAAGATGTAACCTCCTAGCGCTTACAGAACTTTTAATCTCATTCAAATCCCCTCAATCCGATGTATAGTTCATCTAGATAATGTCGTTACTCGTACCAACTCTATTAAACACTTTACAGATCAGAGGTATAACGCAATACGATTAACTAAAGGATGCTACTATATATTCCCATATCATTAAGTTCCGTATACCATCCGATCTCAGGTACTAAGTTCTTACCAACCAAGCCTCAAAAAAGACTTGATATATTCCAACCGATAATTCAACAACTAATTAAACATGGCCTTTTTCCTTTGTCTGTCCCAGAAGTGCGGGCATTATCAATTTCACAAATGCAAAAGAAGATCTATGCACCGAATGAGCTACCCAATATGCATCAGCACGTTCCATATTGAAACCGTACACCCACATGTGTATCATTTTGACCGAATGTCACCGAAGTATAACTGAGGGGTTTAGTACATGAACCCTGTGTTTCAATCCGTTCTATCAGTCTTCAATGACTAGAAACGCTTGCTTTCGGATCTCATGTAATGTGGGATCCAGCCCTTCTAACCAACTAAATCCTAGGAGGTATACATAGTCATCCTACGAAATTTTCTGTCAACATATAATCGACGATTTATACAACCTTACATCCAAGGTTGGAGGTGATTCATTTCTCAGTATAAGATGTTCTTGCCAACAATACAATTTATATATAGATATATTATATGTTTGGCACACTACAATTATAAGCTCCATCACAGCAATCATTATGGAATAATGATTCATTTCTTCCAAGTTATGTCTGAACAAGAAGCAATAACTATTGTAACACATTGATAGCACCAGATGAATAATACTTGCTTAATATAACAAGGTTTAGACAGACTTGCCTTTAGCGTAGTACCGTTAAGTTCACTCTGTTTTAGCAAACGTTTGGGTAGTACTTATTTATGTCTATTCATATCCCAATCCACTACAAAAAAAAATGGGCCTTTAGCAACTAATACTACGATTTTTACGGGCAACGAACTTTATAAGTCGTTGCTAAAAAAGTATATGTTTAGCAACCGAAATTTTTTTCCTTCCACGTTGCAGATAGTGCCCAGAGCTTTTTTACGTTTTTGGCAATGACACTTCCCATAAGTTGATTGCAAAATTTCGTTACTAACTCATTGGCTGGGAACAAAATTTTCGGTTAGGAATTTTTCCGTTGACAACATTATTCGGACCACTTGATTTTCCCCGTCATCTGTGAGGCAAACGGAAGTTGTTTTTGTTGCTAAAAATGGGTGGGCTTTAGCATACGATTTGCAACGACTTTATAAGTCGTTAGCTAAAACGTGTATGTTTTATGCAACGAAACTTGTCCCTTCATTGTAGATTGGTGTCAGGCTTTACCCCACTTTTTGCAACGAAATTCATAAGTTCGTCTGCTAAATTTAGAACACAAAATTCGTTAGAAATTCGTTGCAAAATTTCTAACCCACTTAGGGATTTCTCCTCATTCGGTGGGCAAACGAATGGTTTTGTTTGTTGCTATTAATTTCGTTGGCCTAATATGGACCCACATTCATTGGCAACCAATTTTAATTTTTCCGTTGCATATTTTATTACAAACTTTTATGCAACGCACTATTAACACATGTTGCCTTAAATTAAGATACTATCCCAATAAGCCAATGTTTTTTGTAAGGACCATATTCGGTATTTGGCAGAATTGTCCCAAAAAATATTCGTATTTAGTATTTAAAAATTTATGTCCCAAATGCGAACAAATATTTCGTTTCTATTTTTTATTCGTATAAACCAAATTATTCACTAATATCCGACTTCGAATGTCAACTGTACAGGCACCTACATAAAACCATTTTATTCAATTGTATTTATAACCACAAGTAAAAATCACAAAAAAATAAATTAGACCCCCAATTACTAACCCCAATCACACCTTTTTGCACTCTCCTTTCTGCTTCGCGTCCATGTTATTTATGGTTCAAAAATTGGTGTGTGGATACTTGTTTTGCAGTTGCAGGATGTGATGTCTCAGTTGAATAGAGAAAAACTTAAAACTTGTTATTGGTGGATCTCATGTATTATGCAGTGAGACCATTTTACTAACAAATCACAACTTTTTGTTCACTTTAGGTAGTTGGTCCCTCTTCTAATGTTCATAGAAACTGATAGTGCTGGTTTGATTAAGGAAGACCATTTCAGAGAAGAAAAGGGGCAGAGATTAGAGGACATTCATAAGATTGGAGGAGGAAGAACGGGACGAAGAAGATAGAAACAAGTAGAAATAAATATTTGAATTTTGGAGGAGGAATTCAATTAAATATTATGATTGCCATTTTGAGAGGATTTTCTTGTTCTACCTCACAAGCGTTGTAATTTTTCTTTTTTAATTAATAAAATATTATAATTGTTTATTACAAAAATAAAATAAACTGATCTATATATTGACCGTTAAGGATCCTGACAATTTACAATATAATCAACGGACGTTTGTGCACTTACACTCATTAGTAGACAAATTAAAAAAAACCAAGGTTATTATTATTTCACTTTTTCATCTGCCAGAGCTGTTAATCAGTCCTGGTGATGTCCTTCAGTCCTTATATGGTGTGCTTAGCATTTCTAAGATGCTTAGTGGTGGGATATGAAAATTGCCCATTTGAATACCTTATTTAATTTGAAGCCCCAACTTCTGAATACTTTAGGCCAAGAATTGTTCCAAATTAGAGATTAAAGCAGGCTGCAGGACCTACTTATGTTCCAAGGGTTGATTCACATGTTTTTAAATTAGAGAGAATCAAGCAGAGACTATAGACAGGCCTTAGTCCAAAAGATCTCACGAAGATTATACCCAGATTACCTTAATCCTTGGATAAGTTTATGAATATTCCCCTCCCACCCATAAAACCTATAAAGTTTTACAGTTTTTGTGAGTTACATCATTTAATCACCGTATAAGATATATTGACCATTACTCCGAATATATAAACTTCGATTTATTTAAATTTGAGGAATGCAATGATAACTTTTCTAATACTTATTCTAGAACCATTAGATTAAAATTAAGCAACGAGTCCTAATTAATATAAATTACTTGATTTTGACAATCATATTTTTAAAGATAGTTTAAAAAAAAAATCCAGAGACTGAAACCGATGCAGTATGTCAACAAGTAACAACCTAATTGTTTGGAAAAAGGTGATAATTATTTCTCAATTATCCGATCCTAAAAGATTAATGTTGAACTGGTTCAAGTGATTGAACACTTGTATTGTATTATACTAGCCCGTAGACCATAAAAATAAATTTTGTTGACTCATAAATTTTTATTGCTGACGTGGAGGACAGAAAATATCCTTAAAGAAAATGTTGCTCACAAGTATCAAACTCCAAACCTCTCCAAACTAAAAACCTTATATTCCAACAAAAGCCACTAGATAAACTACCTATTTATGCTAAAATTTATGTAACACTAATATTTAAACCACCTAACATCGTTTCTATGCATGTGAAGATGAGATAATACACTTTTTGGTCACTGTACTAGGAATTGTAATAATAATAATAATTGTAATAATTATTATTGTAATAATAATAATAATAAATTTTAAATAATTAAAATAATAATAAAATAATAATTAAAATAATAATAATAATAATTAAAATTTTAAATAATAATAAAATAATAATTATTATTATTATTATGGTACTAATCCTGCAAAGCCCGTAAGTATTAAGACTTGAACAAAATACAAAAGATGATATATTGAGATATAAATTTCAACATAGATTTGACCAGTCATGAAATAAGTCATGTTGCTGCATGCCTGCATTTACCAATGTTAGAAACTAAAAAGTGTTCACAAGACAAAAGTGTTGTTTACCAATGCGATAATTAAAATTTTAAATAATAATAAAATAATAATAATAATAATAATAATTATTATTATTTTATTATTTTAATTATTTTAATTATTTTAATTATTATTATTTAATTATTATTATTATTATTATTTAATTATTATTATTATTTTAATTATTACATGTATTATTATTATTATTATTATTATAATTATTAGTATTATTGAACTCTGGCAAATCTTTCTATTATAACATATTTGTTATTCGCTAATCTACTCATCTTTGTAATTATATTGTTTATTTTTTGTAATTTAAATAAATTTATATCAATTTTAATTTTGCAAATTTGACTTCATAAGTCGACATATCTTTAATTTTAGAATACAAATAGTATATAATATTTGTTTTAGTAACAAAAAATGATATTTTTATATTTTATATTTTCATAAGACTTCTTCGACCTGTGTAAATATTAATCCCTTAAAACAAATGATGTTAAAATTTGATACGCTTATCTAGACATAATTATTTATTATATTTGAAAGTTTAATAATTAAATAAATTATCATCTTAATTCAACATGGTTCATAATTAATATAGTAGAGAAAGTGTTTCTAATATGTAGTGTATGCAAATTAATGAGAGAACTTAGCTTTGTTATGAGATATGTAATCTCCATTTATAATGATCAGTACTCTTGACACCCCACTCTATATGTGGGTTGCAACAAACAAAAATATTGTAAACCAATTTTGGAAAGAAAATGTGAAAATTGTGAAAAAAATTAAGAGATAAAAGTAGGATACATCTTTTTATTATATGCAATTATCTAGCTTTTTTGAAAAAAATAGTTGCTCCCCCTCCTCTCCCTTTATAATATATGCTAATATATACTAGAGATAGTTTACCCGATACTGAAATATCGAAAATACTTTTCCTTTAGGGAAATTTCTAATAAAACTTATATTAATTATTGAAGTATAATGGAAAGGAGAAGAGGGAGAAAAATAATTTTTAAAAAATAGAAATGGGAAGTAAACGCTTATACAAGTGGATTGGGCCTTAATTCTCTAATAATATTAATTATATACACTATATATATATATATATATATATGTATATATCCAATTGAATGCATGGTACAAGTCTATGGTACAACAAATGTACATTTTGTAGCAAATAATTAAATATAATGGCAAAGATGAGTACATTAGCGAAATGAAATATTTAAGTGGGCTGAATATAAAGCCGTTGTAGAATGGGACCCACTCACATTAATTCATTTTAAGAGCTCATATCTTTATATTAAGAGATAATCTGAATAGTTTAGACTCATATTTGTATCTTAAACTATTCCAAATAACCTCTTAATACAAAGATGTGGGCCGTTTAAAATGCGAACTGTTAATATGTATTAAGATGCAATCAAATACCACCTAAATGAATCGTAAAACTTGGTGTAACTAATTATAAAGAATTTTGTTATGCATTGTGAATTTTGTTTTGTAAAATTTTAATTGCAAAAAAATTAATATAGTATTAAAATTATAATTATAGAAAAAATTAATGCATAAAATTGAACAAAATTATAAAAATAATCATATTACATATTTACATTTATTTATTGTCCACAAAAAAATAAATGCATAAAATGACAATTAAATGTCATTTCCCTTTATAATAATAACACGTTGGATTGGATAAATTACCAATAGACGGCAACCAAAAATATGATGCTGACATTGAAACCGGCAAAACCAGTTTATTCAACCCAAACAAGTGGCATTCAAGGTTTAATAATAAATAAATCAAGGGCAGATATAACTCAAAGTTTCCTTATTCAGCCACTTAAATATTTCATTTTACTTATCCTGTCTCTGAACTAGACCAACTCCGTTATAGAATTAAATTATGGCAAAGATGAGTTCCATCTAGATCTGCACCAAACAAACCCTTCCATCTAGATCTAGATCTAGATCTAGATCTGCACCATCTCCACCCAAGTTCTCTACTGTCCTCACTCGTGCTGTCAAGAGCTATGCCGATTCCGTTGTCTATCAAGCCGGTCAAGCTGTGGCTGCAGGCGCCAAACTTCTTCAAGATCGCATTGTAAGCTTAGTTTTTAATTTCCTGTGTTTGGTTCATTTCAATTTAATATTTACTACTATGCGCTATGAATATTGAGCACTTTTTTGGTGATTCATATGGTATTAGATAATGATTTAATATTTTATTTTTATAATTTTTTGGGTATAAGTTGGGATATGGATATTTGGGATATTTATGCATGTTCTATTGTAGGTAACAAATTTGGATATATGAATGCGAATACAAATATTTCATTTTGATATCCGTTATGTATCGGGATATGAAAATATAAGTTCACAGCCCTATGATGTTTTTGGTGGAAATTAGAACTGATAATAAGCTTAAACTGCTGCCTTACGGCTGACTTAGGCTCCTCTAGAATCAATAAACAAAACTACATTTAGTAGAAGTAGGTAGTTTTGAAAATCATATTTATTGAAAAGGTAGTTGTGAAATCATCGAGCAGGTTGTTGCTATTAGGATTTAATATTAATTGAACTTTCATTTGTTTGCGGTTGTCAATATATTTGATGTAATTGTAAACAAATAGGTATTAGAGGTTACAAATATACCTTTTTTACTAAACCAATTACTCCATGACTAGCAAATAAAGTTGAAAGTTTAAATAATTGACAATTAAATCATCTTATTTTGTTAAGTCTCATGCGGAAGGGGGGATTTGGTGTTACATGTCATACCAATTGAAGGCCTGGCTTTCAAAAATTGAATAGAATTCGATGCATTTATATACTACATTGCGTTCAATAAAGAATGCTTATTTTTTTTGAAAAGTCTCCTTTTTGAGAATTCTAAAAATCTAAATCCCTTTTAAAAAGTTAAGTTGCAAAAATAATGTGATGTTATAAATTTTCAATCCAATTTATGCTCCTTGAACCAGTTTATTTGGTAGTTTGTAACATCTCAAATTAATGCATGGTAAATTATAATTTAAAAGTCTAAACTTTCCTTAAAGAATTCGGTATTGAATGGAGTTTTTTATTATTATTTGGTACCTATAATTCTGTTATTATTTTTTGACAAGTAATCAAGTATATAAGTATATAAGAAGGGAATCAAAAGAGAATGCCACCCCGGCTACTACAGTTTTATGATATAACGTTATTCCCATGATTTGGATCTCTTGTTTGGTATGTGTCCTCTCATTATTGATTATCGTAAGTCACTTTTTATTATTTCTTTTCTTTCTGTGATGGTCCCAGAATGGTAGCACCTTTAGAGCTTTATATTGTAATGTTAATCTGAATGAATTAAATCTTCCTTATTTTTTACATTGAAGTTGATGAAACACCACAGGTATAATACTACTACCTCATTTTGGGAAATCTAAAATTTTTTCTGGAAAAACAATTGACATATCTAAATTACTTATAGGAGGGAAAATTTGATTCATCCAAGTTTATAAAATTTATTTTACATGTATATAATATGTACATATATATTTAGGGGTGCCCGGAGTTTCAAAAGCTTTAGGTAGACAATTAAAAGATTAGAAGAAGCTTCTGTTTCTTGTCGAGGCCTAGAAAGCATTCAGCTGATGGGAAGGTGGTTGATTGCGCGTAAAGAAACTGAGAAATTATTTGGTGGTCCCATGGAAGGATAAGGAAAAGAGTCTCGAACAAGCATCATTCTTCTGAAGAACTAAAGGATAATATGAAAAAAACCCTCCATTGTATCTTGTTATCTAAATTACACTTACAATTCCCGATATGACATCACTTATGTGTTCCTGTATTACTTTAGCTTAGGTCTCACTTTAGTTTTGTTAGAGTAACATGCTAATGGTCATATATATGTGTATATTTGTACGTATTATTCTTTTGTTAATGTACTCGGTCTACCATCTAATAACTAAATTCAATAGCTTTATATAATCTCTTTTAGTTTTAGCAGATACAGTGCTTTTAGAAACAGACTTTTTTCTATGGTAAATAGTTCACAATTTAATCATGTAAATTGCATCTATATTTTTAATCATATTTAATCATGTTAGTCATAAAATCATAACTACAAAACGTAACCACAAATAGTGTCTCAAAAGTAGCCATGAATGCATGTGACTGCAAAATAAGGAATGTTAAATTGGAAATTGGATAAAAGGAATGTTAATGCCCTTGACTCATCGTGGTGTCGCGAATAGTGTTAGATTTTCTGACAGGCCCACTCGCGAAAGGGGGAAACTGATCCTCTATTTGTGGCAGAGAATGCTGCTGACCCGGATTCAACCTTGGTTGTTTATATGGGCTTAATCTACTCTCCTTTCTCTTGTCCAGAAATTGATACAACATGGTCTTCCACCTGATACGCCAGCTGCTGCACATTGAACATGGGACGACACCTCAGCAACGAATAGTAAGTGAAATTAATCCTCACCCTAAAGTTCTGGTTTGTTTTTTATCATCCAATGTCATGAAATATGATTGCTCATCAGAAACCATCTAATTTTTTGCATTTGGGAGAACTGATGACTTGCAATTAAGTCTGAAAATTATTTCATGAGCTTGCACTTTGTTAAAGAAGGTTCTTTGAACATCCCCCTGGCAACTTAGTACCAAAAAAAAAACAAAAGGGAAGGAAGGAAAAGGACGGAAAAACATTTATGTGCTTTGCTAAACCACCCCAGTATAATGGTGTTTTAGCATTTTTCTTAAGATAAATATACAGAAATATAGTAAAATAATTCCTTAGTGCATCATCTTAGATGAGGATATAATAATTTGTTAAAATAACTAATAATGTTCCAAAAAAGGCTTAAACACTGGTTATTTCACAGTTTATCTTCCTTTAGGTGTTTTACCAAAATATCCCTATAGTTGAAACAGGTAATAATTGGGATTTCTATGTAATTTTATTTTGCGGAACAATGCTAGTAACGCCTACGTGGCTATGTCAGCGATGGTTCTTGGGAAGGGTAGCATCGTGTCCTAAGATGAATTTACACAAAACGCCCATATGTGCTTATCGCATCATCTTAGACTAGGATAAACAGTAATTGACAGAAAATCATAATAATGTTGGTGTAAAACATACATTTGTTTGTTTCAGCTTTATCTTTATTGATTTTTTTGTTTTACTAAAATATTCCTTTAAATTTAAAACATTAATTGGAGCTTTTCTTGGGGGAACCATGATAACTATCCCTACACACGCACACCATCTGGAAACAAAATTGTCACTATAGTATCTGTATTAAAATATATCTTTGTAGAATGAGAATATGCAGGCTACAGTTATAACTTTCCTAAATAATAGTGACAACACTAAAGAATCATATCTGGTATTGGTTTTGTTTCTAGATCTTGTCCTGAAAGTCTATTATTTATTAATTTCTAATTAGGTTAATAGACCTATTCCATGGATTATAAATAATATATAATAGCAATCAATACGAATTCATGTGTAATTAAATCTATGATGTCTGTGATTATAGCTAGCATCTTTGGGGCATATACTGTATGGAAATTTGTCGTCTCAAGAAAAATTTTTCCACATTGACTAATAGCCTCAACGTTTCCATAATTGTTGTCCTTTCTATATAGAAATCTAAACATTGTTATTTAAGATTGTGTGATGGTATTTAATATTGTGTAATGCTTGTGGTTGTTTAATGTGACTGAATTCTGACTTGAGGTCAACATATAATAATAATCTACAAGTCTTGTAACAGAAAATATGTTTACCACTATGCTTACTAAAATTAATTCATGAAATGGTCCGATTAAGATTCCCAATTTTTTCTTGTAACAGAGCAATCATATAGTCGCACTGAAGGTTCTTTTTCTATTTGGATTTGTAGCAAAAGATATTGTGATTGCCTATTTGTCTTTTTCTGCTTATGAGCAATACAGTGTACATTAGTACCACGTATCAACTCTATTGTCTTTGATTTTGGCATTAAGTGCCTCTGGTGACCTATTTGCTTCATTTTTCTGACTTGCTATTATTTTTAAATATGTGCAGGAAGACTGCTTCTACGACCTGCCTTACAATACCGGGTATCAAATTTTCGTGCTACGTTTACGGAAGACAAGGGGACGAAAATTATGAAGTGTACTCTCTCTATATATGTAGATATATACTTTGAGTGAAGAACTGTGGTAGCTTTAGATGGTTAATTGTAAAGCTAATGAATGATTATATAGTGGATGATTTTATTAAGTTAATAATATTTTAGTTTTTTGTATTTTTGCCATTATTTGCAATGGGGACATTGAGCCAGTCAGGTACACAAAATAGAATGTCAAATTTTGATTTGGCAACAATATAATTCGTTACCAAAGCATTGAACAAGTATTAATATAGCAACAATTTTTTATACATTTAGCAACAAATTTTCGTTGCTAATGGCATTAAAACTATAATATTTGGCAACGAAAATTTAACCTAATAACAACGGAGATGATATTGTTGCTAATACTAAAATAAAAGGCAACATTTTTTATCGTTGCAAATCATATCAACTTTCGTTGCACATATAAAGAAACGGCAACATATAATGTCGTTGCTAATCGACGCCTTTTGTTGCTATTGAAAAATAACAAGCAACAAATAGTTTCGTTGCTGATTCAGCATAATGTCGTTGCCAAATAGTATAATCAGCAACGAAAATCGTTGCTAAAAAATTTACATTCCGCAACGAAAGCAAGCTTAGGCAACAATTTTCATAATTTACCGCAACGAAACATGTCGTTGCAAAATGGTGTCAAGTGCAACGAAAATGCATGGTCGTTGCAAAAATAAAAAGTTCATTTCGTTGCCAATTAGCAGGCTTTCGCAACGAAAAGTATTTTTTAACAACGAAAATTTAATTATTCGGCAACAATACATTTCGTTGCTAAAGGATCGAGGCCTCTGTACAAAAGCCAACTTTCGTTGCAAAATGTATTACTTTTGGCAACGAACAAAATACGTTCGTTGCGTAACAATTACCAACGCTCATTGCGCAACGACGGACGCAACGACAGTAAAGTCATTGCCAAAACCTTTTTGCAACGAAATTAGACACCTGTAGCAACGAAAATCGGTTGTTGCTGAAGCCCCATTTTTTTGTAGTGAATAATAAACATTTGAATCTATAATAATACTTATCTAATTAAATTAGACAAGTTTCACGAAGGTTCGACGTCGATTCGGTATCTCGGTCGCGTCATTAGATAGCTAAACACATAGGTTGTTCAATAAAACTTCATTTGGAAGTTTAATTATTAGTCTAGATAATTAAATTATTATTTATAATATTTTTAGAAGCTTAATATTATTTTTAAATAATTTTTATAAGCTTGGTAATAGTTTTAAATAATTTTACAAGCTTAGGAATATTTTTAAATGATTTAATTATCATTTAGAATATTTTTAAAATATTTAATATGTTATTTAAATGATTTATTTATCATTTAGAATAATTTTAGATATTTAACATATTATTTAAATGATTTATTTATCATTTATAATATTTTTAGAAAGATAGAATATTATTTAAATGATTTATTTTATCATTAATAATATTTTTAGAATTTATTTTAATCATTTAAATGCTGTAATTATTATTTATAATAATTTTTAAAACTTAGTTTTAATATTTAAATGATTTAATTATCATTTATAATATTTTCAAATACTTAGTATATTATTTAAAATAATTTATTTATTATTTTATAATAATTTTGGAAAGTTAGCAATATTTTTAAATGATTTAATTATCATTTAACATAATTTAAATACATTAATATCATTTTTAAATTATTTATTTAATATATTTATTAATAATTTAATATTTAATTAAATTAAATAATTATTAAAATTTATATCAGAATATTAAAAATTATTAAATATAATTAAAAATGAATTTTAAATATTTAATTATTAATTATTATGAATTTTTAATATTTATTTATAATTTTATTAATTATTTATTAATTTTTTTTATTTAAAAACCGTCGCAAAAGGGCTTTAGCGACGGGCTGCTTAGGTTTTAAGTTTTCTGGGAATGAGGAAGGAGACTGTCGCTAAAGGTGTTATTCATGAAGAACAGTTGGTCATGGTCCAATTGGGACTTTTGACCTCAAATTAATTCCAGCTGGTTAATGTTTTGGGTTTGATTTTGGTTGCTTGTTGTAGCCAACATGGCAGAGTATAACGACATGTATCAAACTAACACTAATTATATCACATGTTGAAGATTTGATCCGGTCAAACCACCATGTTCATGCTATTCTTGAGTTTCTAGGTTACCTAGAAACTCAGCCAGTCATGGTCGGTCAAAGCCTTTTGACCGTTAATAACTTTGATTCTAGATTAGCTTAATGTGTTCAATTGATTTATTCTCGTAGATTACATGGCAAAGAACAATTACAAACATCAAAACCTCATAAATTATAACAGATGACCAAGATCTAGGCTATACAAAAGCTTGTCAAACACTGTCAGCGTGTTCATACGTTTCTAGGTTAGCCAGAAACTTGAACCCGTGAGCGGTCAATGGGTTTTGAACGTTCATAACTTTCATCCTAGAGATAATTTAAACATTCTACCAATTGGATATTACAGCTAACATGTCATACTATACATACAAGATTTAAAACACATCAAACAAACAATTTAAGCCGCTCAAAAGCTTTGACAAAATAGGCTGTCAGACTGTTCTTGACTGCCAAGAACAGTTTGAGTTTTTCATCAAATTCGACCATTTAAAAGTTATGATTCCTTGTCTAACCAACCCAGATCATCAAATAACATGTTTACACATAATCCTAAACATCTAAATCATAAAATTATTGCAGGCTTGAAGATCTAGCGTAAAAATTAGGGTTTTGCACCTTTTTCTCAAGTTTTTTGATTTCTGATCTTTGTTGCTGATCTTATACTTGCAGATGCTTGTTATGGCTGGTAATATAAGTGTTTAGGCTTTGTAAATTCGTAGCTTAACTGATCAGTTTGATGTTCTATTTATAGGAACTCTAAAATTAGGGTTTCTTTAGCCTTTTCCCCATTTTGCCTTCTAAAAATATCTAGCTATTGAACTTGTGCTGCTTTCCATTTAATCTAAATCACGTACTTGTGCTGGAGTGTGTTGAGCACAAGCTTGCACACTCCTAGCTCCATTTCCATTGGTTAAAACTTTTATTTTTGATTTATTTCCTTACTAATTAAACTTAGATTTTTTGTTAATCATGATTAGAATGTTAATTATGTTTAGAAATACCATAATTAAGATTATATATTATAATTAAAGTTTAAAACACTTCATAACTTATAGTTTTAGATAACCTTATTAGAATTAGGGTTTAGGGTTTCCTAATTCATGAATTAGGGTTTAAATCTTCAATTAGGGTTTTAATTTAAGTTCAATGATTCATAATTAATGTTATGATTCATTACTTAGAATCTAATTATATCAATTAAGATTCTTGTGTAATAATTAGGGTTTTGATTTATTAATTCGGATAACTTTTACCAATTAGGGTTTTCTAATTAGGGTTTCTAATTCAGTTTATCATTTTAAACCCTATTTAACTTATTTTAGATTTTTATCAGTTAATATAATATTATATTAACTCTGAAGCGCGACAAATCACTTCGTCATTTAAGCACGACACAACAGCTTACAAAAATAATTTGCTGAGAAGCTTCCCGGTGAAATCGTCAGAAGCACGACAAATCATTTTGTCCGTGTAAGCACGACTAAGCAGCTTCAGAAAAATTTTTATTTGACCTAATTCTTTAATAAAATATACAATCACATAACACAAAGTCGGAACAAGAAATTTCATTTAATAAACACATAATTTACATATACAAATCTTATTAGGGTTCGGAATATTACATTCACCCCCACTAATAAGAATTTCGTCCTCGAAATTACAGTACAGATTACAAAAATAAGTGTGGGTAGTTGTCTCGCATTTTACTCTCGAGCTCCCACGTAGCTTCCTCTATGTTTTAATTCCTCCAAATAACTTTGACTAAAGGTATCACTTTATTTTGTAGATTTTGTTCTTTCTTATCTATGATTTCAATAGGAACTTCTTCATATGATAAATCTTTCCTCGATCTGAATAGACTCGTAATCTATAACGTGTTTATAATCGGGTTTGTATGGTCGTAACACGGACACATGAAACACGTTATGAATATGTTCTAACTTAGGAGGTAGGTAGGGGCGACCTCATAGGCTACCTCACCTATCCTCCTCAATATCTGAAATGGTCCAATGAATCTCGGACTCAATTTGCCTTTCTTGCCGAAACGTATTTTGCCTTTCCACGGTGACACTTTTAAAAATACGTGACTATCGACATCAAAATCTTGTAGTTTCCTATGTTGATCCGCATATTTCTTCTGTCGATCTTGAGACGCTTGCAATCTTCCTCGTATAATTCGAACTATCTCAGCGGTTTATTGAACTATTTCGGGTCCTAACATTTATCGCTCACCGACCTCGTCCCAACATAAAGGCATCCTATATTTCCTTCCATACAAAGCTTCAAATGGTGGCATTCCTATGCTAGCATGATAACTATTGTTGTAGGGAAAACTCTACCAAAGGTAACTGATCTTCCCAACTTCCCTTGAAGTCCCATGATGCAAGTTCGCAACATGTCCTCCAATGTTTGAATTGTTCTCTCACTCTAACCGTCGGTTTGTGGGTGATAAGCTGTGCTTAATCTCAACTGAGTTCCTAAATGTTTCTGGTGACTTGTCCAAAAATTTGAAGTAAATCGTGGATCTCGGTCTGATACTATAGAAACAGGGACTCCATGTCTAGAAATAACTTCATTGATGTAAAGTTTGGCTAACTGGTCAAGACTGAAGTTAACTTTTATGGGTAGAAAATGAGCTGACTTGGTAAGACGATCTACAATTACCCAAATGGCATTGTGACCTTTCTGTGTGCTTGGAAGACCTACTACAAAGTCCATGGTAATATGTTCCCATTTCCACTCAGGAATTTCTAAGGGTTGTAGTAATCCACTCGGTTTTTGATGTTCAGCTTTAACTCTTTGACACGTTAAACATTTACCTACCCACTCGGCTATTTCTCTTTTCATGTTAGACCACCAAAAGTGTCGGCTTACATCTTTGTACATTTTTGTACTACCTGGATGCACGGCAAACTTAGAACTATGGGCTTCATTCATTATTTCATCTTTTAGTTCTTGTACTGAGGGTACCCAAATTCTATCCTCGTACCTCAGTACTCCATCCTTGTCCACTCTGAATTTGATATTCTTTTTATGAGTTATTTCAGTCTTACACTTATGACATCCTTCATCTGTCTCCTGTAGTTCCTTAACTCTATCTAATAAAGTCGAACTACTCTCCACAACGAATAACTTCTAGGTAGAATTAGCTGGAACTCTTACCTCAATCTCAAGTTTGTTAAACTCTTTTATCAGTACCTCGTTGTTTGTTATTACATTCAACTTCTCTTGGTTCTTCCTACTTAACGCATCTGCTACGACGTTGGCTTTCCCGGGGTGATATAAAATTTCACAGTCGAAATCCTTTCTCAACTCTAGCCATCTCCTCTGTCTCATGTTTAACTCTTTCTACGTGAAAATATACTTTAGACTTTTGTGATCTGTGTATGTCTCATACTTCTCTCCATACAAGTAATGCCTCCAAATTTTCAAGGCAAATACTACCGCAGCTAAATCAAGATCATGCGTAGGATACCTCTTCTCATAATTTTTGAGTTGTCGTGATGCATATGCAATCACCTTCCCATGTTACATTAACACACAACCTAATCCCTTGTGTGACGCATCACTATAAACGACAAGGCCTCCTGTATCATCTGGTAAAGATAACACTAAGTGCCATGCTCAATCGCTTCTTCAACTCTCGGAAGCTTTCTTCACATCTGTCTGTCCAGACATACTTTAACCGTCTTTCGAGTTAAATTGGTTAGCGGGGTTTCTATTTTTGAAAAATCTTGTATAAAATGCCGATAGTACCCTGCTAAACCGAGAAAGAAAACTTCTTACTTCTGTGAGAGTTGTTGGTTGTTCCCAATTCACAATCGTCTCTATCTTTGTTGGATCTACCGCGATTCCATTCTTGTCAATCACATGACCCAAGAACTGGACTCTTTCCAACCAGAATTCACACTTGGAAAACTTGGCATAAAGTTATTCCTTTCGTAATATCTCCAATACGCTTCTTAAGTGTTCAGCATGCTCCTCCTTTATTCTCGAGTATACTAAAATTTCATCGATGAACACTACAACAAATTTGTCTAAGCATGGTTTAAACACTCGGTTCATCAAGTCCATGAATGTTGTCGGTGCATTCGTCAATCCAAAGGACATCACAAGAAACTCATAATGTCCATAGTGTGTCCTACACGCTGTCTTTGGCACATCTTCTTTTCTTAACCTTTAATTGATGATAAACCTTATCGTAGGTCTATCTTCGAAAAGTGTTCGACCCCTTTCAACTGGTCAAACAAATCATCAATTCTTGGTAAAGGATATTTGTTCTTTATGGTTAACTTATTTAATTCTCTATAGTCAACACATAACCTCAAAGTTTCCATCCTTCTTCTTTACAAACAACACCGGTGCTCCCCAAGGTGAAACACTGGGTTGTATATATTTCTTGTCTAAGAGTTCTTGTAACTGCACAAGTTACTCCTTCAACTCCACTGGTGCCCATCCTATACGGTGCCTTCGAAACTGGTGTCGTACCAGGTGGCAAGATCGATAACAAACTCGATCTCCCTATCCAAAGGTAGACCTGGTAAGTCATCTGGAAACACATCCGGAAATTCTCTAACTACAGGTATTTGATCTAGTGTTACTCCGTCCTTGCGAGTATCTACTATATATGCCCAATAACATGTGCAACCCTTCCTAAGCAAATCTTTCTGCTTGTATTGCTGTCAGACATCGAGATCGTTTAGGTGAACAACCACCGTTTGAACACTACCTTTGACTTCGACATAGTCAATAGGTTTACACGCTTTCGATGATAGTCAATCATTGCATTATGATTAACCAACCAATCAACGCCTAAGATTATATCGAATTCCCCTAGCTGTATAGGAAAGAGGTTCACAAGAAACTTGTGTCCCTTAATCTCTACGTTTATAATCTTTATATATAGTTTTAACGGGAATTATCTCTTTATTGGCAATTTCCACATTGAAAGGTATGTCTAAGTCTTTGCATGGCATTTTCAAGTTTTTAGCAAAGCTATGAGATACGAATGAACAAGTAGCATCAGAGTCGAATAACAATATGCATTTAAAGTGTCGATAGGGATGATACCTGTCACCACATCCTGTGAAGCAACAACATCCCTCATCATCATATTAAATGTTCTGGCGGTTGGACGACTCTAACCTCCAGCTCCTGCTACTGTTGGTTTGAGGGTGTTGTTTGTGGTTTGATTTCCTCCCCCGGTTTGGTTCCTATTCCTTAGACAATTTCTAGATATATGACTCGTTGCGCCACAATTATAACATTTATTATTCTGATTGCCCTGATTGGTATTATTATTATTCTTCTTGGGACAATCAGGGGAATAATGTCCCTACTGACCATAGCTGTATTCGGTAACCACCTTCCTACGATATACTCCCCAGATGGTTCTTTTCACATGTGACACAACGTTCCACCTTGTTATTATTATTTCTGTTGGTGGTGTTGTTGTTATTATTGTAATTATTCCCATTCCTTCCAAAGTTAGTAGAAAAAGTGGTATCCCACTTCCTTTTATTGTTATTATTACCCCCTGTACTGACTTCTCCCTTGAATTTTCCCCCTTCATTCTGACTTCTCTTATCCTTATGGAATTTGAGAAGATTTTCTTTCTCGGTCTCGACTATGATAGCCTTCTCAAGAATTTCTGAAAACGTCTTCAACTGGAATATTGATATTCTACTTCTTATCTGAGGTTTCAACCCTTCCTTAAACCTCCTAGTTTTTCTTGTCTCGAAGTTTACTTGTTGTGGGGCAAACCGAGACAATTCGTTAAACTTGGCTGTATACTGAGATACAGTCAATTCCCCTTGTTTTAGTTCTAGGAATTTAACCTCCATTCGGTCTTGCATGGTTTGTGGAAAGTAATTTTCAAAGAATAGTTCTTTGAATCTTACCTGTAGACACCAAAATTTTGCGTTCCCTATGTTAACCGTGACAGGAGGGCAAAATCGTCAATTGAACCGGCCTGCGGGAGCGAAGAATGGGCACAAGTGCGAACACTCGACGCCACCGCGACGATTTGCAGTCAAAACCGACGTGACAACAAGGCCATCCGAAATGAGCATTCCTGAATAATGTGTCACGTCTCACAGTAATTCCCGAACTGTAAAATACAAGCCTTTCGGCGAAAACCGACAGCACGACGCGAGAATCGAGGAGCGGTGCGAAAACCGAGGAGAATTAAATAACTAAAGTGCATGGCGGGCTGAGTGCATGGCGGGCTAAGGCCAGCCTACTTCAGCACATTTCCTTCATTCAGTGATAGAGAGAGGTTAGCAGGCGGAGAGGAGAAAAGAATAGGCAGCAGCAGCTCAGAAAAGGAGGAAGAAATAGCAAGAATTTGCAAGAAAATAGAGAGAAAAGAGAGAAAAAAAGTGAGGAATTATATCTTCTGTGTAAGATTATATATCATATATCTTCTATTCTACTCAATATACAAATTCATACATATTGTGAGGATTATTTGCAAGGTGAAAAGACCATTTCTATAGCAATTTTTGTATATCATTTTGTTAATCTTTTTGTCAATTGGGTTGTGTGAAATGTAGTTTTTCTTGTATATTGTTGTGGATCCATGGATTGAGGACTATTAGTGAGGGTTCCAAATGGAACGAAATTCTTCCTAATGGCCCGATGATATCCATTTGATTATTTTTAGCTCGTTATAGTAATGTAGCAATGTTGGATGTGAGCCCCGTAGTCCAAATCCGATGATGGACATTTTTGGATGTATGTAATAGAGCCGATCTACCCTTTATTGTAAATATGTAATTGTCGGGCCTTAAAACGATATCAAGCCGAAAATCGGGTTTAAGGCCCCGTAATAGTGAAATATGAGATTATGGGCGTTGGGGTTATTCGGATGGCTTATATGCCCATGAATAGCCCCCACGCATTTTAATGTTTGGTTTGATTTATGACACGAAATTGATTTCAAAGCTAAACGATAAGATTTTCATAAAATCAATCAAACTAGGTGATTAGAATCACGAGGCTAAAATTTGGAAATGCTAATGAATGTCGATTCCTATTTAACGAGAAGGCTAAAGAAAAAATCGTTTTCAAACATCACAAAAATAATTTTATAAAAAATAAGTAACGTTTTCTTAAATCTTTGTGCATAGGGTTAAAGAGATCCTAGAAGTTGCCCATCATGCTGTTTACGAAAGCAACGTATAGATCTCGATTCCTATTTTGACGAAGGTTTAGAAAACTCCTGTTTTTGCCAAAACGACACCTAATGAAAATCTCATAAGTTTTTGACAATTAAAATCAAACCTTTCTCATAAAGCTTTCTCGTATAAGCCGAATGACATTCTAAAGCATTCTCAAAAGAAAACACGACTTTTCACCAAAACCCAAATGGTTTCTTCATGCAAACTCACCACGACATTCACATAGGCACACATACACACACGCGCACATACATATACACATTTAAGAATTAAAGGATAGGAAAAGCATCAAGATTGCGGTAACCGTGTTTCACGGAAGTCGGGGGGTGCCTAACACCTTCCCCTCGCTTAAGCAAGCCCCCGAACTCTATGAATCTCGGTTTGCAGACCAATTAATTCAGAGTCACATATGAGCCAGCGATTTACGAAAACGAAACTCGGATGAGTTGGTACATCCATTTCAAATATACCAACTGGCGACTCTAGTTAATCGGCTCATCATAAAAAAACGATCTTTCAAAATCCCGTCGACATTTGTGCCGACCTTTTCCAAAAAATCATTTAAATAAAAAGGCTAAAATTGGGATGGAGAAAAACCCGGCCTCGACAGCTGGCGACTCTGCTGGGGATACTATAGAGGGCTTAAGCCGCGTTCAAATCTTGATGCTATCCTATCCTTTAAAAATTCATGAATATATGTGTGCATGCGATATTTTGATTTTTTTGCTTTTGTCGTGTGAATGTGTGTTTTGTCCAATAAATGAATAATTGAATGAAATTGCTTTACCTTAAAGTAATCATTTGCATACGGTGAGGACGATGAATGTGAATGTATGTTGAGAGTGTACCTCCTCTTGAGGCGAACCCGTCGGTTGCTTATTACTGGACTCGAAGGGGCTGCTCCCCAGAGATGGCTCAGGAAACGCACCACCCAGATCCGGTCCAATCGAAAGGATTCAGACGAGTAGATTGCGAAGATTTGGGGACCTTCATGCCGAAAAGCCCGCGAGAGTAACCCTAGGGTAGGTCAGCCTCTGATAAACCTAACGAAAGGGAAGCTTCTTCATGCCCTTTTATCGTTCAGTCAAATAAATAAATGTCATGTAAATGGCATACAACTGTCATACCGGCATCATCGTAATAAATAGGTCCTGTATCATGTGATTACATCACCTGTACATATAAAGAGAATACTGACATGATTTTGCAGGAAGGCAATCTATACCACGTACCAAGGTTTTCTAAAAACTTCTAAATACTATCCTGTCATCAAACACCTACCTTGTTTTGCAGGATAAGATTAGAGAACTGTGAAAGCGTGGCCTAACGATCACAAAGAACCCGGAGTAAAGGCATATTTCGACCACAAAAAAAAAAAATAATAATAATCATGCGTCAGTGTTGACATGCATCTGCCAACTTGTAACTGGCACAGTACTAAACTACGGCCCTTGTTTGTTTTGCGAGATTGCCCCTACGACCCAACTAAGAGGCCGTAAAGTCCATACTCCATCCATCCAAATGGCAGAGGCCGATAGCCATAAAATTACAGTTCTGCCACTCCAATAATACGGCTGAATACGAGGGATTCATCCTAGGACTGAGATTAGCCTTGGGAATGGGAATCAAAAAGATGATAGTAGTTGGAGACTCGAATTGGTCATCTAGCAGGCCATGGGAATATACAGCACCAAAGGGCATAAATGGGACCTAGCTACGGGACTGCTGAGATATCTGGAAGCCGAAGAAGCCCACAAACAAATGAACGAAGTACATGGCGATGTGTGCGGAGCCCATATGAGCAGAACATTTTTGGCAAAGAAAATCATGTGAACGGGTCACTACTGGCTAACCATGAAAACTGACTGCGATGCTCATGTCTGGAAATGCCATCAATGCCAGATCCATGCCAATACGATCCATGCACCTCCTAATGAGCTCCATTGCTTGACCTCACCGTGGCCAGTTGAACCGTGCAGCAGGTGATATCCAGGAAGGGGTAAATCCAGGAGTATGGCAGTGAATCCCGGTCAGTAGAAGATCAATGGGTTTTAAAATTTTATGTTTTATTTCAAATCCCTGCACGCTCATGTCATTTTGTCATGTTATCCAAAAAGAAGATCATGTGCTGAAATGTTTTATATATATGACAAGCATTTTTGTTTTATGTCAGGTACCTCGATCTGAGGCATTCTAGCCTGACAAGCGATAGGCCAAATTTGAAGGAGGATCACGATTTTGGTATAGAGCTAGATTTCGATCTGATGGGGATTGAGCAGGACGAGACAGATATCGACAATACACCTGACGAGATCAAATGAGGGGTCGAAGATAAACCCAAACCCGACTTAGACCAAACCATCGCCATCAAACATCAGAACCCCTAACGATCACAAAGAACCCGGAGTAGGGGCAAATTCGACATTAAAAAAAAAATAGCCAAGTTGTTGAGCCTGTATGGAGATATGTTTGCTTGGTCCCGTGGCGACGTGATTGGATTGTCCACAGACGTTATAGGACATCGACTGCCCATCAAGGAGGGTTCCGACCAATTAAGCAAAAGTTGAGAACGTGGAAACCTGATTGGAGGTTGAAAATAAAGGACGAGATTGTCAAGCGGTTTAAAGCAGGAATCATCACAGTGTCTATTTACCCTGAATGGCTTTCCGATAGAATCCCAGTACCACAGCCTGGAGGAGAAGTAAGGGGCCGCATCGACTATAGAAATCTGAACGATGCCCTCAAGGAGGAGATATGCGACAAATTCAAGATCAAACATTTTGATTTAGTCATTTATCGGCCCAAAATGAATGGGGCAGTAGGGGCTGCAAATAAAACACAAAGACGATCATGGGAAGAATGTTCGCCAATCATCGGGGATGGCCGAATTTATTGTCGCTCACCCTGTTTGCCTATCGAACCTCAGTTCACACATTTGCAGGGGCAGCCCCTTACGCATCTCCCGAGCATACGACAAGAGGGTACGATCCCGAAAATTCAAAATAAACGATTTGGTCCTCAAAAGGATCGCGCCCTATCAAGACGAAGCTATGGGGAATTTCGCTCTAAATTAAAAGGAGCCGTCACGATAAAAAAAAATCCTTTCTGGGGGAGCCCTCATCTTACAAGGAATGGACGGGAAGGCGTTCCCCAGCCCGTTAATTCTGACTCTGTGAAACAACTCTATTAAAAAAAAAAATCCCCAAACCTTTCAACAAGTTAAAGGACCGGATCTTTTGTCAGCCCAGCGAGATACCGATGCAACCAGTACGAGGGAGATCACAAGAAAAGCAACTTAACACTGGGGCATTTGTCAACTACCCAGGAAATGATGACGTGCAAATTGGCACCCATGCAACAATCCCATCAACATGCACCATCATCATCAAATGCTACCTCATATCAATTCAATCTTCAACGGTACGATCATCTGGCATTTGTCAAGTATAGTTTTCCCAGGATACGATGATCCGCGTGAAAGGGGATTTTATTTGGCTTGATAGGAATCAGATTAATTATGACAAGCAACCGTGGGGCACGATCGTGAGTATGATTAGACGAAGAAGGCTATTCAACCTTTTGATCGGGTACAAAGCCTTAATTCAAAGCAACGTTTGCGACAGAATTGACCTCATGTGACAGCCTTCACTTTGCATTTGCACAAACTTTCAGTTGTGGGGTATAAAACTATGACGACGTTGATGGCGATTAACACGTAGTCAGACAGTCAATAATTATCAAGCTAATATCAAGAAGTCAGACGATAAATGATTATCAAGTTAATGTCTCGAATCGTGGCCTGGGTTATTCGAGTAATTAAGCCCGAAGGGTGTCTCTACACCTGGTGCCCTAAAGCCATCTGGTTTGGGAGTCGCTGGCCCAACACTCGTTACATGGGTAACTCAGAGCCTAAGAAAACGAGCATTACAGTAGAGGAGACCCGAGCAGATTCGAATCGTGGCATGGGCTACTCGAGTAATTAAGCCTAAGGGGTGTCTCTGCATCTGGTGCCCTAAAGCCGTCTGGTTTGGGAGTCACCGGCCTAACACTCGCTACATGGGTAACTCAAGCCTAAGAAAACGAATCTTGCGCAAGGTTAAGCAAAGAATGAATGGTGCAGACCACTAGTTTGTCTCGAACCGTGGCCTTTGTTACTCGAGTAAATAAACCCAAAGGGGTGTCTGTACACCTAATGCCCCAAAACCGTCTGGTTTGGGAGTCATTGGTCCAAAACTAGTTAAATGGGTAACTTTGAATAGCCTAAGAAAACGAGACAAGTGAAGTGGGCTACTAAAGAGAAAAGATAATACGAAAAACTCTCGACCTTAAACAAGAAGTCATGGAAGAGAAACCCCTACTGAATGCTGCGTCGCACAGTGCATTTGTCATATGACGTCAATCCTGCTAAGGACGTTGTCGAGAATGGAGACAGAATACCTTTGACGAGGGAAGGTAGTTCTTTTGAATTCGATCTTACTCACGTACAATGACCATGAATGCTTGAAGGTCTTCTTACGATTTCATAACTCGTTAAATAGAAAATCATCAACTCACGAAGGATCGAAAATAACTTCCAATCTAGTACATTCACGGTTCACAACTTGCTAGATTGTGCGATCAACAGATATTCAATTTCATGTGCTTTAACTGCATTTACCCTTTTGTGGAGATTATAATATCTTTGTGTTGAACTAACCCTAACGGCCCGAGCTTTCAAGTTTTGGCATTTGTTAGTCATCTGATATGCAGGATCTTGCAGAGCTGTGAATAACTCAGCACGGTCAACATCGCGAGTTTTCGATAGAAATTCTTGGTAGCGACACGCGCCAAGGCATGGGTAGTTAAGAATCGTGAAATGGAAGGAAGCTGAGGCTGCACAGAACTTCCCATCATTGGGCCTCTCCCCAATCTTGACTATCACTGCCTCGACATCCAAATGATCCACGTGCATGAGCATATACAAGGATGATATAATGTGGGACAACAGCATATCGGCCGTCAGAAATGATCAAAAGGCCAAGGAGCCCAACATAGCTGTCGGTCATCACAGAGAGCGAAATAGACTGCCTCAACTCGATGAAATGAAGATGACCAAGAACAGGCAGAGTACCAAACCAATGTTGAAGTCTAGAAACTACACTGCACGACGAGGCGTGATCCAATCAAATGTTGGCAGACGACGACGACTGTCGAATCGTATCATTTGACTGAACATGGGTCATTTCTATCTAAAACATATGTTGTGCACATGCATCTGTCCATAACATATCTGCCAGATCATGCATAACATCTTTTCAATGCATACAGGTACGATCAAAATGAAAATCTTCAGGAAAGTACAAGCACGTCGCTTTCAACCTCACGAATGATCAGACTATGATGGCTTTTGCGGCATGGTACGTGGACGATGTTGGTGGGAGATCCAGGACATGAAGTCGATCACACATCCCATTTCAAAAAAATCACTCAAACAATCAATGATCCCTGGGAAGGGCTGGTATCCAAAAAATCAATGACCCTTGGGAAGGGCTGGTATCCAAGCAAGAAATGACCCCTGGGAAAGGCTGGTATCCAAGCAATCAATGACCCCTGGGAAGGGCTGGTATCCAAACAATCAATGATCCCTGGGAAGAGCTGGTATCCAAAACAAGGAGTAAACCTGGGAAGGCATCCAAGCAAACCACAACAAGGTGGTGAGCAAACCTGGGAAGGCATCCAAGCAAACCACAACAAGGTGGTGAGCAAACTTGGGAAGGCAGCCAAGCAAACCACAACAGGGTGGTGAGCAAACGTGGGAAGGCAACCAAGCAAACCACAACACACGGTGGTGAGCTCCCTGGGAAGGCCTCCAGGCCAACTACAACAAGGTGGTGAGTGAACCTGGGAAGGCATCCAAGCAAATCACAATAAGGTGGTGTGAGAACCTGGGAAGGCATCCAAACGAACCACAACAAGGTGGTGAACAACCCTTGGGAAGGGCCGATAACCAAAAAGTGAGCGACCCCTGGGAAGGGCTGGTATCCAAGCAAGAAGTGACCCCTGGGAAGGGCTGAGATCCAAGCAAACCCCGACAAATGATGACATCTGTAGAACAGTATCAAAAGACTGTACAGGGGTCATTTTTCATCAAATTTACATTTTAAATGTTGTGTCACATGCATTGAATAGATGATAATTCTGTACGTGATCCATGCAGGTTAGGTGTCAAGGTCCTAGCCTATCAGAGTCAAAAGCGATGGCTGCCAAGAATGATATACGAGGACAAACTCCAAGGATGCCTTTCAAGCTAGTCAGGAGAATAACTTCCTTTGATGACAATCGACCGGATACGAGACCCGGCGATTACGAGATGGGTGACCGGCGACAAAACCCGGCCCCGACAAGACGATCGACCGGCGACGATAACCGGCGATTACGAGATGGGTGACCAGCGACAAAACCCGGCCCCGACAAGACGATCGACCGGCGATGATAACCGGCAATTACGAGATGGGTGACCGGCGACGAAACCCGGCCCCGACAAGACGATCGACCGGCGACGATAACCGGCGATTACGAGATGGGTGACCGGCGACGATAACCGGCGATTACGAGATGGGTGACCGGCGACGAAACCCGACCCCCCGCCAAGACGATCGACCGGCGATGATAACCGGCACTTACGAGAGGGGTGACCGGCGACGAAACCCGGCCCCGACAAGACGATCGACTGGCGACGATAACCGGTGATTACGAAATGGGTGACCGGCGACGAAACCCGGCCTCGACAAGACGATCGACCGGCGACGATAACCGGCGATTACGAGATGGGTGACCGACGACAAAACCCGGCCCCGACAAGACGATCGACCGGCGACGATAACCGGCCATTACGAGATGGGTGACTGGCGACGAAACCCGGCCCCGACAAGATGATCGACCGGCGACGAAACCCGACGATTACGAGTTGGGTGACCGGATACGAGACCCGGCCCCGACGAGACGATCGACCGGCGACGAGACCCGGCGATTACGAGATGGGTGACCGGATACGAGACCCGGCCTCGACGAGACGATCATCCGCATCGACACCCTTTTACGAATATTTTGCATGCCTTACATCTTACGTTGCATCATAAGTTATATGTGTTGCATCATGTATGTATTGTCATTCTTGTGCACTGTCATTCATGCATCGAGTGTCTATTTTTTATCCTGTTCATTTCATTTAACATTGCATAAACATGATAAAGAGGGACAGCTGTAGACACCCAAATTTTGCGTTCCCTATGCTAACCGTGACAGGAGGGCAAAATCATCAATTGAACCGGCCTGCGGGAGCGAAGAATGGGCACAAGTGCGAACACTCGACGCCACCGCGACGATTTGCAGTCAAAACCGACGTGATAACAAGGCCATCCGAAATGAGCATTCCCGAATAATGTGTCACGTCTCACAGTAATTCTCGGACTGCAAAATACAAGCCTTTTGGCGAAAACTAATAGCACGACGCGAGAATCGAGGAGCGGTGCAGAAACCGAGGAGAATTAAATAACTAAAGTGCATGGCGGGCTGAGTGCATGGCGGGCTAAGGCCAGCCGCAGATTGATCTGCGGCCAGCCGCAGATCAATCTGCGGCTGGACTTAGCCAGCCTACTTCAGCACATTTCCTTCATTCAGTGATAGAGAGAGGTTAGCAGGCGAAGAGGAGAAAAGAATAGGAAGCAGCAGCTCGGAAAAGGAGGAAGAAATAGCAAGAATTTGCAAGAAAATAGAGAGAAAAAAGTGAAAAAAAGTGAGGTATTATATCTTTTGTGTAAGATTATATATCATATATCTTCTATTCTACTCAATATACAAATTCATACATATTGTGAGGATTATTTGCAAGGTGAAAAGACCATTTCTATAGCAATTTTTGTATATCATTTTGTTAATCTTTTTGTCAATTGGGTTGTGTGAAATGTAGTTTTTCTTGTATATTGTTGTGGATCCATGGATTGAGGACTATTAGTGAGGGTTCCAAATGGAACGAAATTCTTCCTAATGGCCCGATGATATCCATTTGATGATTTTTAGCTCGTTATAGTAATGTAGCAATTTTGGATGTGAGCCTAGGAACGCGACCCCGTAGTCCAAATCCGATGATGGACATTTTTGGATGTATGTAATAGAGTCGATCTACCCTTTATTGTAAATATGTAATTGTCGGGCCTTAAAACGATATCAAGTCAAAAATCGGGTTTAAGGCCCCGTAATAGTGAAATATGTGATTGTGGGCGTTGGGGTTATTCGGATGGCTTATATGCCCATGAATAGCCCCCACGCATTTTAAATGTTTGGTTTGATTTATGACACGAAATTGATTTCAAAGCTAAAACGATAAGATTTTTATAAAATCAATCAAACTAGGTGATTAGAATCACGAGGCTAAAATTTAGAAATGCTAATGAATGTCGATTCTTATTTAACGAGAAGGCTAAAGAAAAAATCGTTTTCAAACATCACAAAAATGATTTTATAAAAAATAAGTAACGTTTTATTAAATCTTTGTGTATAGGGTTAAAGAGATCCTAGAAGTTGCCCATCATGCTGTCTACGAAAGCAACGTATAGATCTCGATTCCTATTTTGATGAAGGTTTAGAAAACTCCTGTTTTTGCCAAAACGACACCTAATGAAAATCTCATAAGTTTTTGACAATTAAATCAAACCTTTCTCATAAAGCTTTCTCGTATAAGCCGAATGACATTCTAAAGCATTCTCAAAAGAAAAAACACGACTTTTCACCAAAACCCAAATGGTTTCTTCATGCAAACTCACCACGACATTCACATAGGCACACATACACACACGCGCACATACATATACACATTCAAGAATTAAATGATAGGAAAAGCATCAAGATTGCGGTAACCGTGTTTCACGGAAGTCGGGGGGTGCCTAACACCTTCCCCTCGCTTAAGCAAGCCCCCGAACTCTATGAATCTCGGTTTGCAGACCAATTAATTCAGAATCACATATGAGCCAGCGATTTACGAAAACGAAACTCGGATGAGTTGGTACATCCATTTCAAATATACCAACTAGCGACTCTGGTTAATTGGCTCATCATAAAAAGCGATCTTTCAAAACCCCATCGACATTAATGCCGACCTTTTCCAAAAAATCATTTAATCAAAAGGCTAAAATTGGGATGCAGAAAAACCAGGCCTCGACATTACCCAAGGAATTACCCCTTCACCGGCCCTAGTTTTTGTTGTTTTCCACCAGAAGTTTGCCTCACCTTTTAGGAAAAAGGTAGCAAAGATTGTCTTTTGTTCCTCACTTACGTTTGTTACGGTGAAGAACTTTTCCGTTTCAGTTACCCAAGTTTGGGCTTCAACTGGATCCACAGTTCCCTTGAACTCAGGTGGTCTGACTATTTTAAAGTCCTTAAACGCTGACCTATGTGGATTATTTGTGTTGGGCTGGTGTGGTGGATGACCCTGTAAGGCTCCTAATAGTAAGTCTACTAGTTGTTGGGTGGGGTTTGGTTCATTAGTCTCATTTCTGGTCTGGGTTCTTCGTCCTGATGCCATGATTCTATAAATAAAGAAAAGACAAGTATAAATACAAGTATATACTACACATAAAATTAACAATTTGATTTGTACAAACACAACTTGTATATCACATACAGAACGTTTACATATTCGACTAGTGGTTTATACTACCACTAGTTAGTACAGAAGATTTCCTATTTTACAACCCAAAAATCTTTATAATACAAACTACGGAAAATAAACCTAAGTACTAAACTAGACTGAACGATCACGCGCCTCTTTATAGGCATCTTGGACCATGTGGCATACCACTGATCGATCTATCATATAATCTACCTTCCTCTCCTCTACGGGATACCTAAGCACCCGACGCTCTAAGTCTTCGAATGTATCACGACATAACTTATCCGCTCAGTATAAATGCATCTGTGCATCTTGCTTTTCCTTCTGAGTACTCTGGAGGAGTGTCTTAAGACGGCGAGTAGTACCCTTCTCAAACTCCAACAAACCTTCAACTATGAATGTCCGAAAGTTGGCAGCCTCTCGGTCTTCGGTCGACTGCTGTACTAACCCTGAGACTATCTCCTCGTGTCTATCGACACTCATCATCTGTCTAGTGCCGACCTCCTCATCTGGATCTACTAGCTGTCCATCTATAGGATTTTCAGCCTCCTCAGCATCTAGTATCTCCTGGTCATGTAGGAGTTCCTCCTCCTCTGGGTCCTCCTCCTTTGGTGTCCCTAGTGCGGGATATATCTCCTCTGGCTCCTCTTTCGAATCACTATATGTCTCCCATTGTCCCATATGGTGATCTATCACTAGAAGGTCGTTCCAATTGGTCTCTAACATCCTACAAAAGAATTTTAGTTGTTTAATATTATAGCAAAACAAATTTACACATAATATAAAGCTTTTAAGATTATTTTATGTATAATTAAGTATTTTACGGACTTAAAGACTATATCCTAAGGTATTAACTAACTACCTTAGAGCTATAATCTACAGCTCTGATACCAACCTGTGACGCCCCCAAATTCTCTACACTCCCTGTAGCAGATTTGGTGTTCACATGAAACTATACAACTATAAATATTCAATAACATATGACTTCTATCTATCCAAGATTCACAGTATCCCATAACAGATACTAGTTCTTGCTAGAACGTTAACTATGTTTGGATACCCTCACTTGGATGTATAGCTTCATATCTTATGAATATCTCTTTCATATCGATATTCCCTATCTATCTGACATTCACAGTATTAATGATAAGATTGTTCTTGGATTAGAGGGGCGCATTCCGGTAAAGATGGCACCTTACCGGCGCTCATTAAGTGTAACCTCAGCGCTTACAGAACTTTCAATATCATTCAAATACCCTCATTCAGATGTATAGTTCATATAGATATTGTATTTACTTAGTACAACTATACTAAACAATTTAAAGATCAGAGTATAACGCATTCGATATAATAAAGGATGATAATATATATTTCATATCATTAAGTTCGGTTACATCGTTCTCAGTACTAAGTTATTACAACAAAGCCTATAAAAGACTTGAATTATTCAAAACGGTAATTAAAACTAATTAACATGGCCTTTTCCTTTGTCTGTCCCAGAAGTGCCGGGATTACCATTTAAAACTACAAAAGAAGATATATGCAAGAATGAGCTACAAATGCTCAGCAAGTTCATTTGAAAACGTAAACACAATGTGTTTGATTTGAAAGATGTCAACGATGTATAACTGAGGGTTCATGAACCATGTGTTTCAATCAGTTCTATCAGTCTTCAATGACTTAGAAAAGCTTGATTTCGGATATCT
Organism: Aralia elata; assembly: GCA_034770075.1. Lineage (NCBI taxonomy): Eukaryota > Viridiplantae > Streptophyta > Magnoliopsida > Apiales > Araliaceae > Aralia > Aralia elata. The sequence goes on from CM068381.1 coordinate 8,851,100, forward strand.
GGTAGGGGATCAGCCTAACCAATATCTTAGGAGTATGCATATCATCCTACGATTTTATGTCAATATATAATCGACAATTTTATAACCTTACATCAAGGTGTTTCATTTCTCAATATAAGATGTCTTAGCAAAATAATTTGGTTTGACACAATAATTTAAGCTTCATCAAGCAATATATGAATAATGATTCATTTCTTAAGTTATGCTGAACAAGAAGCAATAACTTTGTAACAATTGATAACAAGATGTATAATACTTGCTTAAATATAACAAGGTTAGAAGACTTGCCTTAGCGTAGTACGTTAAGTTCACGCTGTTTATCAACGTTGGGTAGTCTATTTATGTCTATTCATATCAATAATAAATATTAGAATCTATAATAATACTTATCTGATTAAATTAGACAAGTTTCACGAAGGTTCGACGTCGATTCGGTATCTCGGTCACGTCATTAGATAGCTAAACACATAGGTTGTTCAATAAAACTTCATTTGGAAGCTTAATTATTAGTCTAGATAATTAAATTATTATTTATAATATTTTTAGAAGCTTAATATTATTTTTAAATAATTTTACAAGCTTAGGAATATTTTTAAATGATTTAATTATCATTTAGAATATTTTTAAAACATTTAATATGTTATTTAAATGATTTATTTATCATTTAGAATAATTTTAGATACTTAACATATTATTTAAATGATTTATTTATCATTTATAATATTTTTAGAAAGATAGAATATTATTTAAATGATTTATTTTATCATTAATAATATTTTTAGAATTTATTTTATCATTTAAATGTTGTAATTATTATTTATAATAATTTTTAAAACTTAGTTTAATATTTAAATGATTTAATTATCATTTATAAATTTTTCAAATACTTAGTATATTATTTAAAATAATTTATTTATTATTTATAATAATTTTGGAAAGTTAGCAATATTTTTAAATGATTTAATTATCATTTAACATAATTTAAATACATTAATATCATTTTTAAATTATTTATTTAATAATTTAATATTTAATTAAATTAAATAATTATTAAAATTTATATCAGAATATTAAAAATTATTAAATATAATTAAAAATGAATTTTAAATATTTAATTATTAATTATTATGAATTTTTAATATTTATTTATAATTTTATTAATTATTTATTAATTTTTTTATTTAAAACCGTCGCAAAAGGGCTTTAGCGACGGACTGCTTAGGTTTTAAGTTTTCTGGGAATGAGGAAGGAGACTGTCGCTAAAGGTGTTATTCATGAAGAACAGTTGGTCATGGTCCAATTGGGACTTTTGACCTTAAATTAATTCCAGCTGGTTAATGTTTTGGGTTTGATTTTGGTTGCTTGTTGTAGCCAACATGGCAGAGTATAACGACATGTATCAAACTAACACTAATTATATCACATGTTGAAGATTTGATCCGGTCAAACCACCATGTTCATGCTATTCTTGAGTTTCTGGGATACCTAGAAACTCAGCCAGTCATGGTCGGTCAAAGCCTTTTGACCGTTAATAACTTTGATTCTAGATTAGCTTAATGTGTTCAATTGATTTATTCTCGTAGATTATATGGCAAAGAACAACTACAAACATCAAAACCTCATAAATTATAACAGATGACCAAGATCTAGGCTATACAAAAGCTTGTCAGACACTGTCAGCGTGTTCATACGTTTCTAGGTTTCCTAGAAACTTGAACCCGTGAGCGGTCAACGGGTTTTGACCGTTCATAACTTTTATCCTAGAGATAATTTAAACATTCTACCAATTGGATATTACACCTAACATGACATACTATACATACAAGATTTAAAACACATCAAACAAACAATTTAAGTCGCTCAAAAGCTTTAACAAAATAGGCTGTCAGACTGTTCTTGATTGCCAAGAACAGTTTGAGTTTTTCATCAAATTCGACCATTTAAAAGTTATGATTCCTTGTTTAACCAACCCAGATCATCAAATAACATGTTTACACATAATCCTAAACATCTAAATCATAAAATTATTGCAGGCTTGAAGATCTAGCGTAAAAATTAGGGTTTTGCACGTTTTTCTCAAGTTTTTGATTTCTGATCTTTGCTGCTAATCTTATACTTGCAGAGGCTTGTTATGGCTAGTAATATAAGTGTTTAGGCTGTAATATCCAGGAATTTTTAAACATTGTATCGAATTTATTTTAATAAATAAAATTCATTTTATATGTATTTTTTACGAATTTAATTGGATCCATGTAGGTATTTTTTATTTAATTATATAAATACGTGGTCCAATAATTTCCTTTGCCTTAAGGGGGCTCACTAATTGTTTGAGTAAATTAACGAGTTAACCCTAACATTTGATTGGCAAGAAAATTGGAGTAACTATATAAATAATTTTATCGGATTAAATAATTCTAATAAAGAATTATGATTAAAACAAATATTTTAAACAAGTAATTAATTGGTTTAGTTATTTAATTTAAAATATTAGAAATACAAGGTGGTTAATTTAATTTGGGTCACTTTCCTTTTATCTAGGATGGCCCGTTTCTTTTATTTCGAATGGCCCAATGCCCTTATCATTCTTGTTGGGCTGCCCTCCCAATTATTTAGTCGATCCAACTATTGGGTGAGCCCAATTTCTTCTCAGCCGGACTGGATCCTAGTTATTAAGTCAATTGGGCTAAGCCCAATTCTTTTGGCAAGTTAAAATAAATGTTCAGCCGGGTTAAGTATTGGAAATGGATCGGGTCTATCAAATTGGGTTGGATCCGTTTCTTGTTGAAGCAATCTATCGGCAGCTTAATTGGGATAAACCGATCAAAGAAACACTCCTAAGCCTAGACCCTCAACTCAGACAAACAGGGAAGAAAGCCTATCCAGACCTAACCCCTCAAATCAAACTAGCCTCTCAAATCGAACGGAGCAAAGGGAGAGGGGAAGGGGCGCGACAGTCGGCGTGTGTGGGGAACCGGCGTGACAGCACGATAGCGTGAGGGTACCGGCGGCACAACTAAGAAACGGGCAAGGACCGAGCGTCGGTCGAAGGGACCAGGGGTTTTAGGCGTCGAGCGACCGATCGACGGGAGTACGCGGCTCGAGGCTCTGCAGGGCAAGTCACAGCTGGAACTGGATGGGCTTGACGCAGACAGCCAATCGATAGCCACTCCCTCCTACCGTCGGTTCTTGATTGATCAGTAGGGGTATTACCCAACATATTGGACATACCTCCTCTATAAATTAGAACCCACAAACCCTAGCAAGCTGCTGAAGTTTGGAGTTCCAGTTTGTGAGAAGATATAGAGAGAAGAGGAAGGCCAACTGTGAGTTGCAAATTCAGCTCGGAGGGGTCAATAGTGGGGCGAATGCCCTCTAATTACGTCGTCTACTTTGGGAGGAGAAGAAGGCCAGCCACTAGGGGTCAACCTCGGCATAACCCAAGGTATAAGAGGAGGTCTATTTTGGCCTATTTGCTGTGCGTTCCTCTGTTTATTGTAATTGGTTCTGTTGATGTATATTTTTCTTTCTTTTGGAAATCTGGGTATGGAATCCTTGGTGTGTTTAATTGATTCTGTTAATATTTTTGGGAAATCTGTGTATGGTATCAAATTGAAAACTTTCTATGTATTGGATTAATTGTTCTCTGTATTGGAAGTAATTGTTCTCTGTATTGGGTTAATTATTTCTCTGTATGGGATTAATGGTTTTTGGTAATTGTTTGGGTCGTGCTGTTGTTGAGACGCTGTATGATAAGAACCATAAGGTTCGGCATACTTGAACATAATAGGACTAGGCCAATGTCGAATTTGTAATGCCCAGTAGGTGTTTGGTTTAATGCCTAAGTTAGTTTTGTTGATTGTATGATAGTGTTGGTACACATACGGTTGATAAACTTGAGCAGGTGATGACTGTTGAATGTGATGGTGTGGGAATCCATTATATAGCAGCATCCTGTAAAACCTTTTAAGAAAATACAACAATTAAACCAATTAAGGAATGGTTGTATAATTCATTTAAGTTGTTCAAATAAATAACTGACAAGGGGTGGTAACATTTGGCTAAATTGTTGGTCATTAAATTGAGCAATCAATGCACTTGGGGAATTAACTAGTTATTTTAACTAAACTAATAAAATTAATAAAGTAATTATTTATTATTTACCAATAAATAATAAATAAAGATAATTAATATGTGATTATTGTTATTGAAAAATAATTATGTATGAATAAAGTTAATCAATTAATTATTTATTATTTATCACTAAATAATAAATAAAGATAATAAATATTTAATTATTTTTAAGTAATAATTATGTATGAATAAGGTTAATATAATAATTATTTATTATTTATCAAGGAATAATAAATAAAGATAATGAATAATTAACCATTGTTTAATCAATATTAAATAGGAACAAGCTAACTAAATAATTATTTATTGTTTATCCATAAATAATAAATAAAAGAAATAAATATTTAATTATTATTTAATCTTAAATAATAATTAAGTATAAGAAAATATTATAAAATTTTAATTATTATTATTTAATTAATAATAAATAATAATTAAATATGAATAAATGAGTAAATTAATTATTTATTATTTATCAATAAATAATAAATAAGGATAATAAATATTTATTAATAATTAAGTATGAATAATAGTAATAAAATAATTATTTATTATTTAATAATAATAAATAAAGATAAGAAATATCTAATTATTAACTAATAATAATTGGGTATGAATAAAGCTAATAAGGATAACAACTACTTAATCATTAATGAAATAATGATTAAGTATGAGGGAGATTAATAAGTTGATTATTTACTTTTGGCCTTAATAAATAAAGATAATAAATACTTAAGGATTATTTAAGTAATATTAAATAATAATTAAGTGTGTGTAGAATTAATACATTAAGTATTTAAGTAATGTTGTATAAGGAACAATGTTAATAATTATTCAATTACCCCTAAGGTAAATAGTAATTAAGCGCAATAAATTAAATAAGTGATCAGCTATTATTTAGTTGCTATTAAACCATGATAAATTATTATTTATTTTATAAATAATAAATAAGGATTATTAACCCATATTTAGAGACAGATAATGGTAATAAATCTGAGTAATCGAAGAATAGTAATCATGATTAGCTACCATCATTTCAATAGCTAAAGATTATTAATTAATTTCTGTTTAGCTAATGTTCAATAGTAATTAAATGTAGATGGTGAATTTTTACCTGCTAAGTAAATGGTATAATAAGGTGTGCCAATATACAACCATGCCATATTAATTGATAAGTCGACTTTATCCAATGATAGGTCACTCAAGATCAATTAATTAAAGCTAAAATTTATCTGTAGCTGAGCAAACAGGCAAGTTCCCTAACTTCATTCTTTCAGTATATTGAATGCAAGTTCTATCTTACTCAACTTTTACATTGAGCAAGTTTCTAAACCTTATGCATTATTTTTAATTCGTGCAAAAAGGTATATATTATTGCAAGTTATTCTTTAAGCTGGAATCTTATCTCCAAGCATGCCTTAAGTGGTCTAATTATTTTTAAAATTATTCCACGTCGATGTATTCATTGACATTCGCACTCGTGCATTTGAATTCGTATATCTATTTAAAGTTCCGAAATTTATGAACTATTCATGATTAGTCTGAACCCTTGTCTCGGTCAGGCACGTATGTGAGAATTTATAAAAGCTATCCGAACCAATCAATGGTGAGGATTCTTAGACTGAATGAACACCCTTTTTATTATAGGGGAGTACCCCAGGTACCGTATATAAGGTACAACTAGCGGAATTAAATGTTATGCATACACAAAGCGTACGCGAGGCTGATCCCCTCAAGTACTTATTCTGTAGCTAGTAACCAGAGGGTCAACTAGCTATTGACTCCTTTGGAAGTTATTGTTCAAGTCTACTTGACTATCTCTTGTTTTAAAAGCAATTAATGTTCTTGCTTCTGATAATTGTTGAATTCTCTTTCTATATTCCCTTCATCATGATATATCCTTATTGTTGTACTTTAAACTTGCTGAGCAAACTCGTTGCTCATCCTTGCTATATCATGACTTCATTGCAGCTAAACCCGAGACGTCAGGGAAGAACAAATGGAAAGAAAAGATGAAGTGATAGACTTCATGTAGCAGATTTTAAATTTATGTATAGTTAATTACTGTTAATGTAATTTAAACCCTGACATTTATCTAGGGTATGGATTTGTGTAAGTGTTTAAGGTTATTGTATTCTGGGACTAGTAACACCTTTGTAATGAACAACGTATGTTTATTATATTCCGCATTTTAGTTACCATATGTTGTTAGAGGTGAATGTTTGTATTAGATCGTGATGACCGGATCCGGGTATTTGGAGACCCGAATTTGGGGGCGTCACATAGGCTTTGTAAATTCGTAGCTTAACTGATCAGTTTGATGTTCTATTTATAGGAACTATAAAATTAGGGTTTCTTTAGCCTTTTTCCTATTTTGCCCTCCAAAAATTTCTAGCTATTGAACTTGTGCTGCTTTCCATCTGATCTAAATCACCTACTTGTGCTGGAGTGTGTTGAGCACAAGCTTGCACACTCCTAGCTCCATTTCCATTGGTTAAAACTTTTATTTTTGATTTATTTCCTTACTAATTAAACTTAGATTTTTGTTAATCATGATTAGAATGTTAATTATGTTTAGTAATACGTTAATTAAGTTGATATATTATAATTAAGGTTTAACATTTCATAGCTGTAGACACCCATTTTTTGCGTTCCCTGTACTAACCATGACAGGAGGCCAAAAACAAGCCAAAGGAACTCAAGATAGGGACGGACCTTACCCCGAGCCAAAGGGCAGAAATGACTGAGTTGCTAAGCCAATATGAGGATGTCTTTGCCTGGTCTCATGAGGACATGATCGAATTATCCACCGACATTGTGGTGCACCGGTTGCCCATCAAGGATGGTTTCAGGCCTGTCAAGCAAAAATTAAGAAAGCTAAAACCGGAGTGGAGCCTAAAAGTAAAGGAAGAGATCATCAAGCAGTTCAGGGCGGGAATCATTATGGTGTCCACCTACCCAGAATGGCTGTCCAATGTAGTCCCAGTGGCTAAGCCCGGAGGGAAGGTAAGGGTATGTGTAGATTATAGAGATCTAAATAAGGCCAGTCTCAAAGATAATTTTCCGGTGCCTTTCATACACATCCTGGTGGATAACACGGCCCAGTACGAAATGTATTCTTTTGTGGATTGCTTTGCCAGGTATCATCAGATAATGGTGGCAAAAGAAGATTGGGAAAAGACCGCTTTCATCACCCCTTGGGGCACCTTCTGCTATAGGCGATTGGCTTTTGGTCTCACAAACGCGGGGGCCACTTATCAGAGAGCCATGATGGCCCTGTTCCACGATATGATGCATAAGGAGATAGAGGTCTACGTGGATGACATTATCGTGAAGTCAAAGGTAGAATCTGACCATATAACCCATCTTAAAAAGCTATTCGATCGGCTCAGAAAGTACAATTTGAAGCTCAATCCAGTGAAGTGTGCTTTCAGAGTACAGTCGGGTAAGATCTTGGGATTCCTGGTCAGTGATCGAGGCATTGAGTTGGATCCAGCGAAGATTAAGGCCATTGTGGATATGCCAGCACCTCACACAGAGAAAGAGATAAGAGGGTTCCTGGGAAGAATAAATTTCATCAGCCGTTTCATATCCCACTTGACAACTACGTGCGAGCCAATTTTCAAGCTGTTAAGGAAGGGTGCTTCCCAAGAATGGAATGAGCAATATCAGAAGGCTTTTCAGACCATTAAAAAGAAACTGACTGAGGCACCAGTGCTGGTACCCCCGAAGGATGGGATCCCTCTGTTTATGTATATATCGGTCAATGCCATCGCGATGGGATGTATGCTGGGACAGAAGAATGAGGCAGGTAAAGAGCAGGCCATCTATTACCTCAGCAAAAGATTTAGCCAATGTGAGCAGAATTACACTCCCATCGAGAAGACCTGTTGTGCTCTAGCCTGGGCTGCAGGGAGATTACAGCACTACCTCCATGGGCATACCACGTATCTGATATCAAGGATGGATCCCTTGAAATATATCTTTGAGAGGCCCATGCTGAACTGTCGACTGTCAAGATGGCAGTTAATCTTACAACAGTTCGACATGGTGTACGTAACTCAGAAGGCCATGAAAGGGCAGGGGATTGCAGATCAATTGGCAGAAACCCCGTCAGGAGGGATGGAGCCGTTAGAAACTCCTCTACCAAGCGAAGATATATTTTGGATATCACACGTAAAATGTGATGACGAGGGGCAATTCTGGAAGCTATATTTTGATGGTGCCATGAATGCTGAGGGGGCAGGGGCTGGAGCCGTCCTGGTTTCTATCACCGGAGAACAATACCCTGTGGCCACTAAACTGAAATTCAGCAATTCGAACAACACCGCTGAATATGAGGGATGTATCTTGGGACTCCGCTTTGCCCGCGACATGGGAGTGAAGAGACTGGCGGTGTTCGGGGATTCAGAATTGGTAATCAGACAGGCAATCGGGGTGTACACCACTAAAGAGCTTCGGTTACTTCCATACCATCGTTGTGTTATCCAGTTGATGCAGGAGTTCGAAGACATCGCTTTCCAACATATTCCCCGGGGACGGAATGATTTTGTCGATGCATTGGCAACTCTGGCTTCTTTAATCCACGTAATCAAGAACAGGGACGTTCCACAGATTGAGATAGCAGTACAGAATGCCCCGGCATATGAGGAACATGTGGCAGTATTGTCAGACGAGGTGGTATTGCCAAAGCAGCCCTGGTATCACGACATAAGGGAATATTTGAGGGATAGATCCATTCCCGACCAGGCAAGCCGAACTGAGAGGATGATAATTCAAAAGATGGCAATGAAATTCTACCTAAGTGGAGATTCACTCTACAAGAGGGATGCTAGTTTGGGACTGCTGCAATGCGTAGATGAGACGCAGGCCCAAAGGATTATGAACGAAATACATGATGAGACGCGTACTTCTACAGGGGCAACCCCTTACGCTTTGGTGTATGGAATGGAGGCCGTTTTGCCAGTTGAGGTTGAAATGGCGTCCCTCAGAATAGTGATCGATGCTCAAATAAGCGAGGAGGATTGGATGCAAAGTCGATACGACCAACTGGCCCTAATTGATGAAAGAAGGGTGGCTGCTGTTTGGCACGATCAGTTATATCAACAAAGGATCTCTCGATCATACGATAAAAGGATAAGACCTCGGAAGTTCAAGGAAAATGATTTGGTGCTAAAAAGAGTCATGCCTTGTCAAGACGAAGCCAAGGGGAAGTTCATCCCGAACTGGGAGGGACCATTTGTAATTAAGAAAGTGCTATCCGGAGGAGCCCTCATGTTGCAAGAAATGGATGGTGAAGTATTTCCATAACCCCTCAATTCCGACTCGGTGAAACGGTTCTACGCTTGAATAATCAATTTCTCCTTTTTCTTTGGGAACGAACTACGTAGGACCTGATCTCCCAACTTGTGGGGGTACGTAGGCAGCCATCATGGCACGGTCCGATCCCTTAAGTAGGAATAAGGTCGTTTAAGTAGGAATAAGGTCGTTGGTCCCCAATCTCATGTTGATGATGAGTTAGTTAAGCGACAGAGATTTGAAGATTATATCTACATACGTCCTTCTAAATATACCCGAAGTATCGGCATACATTAAGTATGTATTATTATATGTCAATATACTAATATTATTGTCGCATAATCAACAATTAAACTATGTTATTATTATTTCAGTTCATTCGAAGAGGAAGCGAATGCTTCAAACCCGGGACTAACTGCAGCACAGTTCGAATCATTCACTACTGAAAATTTTCAACAGTGGTTTAAGAGAAAGGTTGAAGACGATAACACTTATGAGCGTTTTAGAGATGTTATTTCAGGTTCGTACAAACTAATTAGTTCATTTTCTGGATGCTTCGTCAATGGGTATAGATTCAAGGTTGATGACTTGAATGAAATGATATCAGTCAATTCTGGCATTATCGTGTTGGGAAGCTGTTACCAAGATTTTGAGTCGAACTACTATGGACGATTAGAGGAAGTGGTTGTGCTCAATTATCCCAGGGGTAAAAAGGTTGTTACATTTAGGTGTCGCTGGTTTGATATTGATAAAGGTGTTAAAGTTGATCGTAATAGAATCGTCACGGTAGATATAAAGTCAAAACTACAATTTGATGACATATTTGTGTTAGCCAGCCAAACGACTCAAGTGTACTACGCCCCGAATGTCGTAAATTCTAGAAGCCCTGGTATATAGTTATCACAACGAAGACTCGAGCTTTTGATGGTACTAATTTGTCTGAAACGGATGACCCGTTGCAAGAACAAGTTAGCAACCCCAAGGACGTAATGGTAAATGATGATGATGTGGTGGCTGGTGACCTCGTTGACATACCCGATGATGAGGAAGACGTGGTTATCAATGACTATATCGTTGTACACGAAGAAGACGATGATGAAACTGATACAGATTTAGAAGAGGCAGAATCTGATGATGAAGTTGATTTTGATTCTGACGGGTTTGATGACGTACTTAGTCTAAACTTATTGTTGTTTCGTAAATAATTTACTAACAATAACGATTACTTAATTCGGTAACTTAACTACAAATTAATTACTTAATGTTGGTTATTTCAGTAGTACACTTATATATGGCTAGACATAGCGGGGGAGGTCGCCGTGGTGGTGGCCGTTCAGGATATGTCGACAGCACCCAGGGCGAGTCGTCGTCATCGGTTAGTAAGTTTCCGAAATAAATTATTTATCCTTTTGTTTAGTTAATTGTTTATAACATATATTAAAAAGGTATATTTACATAATGTCATCATTTCCACTTATAACAGATATTGTTCGCCGACGTCAACGAGGGACTAACCTCGGTGTATTTGGCCGTCCGCTAGCACAACCACACATTGTCCGGGTAGATGTTGACAGTGATCAGTAAGTGTCAAATTTAATATGTCAATTGTAATTAAATACTTTTATATGATTGCATGATTAAAATAAAACATTATTTTATTTATCTCGTACTGTAGTATTTTGGACCCCATCGCTAAGTCGACGCTCCACGTCATCTGCCTAACACACCTGACTATTGGTTGTATGCGATTTAGCCAGTATGCACAGTATGATGCCTCCTATATAGACACTGTGCTGTGTGAATTTCACGTAAGTCGAATTGCATAACTTAAAGTTAACAGTATCATAGGTATTTACACTATTCAAATGAATTCTGATATGTCAATACATTTTTTATAGCTTTATTTTATATATGAGGAGGGCATTGACCTAGTAGCCGACGATAGTGTTATTATAGCACATGTAAGTAAACGCCGGTTGGCTTTATGAGATGAGGTAGCGGGCCGCCCAGGCATTTGTTCAGCAGCCCGGGACTACGATCAGAGATCATTAGCCCCCCCATAGTCTCCGATCCAGCTTAGGAGGCTATATGTCGGCACTGGGATGATGATGACTTCTAGAAGAAGTCAGAGCAGGCAAAGAAAAATCGTTGCCAGCTCCGAGTCGTACACACGACTGGCTCACAATCCTTTGAGGAGGTGAAGTCAGTAAGTATTGTGTATTTTGTTGTTTAGTTAGTTATTTGTCATTAGCATACTTAATAAAGGTTTGAATGTCTTTATCATCAGGCCATGTTCGAAAGCTTGGGCCGACTCCTACAATAACCGAGTTTTGGGATAGAGCCCACACCCCTAAGGCCTCTCCTATGTCTCCCGCAACAGTAGCTATATGGGTAAGAGTAATATCAATTTTTAGCTATTATTAATATTAGGTAGTTAATAAAATGAAATAATTAACTCACGTATACAAAATAAATTACAGGACTGATTTCAGACGCTTCGGGACGCCCGTGTAGTTGAGTTTCGGGCTGTTGGGGGATTCTGAGCCGTTAGATTACACCACTCCTCTGCCTGAGATGGAGCTATCTCCGGATGAGGAGATGAGACTATGGGTCGCGTCTTAGGATCCCCCTACTAGAAGTACCAGCAGGTATCGTGTGTTGGGCCTGCCGAGGATACCCGCGTATACCTTACCTGGAGGTACTAAGATATATTTCTTATGTTTCTCGTTATATATTAATTTAATATAACTTAATATGTATTACGTAATGTTCTATTTATTTTTGCAGGCTCGAGCCAGCGCCAGCGTCCGAGAGCACCTGTTGGACCATCTCATACGGGCGCTGGCTTAGACGACGAGCTATTCCTGAGGGTCATAGCGGCGGTTGATGATAGGTTTCATACGGATCCGGTTTTCCATCGTCAGCAGTTGCCTTGCCGTGCTCGCCTTCATTAGCTAGCTCAGGATATTGCAGCAGGGGCCACCATCGAGAGTACGGGATTATCGCAGGAGCAGTTCACCACGTTAAGCGGCGAGGTGCTCTAGATGGTGGTTACCCTACTAGTGGAGGCTTTAGGTCATCCCCTGGCTACTCATATATTATGCATGTTATTTCATTTTCATTTAGTTGTCTCTTTAATTCTCACATATGTACGGACTAATGATTTATATTTTTAATCTTATTAACAGGGTGGCGATGACGAGCGGGCTGGTGATGATGCAGAGCATGGTAGCGATGGCGATGGAGAGCAGGGGGACAACGACGCTGATGATCCTCCTCCTACTAGTTTATAGTTCATTTGTATAGATTTTATAGATTTATAGATTTTATTCATTAAAAATTGTAGATCATTTGTACATATTGTAAAAAATTATAGTTTAGTTGAGTCTGTACGAGTTTTGAACATCATATTGTATAATTTATGGAACATTAGCGTATTTTTGTTATTGTTGATGAATTAGTTCATATTGACACTTGTTAGCTTAGTGTATGTACATGTTTGATGAAATAAAACAGGTTTTTATAGTTATCTTGTACGTCATTGTATATTACTGTATGTGTTGTTGGGATAAAGCAGGTTACAAGTACCAAACAAAGGGTTTAAAAACCTACAAACTATAAAAATAAAATAAATATTTAAAAAAAATTAATTTTGATGGAATAAGGTAAAACCGACGAAATTTTTCGTCTGACAAAATTTCCATTATTCCCGAAATATATTAAGCCTGGTCCCAATCGGCCAGAGAATTACACGTGTCCTCCTTAAATATCAACGGACTAATTTCGACGGATGATATTCCGTCGGAAATAACGTTTTCGTCGAAAATAAGTCCGTCGGACATATTTAGTTCCCGACGGAATTGTTGACGGACTTAAGGTCGAGGACCGTTATTACGACCGAATGGCCGACAGAAAAGTCCGTCGGAAATAGCTTAATTTCGACGGAATACCCTCAATTCTGACGGAATATTTCGTCGGAAGTAGACTATTTTCTTGTAGTTCGGGTTTACTTGCTCGAGTAACAAAGGCCACACATCGAGACAAGTTAGGTGGTCTACTCTATTTATTCCTCGTCCGACCTTGTGCAAGATTCGTTTTCTTAGGCTTAAGTTACCCATGTAACGAACGTTGGGCCGGTGACTCCCAAACTAAACGGCTTTAGGGAACCAGGTATAAAGACACCTCTCAGGCTTAATTACTCAAGTAACCCAAACCACGATTCGAATATGCTTAGGTCTCGCCTCCGTTCAGCATCTATCCCTCTCGCAATGCTCATTTTCTTAGGCTCTAAGTTACCCATGTAATGAGCGTTGGGCCGGTGACTCCCAAACCAGGCGGCTTTAGGGCACCAAGTGTAAAGACACCCCTCAGGCTTAATTACTCAAGTAATTCAGGCCACGATTCGAGACATCGGATTTATTCTGACTTCGCACTAACTGTCATCATTGCCGCCATAGTTTTATACCCCACAACTAAGAGTCAAGGCAAACGCAAAGTGCAGGCATGCATATGAGGTCAATTCTACTCCAAATAGCGCTTTGAACTAGGATTTATTGCCTAATCAAAAGGTTGAATAGTTTTAATCTTCTGATTATACTCGTGATTCTTGCTCCACGGACATTTATCAGAATTAATCCAATTCATAACCAGTAAACTAAAATTTTCTCATTCCAATACCTCTCTTTCTAAGGCTCTAATGCGGGATTTATCTATACTTAGACTATCTACCATCGCTAATGTATGTAAATGGAGAAAAAAACAAACAAAGAGATTAAAGGGTCGTACCTTACATATGGGTCATTGTTCTTTAAGAAAATTATAATTAAAAAAGACCAAATGATCGTACCGGATAACTAGTGAAATGATATGAGGGAAGCTCTGATGATGACGACACATGCTGATAGGATCGCACTATGGGCGCTGACTTGCGCATTTTTCCTTTTGGGATGGTGGATGAATGCCCAGTGTCGAGTTGTCGTCGGTTCCGAAATTGCCCCAGTCTTGTTTGTCATCAGGGGTGGGCTGATGAGAAGCCGAGATCCCAAAAATTATTTGTGTTATGACCCGCCTGGTGATCAGGTAGAGGTACGAGCTTTAACGTTCGGGTGCCCCCGCCATCGCTTTTGACTTGTAGGAGCATTTAGGCTTCGATGACGTTTTTCTTCTAGTTTGACGAAGGTTTGTGATTGATGGTGTCAGCTCTTTGAGGGTAAGGAGAGCGGTCATCGGATAGTTACTTTGCATCGTTGAGGTGATATTTGTCGTGATCTTCTTTGTATTGCCTTGGGTTATATTTGTCCTTACTGATGATCATGTTGAATATTGTTGTGTTTTTGGTTTCATATTATTGCTTCAGCTTTGATGATTGATGTCGAGATGCCTTCGGATTCCACTAAATTAGATCTTAAGAGCTCGGCTTGGTTTAGGATGTGACGGTTTCAACCAGGTTTGGTTCGACTTGTAAAGCCTGATTTGTGGGCTTTGTTTCTAGGAACAAGTTATCGGGTATGAGATAGACTTTGCCATGACCAAGTCTTACGTAGTTCAAAGATGTTGATTTGTCGAAGGGCCGAATTATCGAAGGGTTTTGGGAATTTCTATAGGATTAGACCACACCACAACTGGCTGCCTACGTACTCCTATAAAAGGAGATCAGGTCTTACGTAGTTCACGGGTTGATGAGTTGTTGAAGAGTCGCATTTTGTGATCGCTAAATTGTTGAAAGGGTTTTGGGAGCTTTGTAATGATTAGACCGCGCCATCACGGGTTGCCTATGTACTCCTTTGAAAGGAGATCCAAGTCTTACGTAGTTCACAACAATGATATCATAAGATTGATTTTTTGATTTTTTTTTATTTTTGATTTACTATTTTTCCTTGCTTCACTTTCTTCTTCCAGCATATTCACGCTTAAATTGGTTGTCCCTTTGGGTTGCTCTCCATTCTGTACCATGATCTCTCCGCCATCGATCAAGTCTTGTATTTTGTGTCTCAAAGCCTAACATTTCTCTATAGAGTGGCCTGGTGTGATATTCCAGACCTTGATAAGATTCGTATATGTAAATTATGTGTTTATTAAATGAAATTTCTTATTCCGACTTTGTGTTATGTGATTGTATATTTTAATAAAGGATTAGGTCAAATAAAAAAAAATTCGAAGCTGCTTAGTCATGCTTACACTGACAAAATGATTTGTCGTGCTTTCCACGATTTCACCGAGAAGCATCTCGGCAAATTAAGTTATTATTAACCTAATTAAGTTATCCTAAACATTAATTTCAAAACCCTAATCATGATTAAGGTGAATTAAACCTAGATTCGTAAACTAACTAATTGGAAACCTTGTAGGAGTGTGCTAGCTTGTGTTAAACACACTCCAACACACTCCAGCACAAGCATGGGGCTAAGATCAAATTTGAAGTAGCACAAGTTCAATGGCTAGATATTTGTGGAGGCAAAAATGTGTGAAAAGTCTTAAAACCCCTAATTTGGAAAAGCCTATAAGTACTCATCCCTCCCACTGATGGAACCACGAAATTTTGTAACCTAAACACATATATTACAAGCCATAATAAGCCTCAGCAGTAGCAAGATCATAATAAAAAAGAAGAGATCCAAAAGTAGCCCAAAAAGGTGCAAAACCCTAATTTTATGCTAGATCTTTAAAGCTTTGTTAGATGTTATGTTTTAGTGTTTAGAGATACTTAATAACATGTTATATAGTGATCTGGGTTATTAAATCATGTTTACATAACACCTAGATATGAGAATTAATCAAAAACAGTCAACTGTTCATTACAGTCAAGAACAGTCTGACAAGAAATTTTCTTAGACCTTTTGATGCCCTTAGATTGTTTGTTTGTTATGTTTTAAAGCATGAATTTGTAGTCTGCTATGAGGGTAATAAATTAGAATTGGTAGAACACTAAAATAATCCCTGAATTAAAAGTTATGGGTGGTCAAAACCCATTGACCGACCATGAAAATTGATTTCTGGGTAACCTAGAAAATTGTTTGAATGTCTGACAAGGATTTGACCGGCTTGAATCTTGCATGTGTTATATTGTTCGTATAATTTCTTGGCCCCAACATGTTATTTGATAGATATACTGCAAGTACATATCATTAAAACACATGGCCCCAACATGTTATTTGATAGATATACTGCAAGTACATATCATTAAAACACATTAACATAACCTAAAGGGAAAGTTATTAACGGTCAAATTACGTTGACCGACATTGACCAATGGTTTCTGGGTAACCCAGAAACCTCAAGAACAGTTTGAACCGACTAGTTTGACCAGATGAAATCTTTTACATGTGATGTTGTATAACCCAAACAAACATATGTCGTTATACTCTGCCATGTATACTTTAACTAGAAACAAGAATTAAGTGCAAACGAATAAGCAACAAGGAATTAAATCAAGTCAAAGTAGCCAACTTGACCACGACTGACTGTTCTTCACTGAATGAAGAACGCATATAGCGATAAATATCCGTCGCTATAGACCCCTTAGGCGACAGTCTCCTTCCGGTTCCTCAAGAACACCTTTAGCAACACTGACCGTCGCTAAAGCCTTTTAGCGACAAAAGTAAATAAAAATAAATTATAATAAATAAATAATTTATAAATAAATAGTAAATAATTACTAATTATTAATAATTATATTTTAAAATTCATTTGAAGTTATAATAATTAACTTTTAATATTTTGACATAAATTTCATTAATAATTTAATTTAATTAAATACTAATGATAATAAATTATTAAATAATTATATTAAATAAATAATTTAAAAATGATATTTAGGTATTAAAATTATTCTAAATGATAAATAAATCATTTAAATAATATATTAACTTTCAAAAAATATTATAAATGATAAATAAATCATTTTAAATAATATACTAACTTTCTGAAATTATTAGAATAATATATTAAATTTCTAAAAATATTATAAATGATAAATAAATCATTTAAATAATATTCTAAATTTCCAAAATTATTTTAAATGATAAATAAATTATTTAAATAATATAATAAAATTCAAAAAATGTTATAAATGATAATTAAATCATTTAAAAATACTTCTAAGCATGTAAAAATTATTTAAAAATACTACCAAGCTTGTAAAAATTATTTAAAAATAATATGAAGCTTCTAAAAATATTATAAATGATAATTAAATTATCGAAGTTAATATTTAAGCTACTAAATAAAATTTTATTGATAAACCTACGTGTTTAAGTGTCTATTAACGTTATCGAAAGGCCGAATCAATGTCGAACCTTAACGATACTTGACTAGTTTAATTCGATACGTGTTATTATAAATTCTAACGCTTATTATTGATATAAATAGACTACGTGACGTAGATAGACAACGTAAACTAAACGTACTACGCACAAGCAAGTCTCCAAACCTTATTACTTTTATGCAAGTATATACATCTTGCTATCAATTGTTGTGAAGTTATTGCTTCTTGATTCAACATAACTTAAGAAATGAATTATTATTCAAATATTGTTTATTCGAGCTTGAATTATTGTGTCAAGCCAAATTGTTTGGTACGACATCTTATACTGAGTATACAAACACCCTATATGGGTTGTTATTGTCGATAATATATTGACATCTTGTGCATGTTGGGTACGATTAGGATGGTATGCATACTCCTAGGATATCTCGATTAGGCTGATCCCCTAAAAGATATCTGAACAAAGCTTTTCTAAGTCATTGAAGACTGATAGAACTAGTTGGAACACATGGTTCATGTATTGAACCCTCAGTTGGCAAAAGCTTTTGAACTTCTTTCTAATCAAACACATTGTGCTAAGCATTCTGTAGCTCATCCTTGCGTAAAACTTTCTTTTGCAGTTTTAGATAGTAATCCCGGAACTTCAGGGACGGACAAGGGAAAAGGTCGTGTTAATTAGTTTTATCTTACTGCTTTGAATAAATTCAAGTCTTATAAGACTTTGTTGTAATAAGAACATAGTACTGAGAATGTTGTAATCAAACATAAAGTTATGAAATATATATCATCTTTTTTTATATCTCTTGCATTGTATTTACATTCTTAGTTAAGTTAGAAAGTAGCATTTGATCTAGTACAGTATCCATATGAACTATACATTTGAATGAGGGTATTTAAATGATATTGGGAGTTCTGTAGGCGCTGAGGTTACACTTAATGAGCGCCGGTAAGGTGCCACCTTTACCGGAATGCGCCCCTCAGTTCCAAGAACAATCTTATCATTAATACTGTGAATGTTAGATAGATAGGGAATATCGATATGAAAGAGATATCCATAAGATATGCATCTATACATCCAAGTGAGGGTATCCAAACACAATTAACGTTCTGACGAGAACTATTATCTGTTATGGGATACTGTGAACCTTGGATAGGTAAAAGTTATATATTATGGAATATTTATAGTTGAATAGTTTCACGTGAGCACCAAATCTGCTACAGGGAGGGTAGAGAATTTGGGGGCTTCATAAGTTGGTATCAGAGTTGTAGATTATAGCTCTAAGGTAGTTAAGAAATGCCTTATAGTCCTTGAATCCGTAAAATACTTAATTATACATGAAATAATCTTAAAAGCTTTATATTTATGTGTAAATGTGCTTCACTATAATACTAAATAGGTAAAATTCTTTTGTAGGATGGCAGACACAGATTGGAATAACCTTCCATTATTAGATCTACCTATGGGAGTGTCAGAGACAAATAGTGACCCAGAGGAAGAGCCAATAGAGATATATCCAGCACTAGGATCACCAGAGGAGGATCCTGAGGAGGAAGAACTTCTACATGATCAGGAGATACTGGATGCGGAAGAAGGTGAAGATCCTATAGATGGACAGTTGGTAGATCCTGAGGAAGAGGTTAGAGCTAGGCAGATGATGAGTGTTGACAAACATGAGGAAATAGTCACAGGACTGGTACAACAATCAACTAAAAACATAGAGGCTGCCAACTTTCGGGCATTTATAGCCGAGGGTTTGCTGGAGTCAAAGAGGGGTTCTACTCGCCGATTGAGGACACTATTATAGAGTACTCAAAAGGAGAAATAGGATGTGCAAGTACAATTAGATCAGGTGGTGCAAGGGTGTCGTAACTCATTCGACTACTTAGAGCGCCAAGTGATTAGATATCCAGTAGAAGAGAAGAAGGTGGACTATATGATAGACCGATCAGTGGTATGCCACATGGTCCAGGATGCCTATTATGAGGCGCGTGGTCGTTGAGTATAGTATAGTACTTAGGTTTACTTTCAGCAGTATGTATTATTAAAATTTTGGTTGTAAATAGGGAATCCTTTGTACTAACTAGTGGTAGTATAAACCACTAGTCGGATATGTAAACTTTCAGTATGTAATATATAAGTTATGTTTGTACAAATCAAATTGTTAACTCTGTGCACAGTATATACTTGTATTTATACTTGTCTTTCCTTTATTTATAGAATCATGGCAACAAGAAGGAGAAATCAGACAGAAAGAGAGAATGAGGATAGAGAAACAAACCCTACCCAATAATTAGTGGATATACTCTTAGGAGTCTTACAAGGTCGTCAGCCAAACCAACCTAATGCAGTTACCCTACAGGGCACCGTATTTAAAGACTTTAAACTTGTAGGTCCGCCTGAGTTTAAGGGAGCCGCAGAACCCGTTGAGGCTCAAATCTGGAATATTGAAATAGAGAAGTTCTTTGTAGTAACTAATGTCAGTGAAGACCAAAAGACGGTCTTTGCCACCTTTTTCCTCAAAGGTGAAGCGAATCATTGGTGGGAAACCAATAAGGTTCGTGCAGGTGTTGGGATAGTTTCTTGGGATAGGTTCAAGGAACTATTCTTTGAGAATTACTTTCCCCAATCGATGTAGGATCGTATGGAGGTACGATTCCTAGAATTGAAACAAGGGGAGCTTACTGTGTCTCAGTATACAGCTAAGTTTAATGAACTAGCCACCCGCATCAAGTAGATTTGGAGGCAAGGAAGACCAGGAGGTATGAGGAGGGTTTGAAACCCCAAATTCGTAGTAAATTATCGGTGTTCCAAGTAAAAACCTTCCCAGAAATTCTCGAGAAAGCTATCATAGCTGAAAGCGAGAGTGAAGCTCTATTAAAATTTCACAAGGAGAGAAAGAGTCAAACTGAAGGGGGGAGGTCTAAAGGAGAAGATAGTACATGTGGGCACAATAACAATAATAACAAGAGAAAGTGGGATGCCACTTTTAATAATAATTTTAGGAGAAGGGGAAATAATTATAATAATAATAATAACAACAATAGAAACAATAATAATAGGAATGACCTTTGTGTTATCTGTGGCAAGAATCATAGGGGAGTGTGTCTCAAAAAGAAGGTTACTTGTTACAAGTGTGGTCAGGAAGGACACTATGCCCTTGAGTGCCCTAAACCCAATAGGAGTAGGTTTTTCAATTGTGGGTCAATGGATCACATAGTTAGAAATTGCCCAAGAACCAGGAATCAAAATGGAGGGGGAAAGCCAACGTAGTTGCAGATGCGTTAAGTAAAAATTACCAAGAGAAGTTGAATGTAATAACAAACAACAAGGTACTGATAAAAGAGTTTAATAAACTTGAGATTGAGGTAAGAGTTCTAGTTAACTCTACCCAGAAGTTATTCGCTGTAGAAAGTGGTTCGACTTTATTGGATAGAGTCATGGAACTACAAGAGACAGATGCAGAGTGTTAGAAGTGTAAAACTGAAATAGCTCATAAAAAGAATGTCAAATTCAGAATAGATAAAGATGGGGTACTGAGGTACGAGGATAGAATTTGGGTCCCCTCTATACAAGAATTAAACGATGAAATACTGAATGAAGCTCAGAGTTCTAAGTTCGTCGTGCATCCTGGTAGTACAAAAATGTACAAAGATTTAAGCCGACACTTTTGGTGGTCAAATATGAAAAGAGAAATAGTGGAATGGGTAAGTAAATGTTTAACTTGTCAAAGGGTAAAAGTCGAACATCAAAAACCTAGTGGGTTACTGCAGCCCTTAGAAATCCCCAAGTGGAAATGGGAACATATCACCATCGATTTCGTAGTAGGTCTCCCAAACACACAGAAAGGTCACAATGCCATTTGGGTAATTGTAGATCGTCTTACCAAGTCAGCTCATTTTCTACCCATAAAAGTTAACTTCAATCTTGACCAATTAGCCAAGCTTTACATCAATGAAGTTATTTCTAGACATGAAGTCCCTGTTTCTATTGTAATAGCCAAAAATTTAAGTCACATTGTAAATGAACATATTAATGAAATATTAATGATATCAAAAAATTTGTGACATATAAGGAATGAATACGTGATTAATGATAAGTGAATTAAATTTTTTTAATTAATTAATATGAGGATTAATTAATGAGGATTATGTGAAATGTGAATAATTAATTTTAATAGTCCATTTAGTAAGAAAACACTAGTGGACTAGCCTAATTAATTAATTAACCAAGCCCACTCAATTAATTGAACATGGACTTGGATAATTAATGTGTGGACTAACTATATTAGCCCAACATCTAATTAAACTAGTAGCCAAGCATGGATTAATAACCTTGACAACTAGTAGCCCAAAGTAGATTAAAAGTGAGCCCAAATGTATTTAAAACAAAGCCCAATTGCTAGCCCACTTTGAAAAGGTTTTTGGCAACTTGTTTATTTTGTTAAAGCAATAAAAGAAAAACAAAAAATGGGACAAAAACCCAAGGAGGCTGCCGAATTGGAGGGCCCACATGGGGTGAGTTGTTGGTCTCTTGCTAGCTTGCTTGGAAAGATTAGAAAAGAAGTACAATTAATTATGTCAATCCATCACCAAGTTGTCAAAAGTTTGTACTTGCAAATGATGAAAAAAGGGATAGATACAACCTATGTATCTATAGATTATTGTAAGTAATTAGTTGGTAAAGCATAAGTCTTATTCATCTTCTTCCTTGGTAGCTTAGAGAGAGAGAAAAATAGAGAGAAAGTAGAGAGAAAATATACATTGAGAGAGAGAGTTCTTGTGGGAGAAAAGAGGAAGAGGGTGCCTCCACCTAGAGAGGAAGGAGGAGAGCTTGTGGATGACCAATAACTTCATCTCCTACTTTGGAAAGAAAAGGAAGCAAGCTACCAAGCTAAGAAGGTATACAAACTAACCTAAAAACCCTAGAAAACCCTAATCTTGCTTTTCTTTTTAATTTTATGGTAAAAACGTTATCATCAAGGTTTTTGTGTTTAGAATCATGCTAAATTTGTTTATGTATGATGATATCTGGTTTGGTATGAAATGGTATGGGTTTGTGTAGAAAAAAATTAAACTAAATGCTTGAAAATCTTTTTACCGACGAACAAACCGTAGCTTGTTCGAATAAATTGTATATTTTGAAATCTATATATGATATTGGTGATTTTCTTTTTTCTGAGTTTTAAGGGGTAAGTTAGGAAGAGAACCTATTGGAATCGTTTAAAAAGAAGTTAAAATGAGAGAGTTATGTAATCTTTACCAAAGCGTGCTAACTGTTGGTACACTGTCGGAACAGTCCACTTCCGTATGAATTTCAGTCATCAAAATATGTCCAAATTTGGTGTTTGATGATTGAAAATTATAGTTCGAAAGATACGAATCCAACGGTACTGACTAGACCCTAATCCGAGTTGTAGATTTGAGTTTATTCGCGTTTCTGTGGAGGACCCCAAGGCTGGAAACCAAGGGGGCAGCCTGCATGGTTGTTTCAAGTGAACTGGTTCGGTTCACGAGGGACTTCCGGCGACGGTTCAGGCCTTTTTTGGGAGGTTCTGGCGACGAGTCCCGACCCAAAATTTTTCTAATTTGGTATTTGTTGGTGTAACTAAGTAATTATTAGAGTGATTAATGGTTTAATTCCTTTTAAATCATTTGACATTACTAACTAATAAATTTTTTATGTTACTAATTAATAATTACACTAATTAAATAGTTTTATCTTACTGTTTTGAATAAATTCAAGTCTTATAAGACTTTGTTGTAATAAGAACATAGTACTGAGAATGTAGTAATCAAACTTAAAGTTATGAAATATATATCATCTTTTGTTATATCTCTTGCGTTGTATTTACATTCTTAGTTAAGTTAGAAAGTAGCATGTGATCTACTACAGTATCCATATGAACTATACATCTGAATGAGGGTATTTAAATGATATTGGGAGTTCTGTAAGCGCTGAGGTTACACTTAATGAGCGCTGGTAAGGTGCCACCTTTACCGGAATGCGCCCCTCAGTTCCAAGAATAATCTTATCATTAATACTGTGAATGTCAGATAGATAGGGAATATCGATATGAAAGAGATATCCATAAGATATGAATTTATACATCCAAGTGAGGGTATCCAAACACAGTTAACGTTCTGACGAGAACTATTATCTGTTATGGGATACTGTGAACCTTGGATAGGTAGAAGTTATATATTATGGAATATTTATAGTTGAATAGTTTCACGTGAGCACCAAATCTGCTACTGGGAGTGTAGAGAATTTGGGGGCTTCACACCTGGAGCCTTTGAGAGATATGCACACCTCTTTAATGGATCGCAATTCCTTCCTTTTGGGTCTGCAAGTGGGGGCAACTCAATAATTTTCTTTTGGGCTACAAGCAAAGCTAGAATGTTTTCTAGCGGCTCACCCAAGGGTGTCATTCTCTTATTCCTCCCGAGTCTTCATGGAAGTGATAGATTGTTACTTTGTGCTCTGATGGGGGCACGTTGTATAGCCCTATTCCGTTCTGACCTTATAATACGAGGCACACATCCTCTTCTTCTGCCCCATTATTCGTCTCTAAGTTATTCCCATAGCTCCCTGCCTGAAGGTGTTTGGCCATTCCTCCCAAAGCGGCGAAATCCTTGATTTTTCCAGCTTTCAAGCCCACTTCTGCCATTTCGCCATGTTTGCTTATCTCTGAAAATAGCTTGCCTATGCCGGCTAAGACCCTCTTATAATATAACGCTTCTTGAATGTCTATGAAAGTCATCACCATTTCGTTCTCCTCCGTAGGTGGGCTTACTTGAGCTGCCATTCGCCTCCATCTCTGGGCATAATCTGAGAATGACTCATGAGGTTGCTTCTTGATTTTGGTCATTTGATACCGATCTGGAGCCATCTGTGACTAAAAACTGTATTGGTTCAGGAAAACATAGGCTAACTCTTCCCAAGTGTGGATCTTAGTATTGTCTAGTCTAGCGTACCAGGTCCTAGCCTCTCCAGTCAATCTCTTTTGGAAAAGTTGCATCATTAGGTTTTCATCTTCGGCATATGATCCCAGTTCTCTTATGTATACTTTCAGGTGGGTGTAAGGATCTTCTGACCCATTGTATTTCCCGAAGCCTGGTACTTAAAATTTGTCCGAATAGCGAGCACTAGAAATTATGCAAAGGTCTGAGTAGTTGACACTATCATAGGTTCCCACCCCTTTCATGGAGCGGATGGCTTCCTCCATTTGTCTCATCTTCTTCCTGACTTCCCTAGTTTCCTTGTCCTCAGGGACATTGATTATTTCCCTCGTCTGGGTTTTATTAGGAGCATCCTTGGTTACTCTGTCGCCGAACTGGAATATCGGAGCAGGAATTCAGATGTCGTTTGTCTTGATTGGGATTTGGATTCCACATTGTGTAGAGGATTCAGGTTGAGTAGCTGATTTCAGATCTTGGATCATCTTACATTGCTCTTTCAACAGAATATCCATCTCGGCGACCTGCTTTTTGAAGCTTTCGAATTCCTCCCAAGAGACGGGAACCGAATCAGGTGTAGGATTCTCAGACATCTTGATTGGAGGCTTTCTGACCTTTCGAGCTCGAAGTCGGGTTCAAGGACCAATTTATACAAGTAACATAATGTAGTTTAGTATTGAGAATCGGTTGGTTTGGATGCATTCTAATACAGTACGTTTTGTGTTGAGGGTTTTTTAATCTTTTCTTGCAAAATAACGATTAGTGGTTTTATGACAGGATGAGAATATGAAAGATGATTAAATATGGAGGACATTTTACATATAAAGAGTAACAGGGCATGAAGAGACTTCCCGTAACGTTGGGTTTATCTGAGGCTGACCTACCCTAGGATTACTCTCGTGGGCTTTTCGTCATGAAGGTCCCCAAATCTTTGTAATCTACTCGATGGGAATGAATCCGATCTTTCAATTGGAGCGGATCTGAGTGGTGTCTTTCTTGAGCCTCGCGGGGGAATGCCCCCTTGAGTCCAGTAATCAACAACCGACGGGTTCACCTCCTGGTGGAGGAATCACACAACATATATTCGCATACATTCATCATGCCTCACCGCATGCATATGATGACATTTGAAGTATTAAATTAAAGCATTCAAAAATATGAGGCATTCATCGCAACATTTATTCAAACCATTCACACCACACAAAAAAAGGAAAACAACAAGATTGTACGCGGCTTAAGCCCTCTAAAATCCCCAACAGAGTCGCCAACTGTCAACGCCGGGACAATTTCCTAATTATCGCGTTTTTACCCTTTTTAAGATTTCGATTTATTCATTTCGCTTAAAGGGTGATTTTTAGGAAAAAGCTAACATAAATGCCAACGAGGTTTTGAAAGATTGATTTTAGTGATGGGTCAATTAGACAGAGCCGCCAGTTGGTAAAGATTTAAATGGATGTACTAACTCATTCGAATTTTAAGATTTTCGCAATCGAAAGGCTTATTATGTGACACCGTAAAATTGGTTTTAAAACCGAGATTCATAGAGTTCGGGAGCTTGCTTAAGCGAGGGGAAGGTATTAGGCACCCCTCAACTTCCGTAAAAATACGGTTACCCCATCTTGATGTTTTTCTAAGTGTGAAGTGTGTGTGTATGTGGGTGTGTGATTTTGAAAGAAATCGCTATCTAGTTTTGGATCGAAATCATGAGAAGTGCGTTATTTTGAAAGCAACGTAAAGCCTTTTTGAACCTATGCATGAGAGATTTGATTTAAAGAAAAGGTTCGTTTTAGTTTATGATTTTGATAGAAACCGTTTTTTGGATGATGTTTTGGAAAGCACAATTTTCAAACCCCTCTCCAAAAAGGAATCGAGATTCATCGTTACTTTCAATTTTAAGTTAAAGTGGTCTTACTAACCCGAGTGATTTGAGTTTGATTTTAGAAGATCTTTGTCGTTTTGTGTAAAAATCGGGTTTTTGGTGATAAACGGGAAACTAAGTATCAAAATAGGGCCGGGGCAATCTGTGGGCATGAAAGCCATCTCAATAGCCCCGAACACCTACAATCGCAATTTTCACTATCACGGGGCCTTAAATCCAGTTTTCATGGGATGGAACCCTAGATACCGTTTTAAGGCACAAAATTACATTTACAATAATTCGGATAATAACTTTACAATCGAAATAATATCCATCGTGGAAATTATGCCAAGATCCATTTCAAGGATCCCGACTCCAATATTCCTAGGCGCACATCGTGATAAACAATATATTAAATTACGAAAATAAATAATAAAAGGAGATCTAGGAAAGGGCTCCCGTAACCATATCTCGTAGTTCACGAGGGAATATATGTATTGATGAGATCCATTAACGGGACTTTGATCCGTGGATCTAAGATTCCCTAGATCTATTGAATGACATAATCGGGATTTAGATCGAGAAATATATCTCAAATTGGCTATTAGGTGATTCAATTATTAGAATCCCTTAATGGCGGGTAGGTGGGACCCCCTCACTACTACATACGAATTTAGGGTTTTACGGGGTAAACAAAATCGACTTAAAACATTGAAAACAACTAGATCCAAACTAGATCTAAGCCAAATCTAGCATAAAGGTTAAAGCTTTGAACTTTGAAGCCGACAACAAGCTAGATCTGGGCTAGATCTAGGGTGGATCTAGTGAAAATATTCAAACTTTAACATCGCACAAGCAAAATAATCGGTAAAACGGGTCGGATCTAAGCCGAAATCGAGAAATTGACTTGAGGATATCATCGGATGATTAGGAGGAGATTTTAACCATAGGAAATCCTCTCTAACCATCCATAATCCCATAAAGAGGATCCCCACACCCTAGATATAGATCTAGGATGTAGGGAGAGCCTCAACACAATATTAATCAGAAAACAAACCAAATCCAAGCACAACAATGTATAAAATAGACAAGATCTATACTAGATCTAATAGATCTATATCAAATATTTATAAAAATCAAATCTTTCGCCAAAATAAACAAGATATATATTAGATCTACATTGAATTTACATAAAAATCGGATCTTTCGCCACAAAACACAAATTTATGCTAGATCTATGCTAGATCCGCTAGATTTACATTAAATACACATAAAGATTGAGTCTTTCACCTTGGGAATGGTGAAATCCTCCTCCTTAAGCTTGAATCTAGATGACTTGGATCTGATTTGATGAGATTTTATGAGAATAGTTATATCTAGATGGGTATTAGAGAGGTTTTTGGGTGTTTCTCTCACTAAGTGCACACTTTCTCTCTCTAATAATGTTATCCTCGTCCAAAATTGCTGAAATTTCAACCATTTATAGGTATCCCTAGGTAGCCATAGATGCACCTGCAGTTGGCCATAGGTACACCTGTGGCCGGCCACAGGTACGCCTGCAGCTGGCCTATGATGGGCCCCACTTGCTCGATTTTTGTGCTGCAAAATCTGTTTTTCATGCTGTGCACTGGAACGCCCGTAACTTTCAATTCGGGAATAATTAGGAGACGTGCCATACCATCTGGAAAGTTCTTTTCGATAGCTTTGTAATGATATATGATTCGCTCATTTTTGAGTTCGGGAAGATAGGGAAAAAGGGGAAAACCATCTCTTAGGAGATGCTTGCTAGTCATTCGCCTTGCTTTGCGTAGTCGGTTGTTTTGGAGGCCTTTTTGGGATCTTCAAATACTTGTTCTTAGCCTCGTAATCCTTGCTTAGACATCTTGACTTTGGGGTGAAATGACACTTTTGCCTTCCTGTCATTATTAGAGCAAAATACACACATTTTGGGTGTCTACCGCCGCGATGTCGGTTTTTCATACTTTGTGCTAGAATGCTTGTAACTTTCAATCTGGGAATAGTTAGGATGCATGTCATCCATTCCGAAAAAGCTCTTTTTGAGAGCTAAATAGTGACATAAAGCTTGGCCAATTTCGGATCCAGGAAGACAGGACAAAGTGTAGAAATGGTTCTTCTCGTAGATGCCAGATAGTCAACCGCCATGCCTTGCATAGTTCCTCGCCTGTTATTCATCGTGGTAACTTTGTGTACTTTGATCTGAGCCCTGAAATTCTCTGTTCGGATGTCTCGTCCTCCGGCTAAAATGACTCTTTTGTCCTCCTGCCAGGGCTAGAAAATATATGCAAAATTTCGGGTGTCTACACCTATATGATGTAATTAAGAACAGATTCATTAAACCCAGATTCTCATACAAGTTACATGTGGCATAAAGGTATATTCCTCTCTTATACACAAATCATGCTATTCAATCTAAAGAATAAATAAGATCACACGTTATCATATCCAGATCTAATCCTAATTTCTATTTCCCAATATCGGCTAGGTTATCAAGTTAATTGTTGGCCAAATAATCATATCATGAAGTACGAAATATGATAAACAACTTGCATCAGATCAATAATAATCAAAACAAAGTAATTCAATTTAAACTAATCATTTGGTTCCATTGCAATCCTAAAGAAAACTTAGTTCATATCGTTGGAAGAGAACATCTTCATAATATCTATAATCATCCTCGAATTACAAAAACCAAAGAGAAAGAGATAAAGAATAAATCTGTGTAACAGCTTCAATCCTCACACTCCGCCTTCAATCTTTGTTCTTTTTCGCATGCTCTCTCTTTCACGATCTCTAGAAATCTGAAAATTAATCTCTCCCTTATTTTTAATCAGCCATCCAACATGTAAATAAGTCCACACAGCTTTAAGACGCACAATCCAAGTGTAATTCCACTTAGCACAGAGTCCCAATTGGAACAGAAATGTAACAGCTCGACTAGCCCAAGCCCTGACAGCCGCAACATCGCAACCCTGCTCAACAGCGCCGTAGCGCTGTAATTCTGCATCACTAGCGCTGCAACGCTCCTTACCAGTGTTGCAACGCTCCTTATCAATGTCGCATCGCTCCTTACCAGCGTCGTAGTGCTAATGCTGCCCTGCGCCAGATTCGCGCGCCAGACTCGCCCGCCAATGCGCCCATCTTGCCTTGCTTGCTTCGCCGTCGACACGCCATGCCATTTCGCCTCAACAAACCTATACTTGTTGCACGTTGTCGACACTTGATGCACATCGAACACCACCAAATGCTGCGTTTTACTATATAACCATGACTGATATTCCATCGTTTGATGTTCCAAACACCATTTCGAGCTTAATTCCATTTCCTACACAAAAACACTAAAATGCATAAAATTGAACCGAAAATACTTAAAAACTCACAATATCATCAAGCCAAGAATACCCAACTCGGTGTAAAACCCACTCATCAAATACCCCCCAAACTTTTATCTTTGCTTGTCCTCAAGCAAAAAAGAAAAATAATAAACCACTTTAACCAGCAACTACCTCGATCAATGAATCAATATGAATTGAATATTGGCCTATAAAATTCTCCTTTACTGATAACTCAAGAAATATTTTGAAAACATGCATCGTCTAATATTTCAACCTATTCATTAGTTCCACAGTTATCCATGACCCCATACATGTGTGCGTATATCCAACCCGTTCAAACTAATCAAAATCCAAATAAGCTTAAGAAATCAAACGCTTCATAAAAGATATATACATCCACTTTATACATCTACTTTTTCACACCATTCTCCACTAAAGAAAATAACCTATAACCCGGGGAATAAAAAGGATTCTTCCACAATTAAGCACATTTGGATCATTATTTATATGCATTACGCCATTTCTCAAGTATTACATTAAACCATTTTTTCTTCATTATAGTGAGTACATTTTATGCTCCATCTCATTACCCATTGAACGAGTGCATTTTACGCTCCATCTCGTTCCATACATGTATTTATGGGTGAGTGCATTTTACGCTTCATCTCAAATCATCATATAATGCATTATCATAACTCAGGAAGGTTCACAATCAAAAATTTCATCAAATAATCCTCAATATCGACAAATCCAAGATTTTCCCCAAACTTATATTAATGTCTAACCTTCGCTTCAAATAATGTTCAAATAAATTTATAGAGTTTCAATACTATCTTTCGCAAGCATTTAACCATTAACACTTTTTCTCAATCCCGATTAGCTAAACAAATGGATAAATGTGCTTTAAAAATACAACAGGATCACAAATAATGTATAGTTGATAGGAACAACTGATCGTTAAGTTACTCGGCCAGTTCGTAATTTATAGAGGAGTGATCGCAAAAGCAACTCATGTTCGTAAAGCATCAGATAAATCGCAGAGTTCACTTCAATTCAGAAGGTAAAGTTCAAATCGTAAAGATAACAAATGATTGCAAAGTTGCAAGGCTATCTCAAATCTAAATGAGAAATCGCAGATTCTACAATGAAGATTGTAAAGCTGTCTTCGGGATCATAAAGTGAAAACTGAGATAGCAGAGTAAAGAAGAGATTGCAAGGTCTGTTTGAGTATTATAGAAAGATGGATTGCAGAGCTTATATACTTATCGTAAAGATCACTTCGCAAAGTAATGAACAGTTTATAAAGTGATCAAAGAATCATAAAGTCAAGCAAAGCTCACTTAGTAAACATTGAACGTTTACTACTCCAGGCAAGCACTGAGTGGACGTTATGTCGTAAAGTGACTCAAGGATCGTTCAGTAAAGACAAGATCGTAAAGTCAGCTCCAGAATCATAAAATAATATTCGTAGAGCTGATCACATAGCAGTACTCGATTCGTAGAGTTAAGTCAAGTCTGACAAAAGACTGACATGGAGCAGTACTAATTGAAGATCTAGATGCATCCTTCAAATATCCTTGGTAGAAATCAAAGATCAGATTGTGTGTGCACCAGCTAGTTTGCTGAAAGCGACATCTCAGTAGTGTTAGGTAAGAAAGCAGACTGACGTGATAGGAAAGTCAAAAAGCAACTGACACATTGTAATATTCCGAACCCTAATAAGATTTGTATATATAAATTACGTGTTATGTGATTGTATATTTTATTAAAGAATTAGGTCAAATAAAAATATTTTTGAAGCTGCTTAGTCGTGCTTACACGAACAAAATGATTTGTCGTGCTTCCGACGATTTCACCGAGAAGCGTCTCGTCAAATTATTTTGGTAAGCTGCTGTGTCGTGCTTGGAAATGACGCAGTGATTTGTCGTGCTTCGGAGTTAATATAATATTATATTAACTGATAAAAATCTAAATAAGTTTAATAGGGTTTAAAATGATAAATTAAATTATAAAACCCTAAATAGAAAACCCTAATTGATAAAAATTGTCTGAATTGGTAAATCAAAACCCTAATTATTACACAATAATCTTAATTGATATAATTAAATTCTAAGTAATGAATCATAATATTAATTAGGAATCATTGAGCTTAGATTAAAACCCTAATTGAAAGATTTAAATCCTAATTCATGAATTAGGAAACCCTAACCCTAATTCTAATTATGTTATCTAAACCTTAAATTATGAAATGTTAAACCTTAATTATGATATATAAGATTAATTAAGGTATTAATAAACCTAATTAAACATCCTAAACATGATTAGCAAAAATCTAAGTTTAATTAGTAAAGAAATAAATCAAAAATAAAAGCTAAACCAATAGAAATTGGGCTAGGAGTGTGCAAGCTTGTGCTTAACACACTCCAACACAAGTAGGAGACTTGGATCAGATTGCAACCAGCACAAGTTAAGTTGCCAAGATCTTTATGGAGGCAAAATGTGAGAAAAGACTTAAAAACCCTAACTTACAAAGTTCTATAAATAGAACACTAATCTGATCTTTCAAGATACGAATTTACAAAGCCAATACACTTATAATCATACCATAATAACCCTCTGCAAGCAAAAGATCAGAATCAAACATCAGAAATTAAAACTTGAGAAAAAAGGTGCAAAACCCTAATTTTTATGCTAGATCTTTAAGCCTTCAATAAATTTTGTGTTTAGATGTTTAGGATTATGTATAAACATGTTAATAAGTGATCTGGGTTGGTTAAACAAGGATTCATAACATTTAAATGGTCGAATTTGATGAAAAACCTAAACTGTTCTTGGCAGTCAAGAACAGTCTGACAAGCCTTTTTGTCAGACGGTTTGATCCACTTAAAATGTTTGTTAGATCCGTTTTAAAGCACGAATTGATAGCCTGCCATGTTAGCTATAATATCCAATTGGTAGAAGGTTAAAAATATCTCTAGGATGAAAGATATGAACGGTCAAAACCCGTTGACCGCTCACGGGTTCAAGTTTCTAGGCATCCCAGAAACCATGAAGAACAGTGATAGTGTCTGACAAGAGTTTGACCCGTCTAGATCTTGGCCACATGATATAATTATTGAGGTTTTAATGTTTGTAGTTGTTCTTTGCCATGTAATCTACAATTATAAACCAACTAAACACATAAAGCTAACATGGAACGAAAGTTATAGCCCTTAGGCGACAGTCTTCATCCGGCCAAACACAAATAATTAACCAACTAGAATTAATTTGAGGTCAAAAGTCCCAACTTGACCATGACCAACTGTTCTTCAATGAAGAACACTTTAGCGACAAACAACCGTCGTTATAGCCCTTAGGCGACAGTCTTCATCCGGCCTCAAGAACACTCAAGAACACATTTAGGGACAGTGACCGTCGCTAAAGCCCTTTAGCGACGGAAATAAATAAAAATAAATAATAAATTATAAATAATTAAATAAATTATAAATAAATATTCAATAATTCATAATAATTAATAATTAAATATTAAAATTCATTTTTAATTATGTTTAATAATTTTTAATATTCTGATATAAATTTAATAATTATTTTATTTAATTAAATATTAAATTATTTAATACATATATTAAATAAATGATTTAAAAATAATATTAATCAATTTAAATTATTTTAAATGATAATTAAATTATTTAAAAATGTTACTAACTTTCTAAAATTATTATAAATAATAAATAAATTGTTTTAAATATACGAAGTATTTAAAAATATTATAAATGATAAATAAATCATTTAAATATTAAACTAAGTTTTAAAAATTATTATAAATAATAATTACATCATTTAAATGATAAAATAAATTCTAAAAATATTATTAATGATAAAATAAATCATTTCAATAATATTCTATCTTTCTAAAAATATTATAAATGATAAATAAATCATTTAAATAATATTTGAAATATCTAAAATTATTCTAAATGATAAATAAATCATTTAAATAACATATTAACGTTTTAAAAATACTATAAATGATAATTAAATCAATTAAAAATATTTCTAAGCTGGTAAAAATTATTTAAAAATAATATTAAGCTTCTAAAAATATTATAAATGATAATTAAATTATCTAAACTAATATTTAAGCTTCCAAATAAAGTTTTATTGATAAACCTATGTGTTTAGCTGTCTAATGACGCGACCGAGGTACCGAATCGACGTCGAACCTTAATGAAACTTGTCTAGTTTAACTTGTTACATGTTATTATAAGTTCTAACGCTTACTATTGGTGTACATAGACTACGTATGCTGATAAACCGCGTTAAATTTAATTAAAAGATCTACGCTAAGGCAAGTCTTCTAACCTTGTTATATTTAAGCAAGTATTATACATCTTGCTATCAATTGTTGCAAAGTTATTGCTTCTTGTTCAGCATAACTTAAGAAATGAATCATTATTCATATATTGCTTGATAAAGCTTAAATTGTTGTGTCAAACCAAATTGTTTTGGTAAGACATCTTATATTGAGAAATGAAACGCCTTGATGTAAGGTTGTAAATCGTCGATTATATATTGACATGAATTGAAGGATGATATGCATATTCCTAGGATATTCGATAGGTTGATCCCCTACGAGATATCCGAAATCAAACTCATCTAAGTCATTGAAGACTGACAGAATTGATTGAAACACATGGTTCATGTACTGAACCCTCAGTTATACATCTTTGATATCTTTCAACTCAAACGTATTGTATTTACGTTTTCAAATAAACTTGTTGAGCATTTGTAGCTCATTCTTGCATATACTTTCTTTTGCAGTCTTACATGATAATCCCGACACCTCAGGGACAGACAAGGGAAAAGGCCATGTTAATTAGTTTTATCTTACTGTTGTGAATGTTTTCAAGTCTTATAAGACTTTTGTTGTAATAAAGACATAGTACTGGGAATGTTGTAACCAAACTTAAGCTTGTTAAATATATATCATCTTTTGTTACATCTCTTGCATTGTATTTACATTCCTAGTTAAGTTAGTAAGTAGCATTTGATCTAGTATAGTATCCCTATGAACTATACATCTGAATGAGGGTATTTAATGATACTGGGAGTTCTGTAAGTGCTGAGGTTACACTTAATGAGCGCTGGTAAGGTGCCACCCTTCCCGGAATGCGCCCCTCAGTTTCAAGAACAACAATCTTATCATTAATAATGTGAATGTCAGATAAATAGGGAATATCGATATGAAAGAGATATTCATAAGATATGAATCTATACATCCAAGTGAGGGTATCCAAACACAGTTAACGTTCTGGTCGGAACTAGTATCTGTTATGGGATACTGTGAACCTTGGATAGATAGAAGTTATATATTATGGAATGTTTATAGTTGAATAGTTTCACGTGAGCACCAAATATGCTACAGGGAGTGTAGAGAATTTGGGGGCGTCACAGGTTGGTATCAGAGCTGTAGATTATAGCTCTAAGGTAGTTAGGAAATACTTTAGGATATAGTCTTTGAGTTCGTAAAATACTTAATTATACATAAAATAATCTTAAAAGCTTTATATTATGTGTAAATTTGTTTCACTATAATACTAAACAAGTAAAATTCTTTTCTAGGATGTCAGAGACAAATTGGAATAACCTTCCAGTGATAGATCAACCTATGGGACAATGGGAGACAGATAGTGATCCAGAGGAAGAGCCAGAAGAGATATATCCCGCACTAGGATCATCAGAGGAAGAGGACCCTTAGGAGGAAGAACTCTTACATGACCAGGAGATACTAGATGTTGAGGAGGCTAAAAATCCTATAGATGGACAGTTAGTAGATCCTGATGAGGAGGTTGGAACTAGACAAATGATGAGTGTTGACAGACACGAAGAGATAGTTGCGGGGATGGTACAGCAGTCGACCGAAGACCTAGAGGTTGCCAACTTTCGGACATACATAGATGAAGGTTTGTTGGAGTGTGAGAGGGGTACTACTCGTCGTCTTAGGACGCTCCTCCAGAGTACTTAGAAGGAAAAGAAAGATGCACAGATGCAGTTATACCGAGCTGATAAGGGATGTCATGATACATTCGCCGACTTAGAGCGTCGGGTGCTTAGATATCCAGTAGAGGAGAATAAGGTGGACTATATGATAGATCGATCAGTGGTATGTCACATGGTCCAGGATGCCTATAAAGAGGCGCGTGGTCATTAAGTTTAGTATAGTACTTAGGTTTATTTTCCGCAGTTTGTATTATAAAGATTTTGGGTTGTAAAATAGGAGATCCTTTGTACTAACTAGTGGTAGTATAAACCACTAGTCGAATATGTAAACTTTCCGTATGTGATATACAAGTTATGTTTGTACAATTCAAGTTATTAATTCTGTGTGTAGTATATACTTGCATTTATACTTGTCTTTCCTTTATTTATAGAATCATAGCATCGAGAAGGAGAAATCAGAATGAGAGGGAAAATGAGGATAGAGAGACAAACCCCACC
The DNA here is from genome assembly GCA_034770075.1 of Aralia elata. Classification (NCBI taxonomy): domain Eukaryota; kingdom Viridiplantae; phylum Streptophyta; class Magnoliopsida; order Apiales; family Araliaceae; genus Aralia; species Aralia elata. The sequence continues at coordinate 8,887,458 of CM068381.1, forward strand.
CAACAACTAGTAGACATACTCTTAGGAGCTTTACAAGGTCATCCACCACATCAACCTACTGCAGTTAATCCACAGGGTACCGTGTCTAAAGACTTTAAACTTGTAGGACCACCCGAATTTTAGGGAGCTGCAGAACCTATTGAGGCTCAAACTTGGGTTACCGAGATCGAGAAGGTCTTTGTGGTGACTAATGTCGGCGAAGATCAAAAGACGGTCTTTGCCACCTTTTTCCTCAAGGGCGAGGCAAATCATTGGTGGGAGAATATTAAGGTTTGTGCAGGAGAAGGGATAATTCCTTGGGCTAGATTCAAGGAACTATTCTTTAAAAATTATTTTCCCCAATCGATGTAGGATCGTATGGAAGTACGATTCCTAGAATTGAAACAAGGGGAACTTACTGTATCCCAATATACAGCTAAGTTCAATAAATTAGCTAGGTTTTCCCCGCATCAAGTAGATACGGAGGCAAGGAAAACCAGAAGGTATGAAGAGGGGTTGAAGCCCCAAATCCGTAGTAAATTGTCAGTGTTTCAAGTGAAAACTTTCCCTGAAATTCTTGAGAAAGCTATTATAGCTGAAAACGAGAATGAAGCTCTATTGAAATTTCATAAGGAGAAGAGGAGTCAAACTGAAGGGGGAAGGTTTAAAGGAGAAGCAGGTACTGGTGGGTTCAATAATAATAATAACAAGAGGAAGTGGGATGCCACTTTCAATAACTTTGGGAAGAAGGGGAATAATTAAAACAATTATAACAATAACAAAAACACCACCAACAGAAACAACAATAACAAGGTGGAACATTGTGCCACATGTGGAAAGAACCATCTGTGAGTATGTCGCAAGAAGGTGGTTATCTATTACAGCTGTGGTCAGGAGGGACATTATTCCTCTGATTGTCCCAAGAAGAATAATAATAATACTAGTCAGGGCAATCAGAATAATAAATGTTATAATTGTGGCGCAATGGGTCATATATCTAGAAATTGTCCGAGGAATAGGAATCAAACTGGGGGAGGAAATCAAACCATCAACAACACCCTCAACCCAACAGTAGTAGGAGCTGGAGGTCAGAGTCGTCCAATCGCCAGAACATTTAATATGACGATGAGGGATGTTGTTGCTTCACAGGGCGTGGTGATAGGTATCATCCCTATCGACACTTTAAATGCATATGTATTATTTGACTCTGGTGCTACTTGTTTATTTGTGTCTAATAGTTTTGCTAAAAAGTTGAATGTGCCATGCGAAGACTTAGACATACCTTTCAATGCAGAAATTGCAAATAGAGAGATAATTCCCGTTAAAACTGTTTATAAAAATTGTAACGTAGAGATTTAGGGACACAAGTTTCTTGTGAACCTCTTTCCTATACAGCTAGGGGAATTCGATATAGTCTTAGGCATGGATTGGTTGGTTAATCATAATGCAATGATTAACTGCCATCGAAAGCGTCTAAACCTATTGACTGAGTCGAAGTCAAAGGTAGTGTTCAACGGTGGTTGTTCACCTAAACGATCTCGATGTCTGACAGTAATGCAACCAGAGAGATTGCTTAGGAAGGGTTGTATAGGTTATTTGGCATATATAGTGGATACTCGAAAAGAAGGAGTAAAGCTAGATCAAATACCAGTAGTTAGAGAATTTCAAGATGTATTTCCCGATGACTTACCAGGTCTACCTCCGGATAGGGAGATTGAGTTTGTTATCGATCTTGCACCTGGTACAACGCCAGTTTCGAAGGCACCGTATAGGATGGCACCAGTAGAGTTGAAGGAGTTACTTGTGCAGTTACAGGAACTCTTAGATAAGAAGTACATACAACCTAGTGTTTCACCTTGGGGAGCACCGGTGTTGTTTGTCAAGAAGAAGGATGGAACTTTGAGGTTATGTGTTGACTATAGAGAATTAAATAAGTTGACCATAAAGAACAAATATCCTTTACCAAGAATTGATTATCTGTTTGACCAGTTGAAAGGGGCCGAACACTTTTCGAAGATCGACCTACGATCGGGTTATCATCAATTAAATGTAAGAAAAGAAGATGTGCCGAAGACAACGTTTAGGACATGCTATGGATATTATGAGTTTCTTGTGATGTCCTTTGGATTGACGAATGCACCGGCATCATTCATGGACTTGATGAATCGAGTGTTTAAACCATGCTTAGAAAAATTTGTCGTAGTGTTCATCGATGATATTTTAGTATACTCGAGAACAAATGAGGAGCATGTTGAACACTTAAGAAGTGTATTGGAGATATTACGAAAGGAACAACTTTATGCAAAGTTTTCCAAGTGTGAATTCTGGTTGCATTAAGTCCAATTCTTGGGTCATGTAATTGACAAGAATGGAATCACGGTAGATCTAGCGAAGATAGAGACGGTTGTGAATTGGGAACAACCAACAACTCCAACAAAAGTAAGAAATTTTCTCGGTTTAGCAGGGTACTATCGGCGTTTTATACAAGATTTTTCAAAAATAGAAACCCCACTATCCAATTTAACTCGAAAGACGGTAAAGTACGTCTGGACAGATAAATGTGAAGAAAGTTTTCGAGAGATGAAGAAGCGATTGAGCATGGCACCAGTGTTATCTTTACCAGATAATACAGGAGGCCTTGTCGTTTATAGTGATGCATCACACAAGGGATTAGGTTGTGTGTTGATGCAATATGGGAAGGTAATTGCATATGCGTCACGACAACTCAAAGATTATGAGAAGAGGTATCCTACGCATGATCTTGAGTTAGCCGCTGTAGTATTTGCCTTGAAAATTTGGAGGCATTACTTGTATGGGGAAAAGTGTGAGATATACATAGATCACAAAAGTCTAAAGTATATTTTCACGCAGAAGGAGTTAAACATGAGGCAGAGGAGGTGGCTAGAGTTGATAAAGGATTTTGACTGTGAAATCTTATATCATCCCGGGAAAGCCAACGTAGTGGCAGACGCGTTAAGTAGAAAGAACTAAGAGAAGTTGAATGTAATAACAAACAACGAGGTACTGATAAAAGAGTTTGATAAACTTGAGATTGAGGTAAGAGTTCCAGCTAATTCTACCCAGAAGTTATTCGTTGTGGAGAGTAGTTTGACTTTATTGGATAGAGTCAGGGAACTACAGGAGACAGATGAAGAGTGTCGGAAGTGTAAAACCGAAATAACTCATAAAAAGAATATCAAATTCAGAATAGACAAGGATGGAGTACTGAGGTATGAGGATAGAATTTGGGTACCCTCAGTACAAGAATTAAAAGGTGAAATACTGAATGAAGCCCATAATTCTAAGTTCTCTATACATCCAAGTAGTACAAAAATGTACAAAGATTTAAGTCGACACTTTTGGTGGTCTAACATGAAAAGAGAAATAGCAGAATGGGTAAGTAAATGTTTAACATGTCAAAGAGTTAAAGCTGAACATCAGAAGCCGAGTGGATTACTGCAGCCCTTAGAAATTCCCGAGTGGAAATGAGAACATATTACCATGGATTTTGTAGTAGGTCTTCCAAACACACATAAAGGTCACAATGCCATTTGGGTAATTGTAGATCGTCTTACCAAGTTAGCTCATTTTCTACCCATAAAAGTTAACTTCAGTCTTGACCAGTTAGCCAAACTTTTACATCAATGAAGTTATTTCTAGACATGGAGTCCCTGTTTCCATAGTATCAGATCGAGATCCACGATTTACTTCAAACTTTTGGACAAGTCTCCAGAAACACTTAGGAACTCAGTTGAGATTGAGCACAACTTATCACCCACAAACCGATGGTCAGAGTGAGAGGACCATTCAAACATTGGAGGACATGTTGCAAACTTGCATGATGGACTTCAAGGGAAGTTGGGAAGATCAGCTACCTTTGGTAGAGTTTTCCTACAACAATAGTTATCATGCCAACATAGGAATGCCACCATTTGAAGCTCTGTATGGAAGGAAATGTAGGACGCCTTTATGTTGGGACGAGGTCGGTGAGCGACAAATGCTAGGACCCAAAATAGTTCAACAAACCGCTGAGGTAGTTCGAATTATACGAGGAAGATTGCAAGCGTCTCAAGATTGACAGACAAAGTATGCGGATCAACACATAAAACTACAAGACTTCGATGTTGGTAGTCACGTATTTTTAAAAGTATCTCCGTGGAAAGGCAAAATACGTTTCGGCAAGAAAGGAAAATTGAGTCCGAGATTCATTGGACCATTTCAGATATTGAGGAGGATAGGTGAGGTAGCCTATGAGGTAGCCCTACCTCCTGAGTTAGAACATATTCATAACGTGTTTCATGTATCCGTGTTACGACCATACAAACCCGATTATAAACACGTTATAGATTATGAGCCTATTCAGATCGAGAAAGATTTATCGTATGAAAAAGTTCCTATTGAAATCATTGATAGGAAAGAACAAAATCTACGGAATAAAGTGATACCTTCAGTCAAGGTTATTTGGCGAAATCAAAACATAGAGGAAGCTACGTGGGAACTCGAGAGTAAAATCAAGATAACTACCCACATTTATTTTTGTAATCTGTACTATAATTTCGAGGACGAAATTCTTATTAGTGGGGGTGAATGTAATATTTCGAACCCTAATAAGATTTGTATATGTAAATTATATGTTTATTAAATGAAATTTCTTGTTCCGACTTTGTGTTATATGATTGTATATTTTATTAAAGAATTAGGTCAAATAAAAATATTTTCGAAGCTGCTTAGTCGTGCTTACACGGATAAAATGATTTGTCGTGCTTCCGACGATTTCACCGAGAAGCGTCTCGGCAAATTATTTTTGTAAGCTGCTGTGTCGTGCTTGGAAATGACGAAGTGATTTGTCGTGCTTCATAGTTAATATAATATTATATTAACTGATAAACATCTAAATAAGTTAAATAGGGTTTAAAATGATAAATTAAATTATAAAACCCTAAATAGAAAACCCTAATTGATAAAAGTTATCCGAATTGGTAAATCAAAACCCTAATTGTTACACAAGAATCTTAATTGATATAATTAAATTCTAAGTAATGAATCATAATATTAATTAGGAATCATTGAGCTTAGTGTCGACGCCGGGAAAATCGCTTCTGTGGTGATTACTACCCTTTCCAATTTTAGCCTTTTTATTAGATGATTTTTTGGAAAAGGTCGGCATAAATGTCGACGGGGTTTTGAAAGATCATTTTTATGATGAGCCAATTGACCAGAGTCGCCAGTTGGTATATTTGAAATGGATGTACCAACTCATCCGAGTTTCGTTTTCTTAAATCGCTAGCTCATATGTAACTCCGAATTAATTGGTCTGCAAATCGAGATTCATAGAGTTCGGGGGCTTGCTTAAGCGAGGGGAAGGTGTTAGGCACCCCCGACTTCCGTGAAACATGGTTACTGCAATCTTGATGCTTTTCCTATCCTTTAATTCTTAAAATGTGTGTGTGCGCGCACGTGTGTGCCTATGTGAATGTTGTGGTGAGTTTTGCATGAAAAACCATTGGGATTTCTTATGAAAAGTTGTGTTTTATTTTGAGAATGCCTTATAATGTCTTCCGGCTTATACGAGAAAGCTTTATTTTTTATGAGAAAAGTTTGATTTTAAATGTCAAAAGCTGTGAGATTTTCATTAGGTATCGTTTTGGCAAAACAAGAGTTTTTAAACCTTTATCAAAATAGGAATCGGGACCTATACGTTGCCTTCATAAACAAAATGACGGGCAACTTCTAGGATCTCTTTAACCCTATGCACAACGGTTTAATAAAACGTCATTTATTATTATAAAACCATTTTTTGTGATGCTTGAAAACGATTTTTTCTTTAACCTTCTCGTTTAAATAGGAATCGACATTCATTAGCACTTCCAATTTTAAGCTTCGTGGTGCTAATAACCTAATTTGATTGATTTTATGGAAATCTTCATCGTTTAGCTTTGAAATCCATTTTTGTGTCGCGAATCAAATCAAGCATCAAAATGCGTGGGGGCTATTCATGGGCATGTGAGCCATCAAAATAACCCCAAACGCCCACAATCACATATTTCACTATTACGGGGACTTAAACTCGATTTTCAACTTGATATCGTTTTAAGGCCCGACGATTACATATTTACAATAAAGGGTACATCGACCCTAATACATACAACCAAAAATGTCCATCATCAGATTTGGACCACGGGGTCGTATTCCTAGGCTCACATCCAAAATTGCTACACACTCACAAAATGGATATTACAAAAAAAAAAACAACACCGGGTTGCCTAACACACCACAATATTCTAAAATAGCAATCTAAATACACCACGCATAATACATTACCATAACGAGCTAAAAATCACTAAATGGATATCATCGGGCCATTAGGAAGAATTTCGTTCCGTTGGAACCCTCACTAATAGTCCCTAATCCATGTATCCATAATAATATACACGAAATTTTACATTTAATGTAGCCCGAATGACAAAAAGCTTAACAAAATGATATAACAGAAATGCTATAAAAGAAGGCTTTTCAACCTTGCAAATGACACCACGATGCGTATAAATTCGTATATTAAGTATAATGGAAAGTATATGTGATACAATCTATCAAAAATGGTACAAATCCTCAATTTTTCCTCTCTTTTCTATCCTATCTAGCTGTTGGTTGCTGCTGTCTTTTCCTTTTTTTTTCTTTCAACTCCCTGTATGCAAATGAAGAACTGCACTGATAAAGGCTGATCAGAGGCAGCCGCAGATTGATCTGCGGCTGGCCTAGGTTCCCCCGCGCCGATCCTCGATTTTCCCCGCACCGTGCTCGAGTTCCGTTCCCACCATTGGGCGCGAATTGATCTGCGGCTGGCTGGGCTGATTTTCTCAATTTTCGTACCGCACCTCGATTCTCATGTCGTACTGTTGGTTTTCGCTGACAGACTTATATTTTGCAGTCCCGGAACCGCTGGGAAACGTGCCATGTCATTCAGGAATGCTCGTTTCGAATGGCTGCGATATGACCCAGGATTTGTATTTGGAGTATGGTTTCCAGGGGCGCTACCCCCCTGACCCCCACTAACTCACCAGCGAGCGGGTAAGCGTAGTGGCCATTAGTCGATTCCTGATATCCGCTCGTTGTCGTGTCGGCTTTGATCGCACGTCGTCGTGGTGGCTTTGAGTGTTCGCACTTATGTCCATTTTTTCGTCTCGTAGGCTGGGTTAATTGATGATTTTGTCCTCGTGCCAGGTTTAGTATACGAAGTGCAAAATTTGGGTGTCTACAGCTGCCCCTCTTTATCATGTTTATGAAATAAACATGATAAAGAAGTAGACACCCGATGCATGAATGATAGTGCATAAGAATGACAATACATACATGATGTAACACATATAACTTATGATGCCACACAAGATGTAAGGCATGCAAAACATTCGTAAAGGTGTCAATGCATCATGCAATCGTAAGTTTCTTGTAAGTATCGATCCCAACAGGATTCAATCGCTGATCGCATCATTGTTATCGGGTTCTGTCTTTGACAGGTCGTTGCTATAATCGTTATCGCAGATATCGTGCTCCGTCTCGTAATCGTCGTCGTCTCATAACTGTTGGGTCTCGTATTCGATCAGTTATTTCGTAGATGTGGGGTCTAGTCTCCGATGGGTCGTCTCGTCTATATCGGTTCTCGTCTCCGATTGGTCGACTCGCCTGTATCGGTTCTCGTCTCCGATTGGTCGACTCGTCTGTATCGGTTCTCGTCTACGATTGGTTGACTTGTCTGTATCGGTTCTCGTTTTCGGTTGATCGTCTCGTCGGCACTGGGTCTCGTTTTCGGTTGGTTGACTCGCCTGAGTCGGTTCTCGTCTCCGATTGGTCGTCTTGTCTATATCGGTTCTCGTCTCCGATTGGTCGACTCGTCTGCACCGGGTCTCGTTTCCAGTTGATCGTCTCGTCCGCACCGGGTCTCGTCTCCGGTTGATCGTCTCGTCGGCACCAGGTCTCGTTTTCGGTTAATCGTCTCATCGGCACCGGGTCTCGTTTCCGGTTGATCGTCTTGTCGGCACCGAGTCTCGTCTCCGGTTGATTGATTCGTCTGTATCGGTTCTCGTCTCCGATTGGTCGTCTCGTCGGCACCGGGTCTCATTTCCGGTTGATCGTCTTGTCAGCATCGGGTCTTGTCTCCGGCTAATCGTCTCATCGGCACCGGGTCTCGTTCCTGGTTGATCGATTCGTCTGTATTGGTTTTTGTCTCTGATTGGTCGACTCGTCCGCAACTGGTTTCGTCTCTGGTTAATCGTCTCGTCGGCACCGAGTCTCGTCTCCGGTTGATTATCTTGTGAATCATCTCGTTCCTACCGGATCCTGCCCTGACAATTTGATTCGTTGTGTTCCATGCCTGATCTGGTTGAAACCTTATATTTTATAACAAGTCAAATGGATTTTAAAACTGATCAATTTTGCAAAGGAGCAAAAAAGAAAGAAATCGGACCCAGCGCAGATTGATCTGCGGCCAGTCGCAGATTGATCTGCGGCCAAGATCGGGTTTTCTAAACCGATCGCCCCTTCCCAGATCTGTCGTTTTCAGCCCTTACCCACTGTTACTTTTCGCGATTTTTCACCCTCATATGTTCCTTTTGCCGATTTTTTCAACCTTCTCGCAAAAACCGCTCCGGTTAAATCGATCTACACGCTACGGGTAACATTTTGACCGATTATTTTCTTATCTCAACTTTTCGCTATATATTTGGCTATTTTGCATGTTTAGAGATAGAAATGTATGCTTTGAAATGCTATGCCATGTGTCATCACATGTATATGTTATGTCTCAACTATGCGAGTCATATTTTATGTTCATGATATGGGTCATACATACTTGTCATTTTTGAATGAGAGCATGCATTATGGTCATTTTAATGTCATAATTAATCATATAAAATGTAATTTTGATCTGTTGTGGCTTGGGTTAATTGATAACATGCCTGGCTGTGCATGGGATGCTCATTTTATAGACGAAACTCTGCCGAAATTTCAAAAAACTAGAGTCTCACTAAAATCTAATTCATGCATATATAGTAACCATGCATCATGCTGCATTAATTCTATGATGAAGGTAGGCAAATAAAATGTTTGTGATACAATTCGAAATATAATGTACCTCCCTCTTTGACTGTGTCGTTCCAGCTATGGATCCTGATGCTCTCAGTAGCTCCACTGCACCTCGCGCCTCGGGTGTTCGCCGTCGTAGGGCTATACCTACCCCGGTTTTGCCTCGGACTCGCCAGGCTCATCGACTGGCGGAGGCTGTCGTCCAGCCTAACCCTCCTGAGGTTGATGAGGCCGCTCTTCCGGACATTGAGGCAGAGGGGCCGTCCTCCGGCACACCAGCTCCCTCTACTCGCCGCGTTCTACCTGGTGCCTCTGTTCAGGTGCCCGATCTGTTGGGTCGAGATCTTAGTCGTCACCCCTCAGCATTTCTTGTTGCTAATGAGGTATATTCATTACTCCTCTGAATTCATTCCCAATCTTTGTTCGTACCTGGACTGATCCATTAGTGATTGCCATAGGTACCCGAGTTCACTCAGCCGAGGGGCAACTCGTTTAACATTTATTCCCTCTACACAGCACTGCATGCCGATTACCGCACGGTGGTGGACTCCTGGGGTTTCTGTTCTTTCTTCACCATCATTCCCCGTCAGTGCCCATGGGGTTACATGAGGGCTTTGTCTGAGTGATGGTTCCACCAGACCCAGTCCCTTCATCTTTTGGACTGCGAGGTTGTGCTGACTCCTTGGGATTGGCGGTACATTACTGGCATCGAGTTCACCGGATCCCGTGTCCCCCTAGATCTCGTTATTACTCCAGCAGAGGTCCGATCTCTATTGGGTTTCGCCGCCAAGGACTGGGTCTTTAAGGCCCGCAGCATTCGGTCCGGAGCGTTGGTTGTTGATGCTGTTGGAGGTATCTATGCGACGCCCTTCCCTACAGACCGAGCTACTCGTGACATTCTGCTCCAGCGTCTGTTCCTGACTATTATGAGGGGTTGTTTCCTGGGGAACAACTCTGCTACCATTCACTTCAGTGTTGTCGGAGCCATCAGGGATGTGGATCGGATCGGTGATTATGACTAGGGGTCCTTCACCTTCGCCTATTTCCTCCATGGTCTCCGTCTTCGCTTAGAGGGACAGACAGACGCTTGGCTTGGGTTTTACCCCTTTCTGCTAGTAAGCCTTCTTTTCTTACTGCACTTCCTATCATTTCGTTTCCCTTCTCTGCATCTGTCGGTTACTCATTTCGTTTTTCGTCTCTGTTCACAGTTCTGGGCGTACGAGCGACTCCCACGCCTGAGGCCTGTTACGAATCTCGGTCTGGATACCTATCCCAGGGGTCGGCGGTGGCACCATAGTACTTTGGAGGAGGTTTCGGTGTCTGGCAGCTTCGCCCACTGCCGTATTCAGTTAGAGTTGATCACCACTGCTGAGGTCGTCTGGACTCCTTATCTCTCTGAGCATCTGACTGTGGGGTTTACAGACGGATATCCTTCCGGCCCAGAGTTCGCACTTTCTACCCGTCGCCTTACTTTGTAGAGTGTTAGAGGATGGGTGATGTATTTGGGAGAGCGTGCTTTCAGATGCGTCACTGGAGAGATCCGTATTCCGCATTCCCTCCCTTTCACTACATCCTGGCCGATGGACTCTCAGCCCTCAGAGATTATGCTGGAGGGAGAGGATGGCCTGACACTTTCTTCCGGTCCCAGTACGAGTGAGGCCTTCCATACCTGGTGGGTGCCCCGCCCTATCGGTCTTCAGACTCGGGCCACATTCTTCCTCGGGGATATGGTCCTTGGATCGGTGATGATGACTGATTGGGCTACCTGTGTTCGGGCTCCTACACATGCTGAGTAGATTGCTACTCTGACCCGCTAGGTGGACCAGCTATCCTTATATCTTCGGGTGTTAGGCCGGACCCCAGAGGATGCTTATGTGTATGACCCTGATAGTGCGGGTTTCGATGCAGGCCCGAGCTCATCTGATGCCCCAGTGCCCTATATATCCCAGATATTAACTTCGGGGCTTCGACTTCGACTTCTACTCTAGGGGATCTGTTTGAGGATCCCGACTTCATAGACGACATTACTTTTGATTAGATCACCAATAGAATAGGGCTTTTTCGTATTTGAACCTGTTCAATTTCTTTTTCCATTTCATGCACTATGTATTGGGCTCCTTTATTAATTTATGCACAGTTTTATCATGATAATTCGATTGCTCCATTATTAACTGTATGATGCATGCTTTTTATTCATGGATAGAGAATGACCCCTGAACAGTCTTTTTGACACTATTTTTCACAGATGTCGTCATCAGATGCCGTGGTACGTTTGGATCTCGGCCCTCCCACAGGGTTGGTTGGCAGGCTTTTCCGCTGGTTGGACAGTTTGTCGCCGGGCGACAGGATTATTACAAATGGTCTTCTGGGACATTCCTGGTCCTTATTATCCTTTCAGGTGCCGACGGGCTTTGTGGTGGGTATTCTGAGCTATTGGGCCGCTGCCCGTCAGGTGTTCAGATTAGGGACAGTAGAGCTGACCCCTACTCTCGAGGAGTATGCCCGCTTTACCGGCTTGTCTTTGGATGGTCCTTGTGCCAGGGTCACAGCTGGTCCCATGCGCCGTCAGTTCTTGACTTTTACTGGGCTGCGGAGGACAGTTCTGTCATCGGTGATCACATCAGACCATCTAGTTTCCCTTCATTTCCTGATTGACCGATTCGGTTCACCCGACAGTTTTCGTCTATTTTCTGGGGATTTTTCCGTATCTGAGGAGCGCTGGGGCGCTTTGAGAGTAGATGTTTTGATGGCTTGTGTTATCTCAGTTTTGTATCTGCCAGCCGGATCCGATCTGTTGGACATGTGAGTTATTGCGGCCACTAGGGCCCTTCAGGAGGATCACCCCATTATTCCCATGATACTAGCTGACACCTACATGTCATCCTCATATTGTCAGTCTTTCCGAGGCAGAATATTTAGAGGGAGTTCTGTTTTGTTGTATGTATGGTTTATGAGCCATCTCAGCCCCATCGGTCATTTCCGTCGCAATGGGTTTTGCTTCAGCCACGACATAGCCATGCAATTTTCATTCCGTCCCGTGAGCTGTATTGATGCGGCTTCCTGGATAGAATTCTTATCGGCTATTGAGGAGCCCTTTCATCTCTTGATCTATTCGGGTTATTGCTCCTTCATGAGCTTTTCGACTCATGTTCCCACCTTGGATTTCATCCCTATTGCTGGCTTGAGGGGCGTGACGACTTATCATCCTTTGGCGGTTATGGGGCAGTTTGATCAAATACAGGATTTTCACCCTTTCACGGGCGCCGCCGACTACCGATTCCTCATATCACCCCAGACAAAGAGAGATCTACTGCGAGTATATGATCTTTGGTCTCGCAGGATCTTTGCCGTGTACAGCGAGAGTTACCCCATTCAGACATCTACTTATGTGCAATGGTTGCACGGAGACTCTGATACGGTTGGTTTGAGTTAGACTAGAGTATTTGATGACTCTCGAGTGGTTTTCACAGATGAGACCACCCCAGAGGTATTTATTCTTCTTGAGTCTACAGAGATGATGTCCAGATACGATTCTGAAGGCTTCTCCACTCCCGCCCATATTCCTTATTCCATCACAACTGATTCTGCTCCTAGTCGGGTTACTGAGGATAGCCGGATCCGACTGGCCTTGATTACTGCTGAGGCTGAGAGGGACGCTGCCCTCGTTGAGAGAGATGCTGCCATTCTGGCCAGAGATGCTGCCCTCACTGATAGAGACGCCATTATATTGCATACTAGGGCAGTTATAGACGCTCACTCTGAGACTGTTAGCCGAGCCACTGCTTTATTAGATCGCATCGACATGATGGGGCAGCGGGTTACAGGGGATGCCAATGCTTCAGATCTATCCACCACCTTATCCATCCTACTTCAGTTAGTTTTAGATTTGTAGATCATTTCATTTCTTGCATAGACTATGTCAGTTCCATCGGTTATCGAAAGAGAAATCTTGTAACAAAATGACTTATATATGTAGACATGCATTAAAATTTAGTCATTTCCCTTTTTTTCGTATTGTTGCCTTTCATTGGATCCTCATTTTATCCATCTAACCACGATTTTGATATTTTGCCTTCTTTTTCTTCTCAAGTCTTGATGGAGATTTCACAGATATTACCGCACACCCTGTTGATTTCATCAGACTGAGTCTTAGATTTTGGCTAACTGTTTGGTTGGGTTAGGGTTATGTCATTTGAGATGAAGATGATTAGGTGACTTGTTTCGGGAAGGTTTCGAGGGTATAGGAAGGTTTTCTGGCTGTTGGGAATCTGTCTCGGTTAGAGAAAGTATTATTTTATAAAGAAATGGACCGTGCCATGATGGCTGCCTATGTACTCCCATAAGTCGGGAGATCAGGTCCTACGTAGTTCGTTCTTCACAGAAAGAGGGGAAAATGATGACTTTTTTTTTTAGGCGTAGAACCGCTTCACCAAGTCAGAATTTATGGGCTGTGGAAACACCTTACCATCCATCTCTTGCAATATGAGGGCTCCTCCGGACAGCACTTTCTTAATCACAAAATGTCCTTCCCAGCTCGGGGCAAACTTCCCTTTGGCTTTGTCTTGACAAGGCATTACTCTCTTCAGCACTAGGTCATTTTCCTTGAACTTCCGAGGTCTTATCTTTTTGTCGTACGATCGAGAGATTCTTTGCTGATATAACTGACCGTGCAAAACAGCAGCCACCCTCCTTTCATCAATTAGGGCCAATTGGTCGTACCGATTTTGCATCCAATCTTCCTCGTTTATCTGAGCATCAATCAAGATTCTGAGGGATGCCATCTCAACCTCAACTGGCAAAACAGCCTCCATTCCGTATACCAAAGCGTAAGGGGTTGGCCCTGTAGAAGTACGCACCAATGTTCTGTACGCCAGCAGGGTGAGAGGTAGCAGATCCGGCCATCCCCGATGATTAGCAGACATTCTCGCCATGATCTTCTTGATATTCTTATTTGCAGCCTCCACTGCCCCGTTCATCTTAGGATGGTAAATGACAGAAATTGAGGTGTTTGATCTTAAACTGGTCACATAATTCCTTCATGAGGGCATTGTTCAAATTCTTGGCATTGTCGGAAACCAAGACCTCAGGTTGCCCGTATCGGCAAACGACATTATCCCTGATGAAACGGACGATGATCTCTTGAGTTACCTTGGGCAAAGAAGCTGCTTTTACCCATTTAGTGAAGTAATCGATCATGACGAAGATAAATCGGTGTCCGTTGCTTGCTTTGGGCTCTATTGGTCCGATTACATCCATACCCCACATTGAGAATGGCCAAGGGGAGGTCATACAATGCAGTTCATTGGGAGGCGCATGGATCACATCGCCGTGTGCCTGGCATTGGTAACATCGTTTGACATGATCATCGCAGTCGGCTTTCAGTGTTAACCAGTAATGCCCTGTTCTCAAGATCTTTTTGGCCAGCATCGGTCCACTCATGTGTGGCCCACACACTCCACCATGTATTTCGTCCATAATCTTTTGGGCCTGCGTTTCATTTACACATCGTAACAATCCCAAATCGGCATCCCTCTTGTATAATGAATCCCCGCTCAGATAAAACTTCATTGCCATCTTTTGGATTCTCAATCTCTCAGCTCGGCTTGCTTGGTCGGGAATGGATCTATCCCTCAGATACTCCCTTATGTTGTGATACCAAGGCTGCTTTGGCAGAACAACCTCCTCCGATAATACTACCACATGCTCGTCGTATGCCGGGGCATTCTGTACCGCTATTTCAATCTGTGGAACGTCTTTGCGTCTGATTATGTGGATTAAGGAAGCCAGAGTTGCCAATGCATCGACAAAATCGTTCCATCCCCGGGGGATATGTCAAAAAGCGATATCTTCAAATTCTCGCATCGATTGGATAACACATCGGTGGTATGGAAGTAACCGGAGCTCCTTAGTGCTATATTCCCCGATCGCCTGTCTGATTACCAGCTCTGAATCCCCGAACACTGCAAGTCTCTTCACTCCCATATCGCGGGCAAAACGGAGTCCCAGTATACATCCCTCATACTCAGCTGTGTTATTCGAATTACTGAACTGCAACTTAGTGGCCACAGGGTATTGCTCTCCGGTGATAGAGACCAGGACTGCTCCAGCTCCTGCCCCTTCAGCATTCATGGCACCATCAATATATAACTTCCAGAACTGCCCCTCGTCATCACATCTCGTGTGTAAGACCTAGAATACATCTTCGCCTGGCAAAGGAGTTTCTAAAGGCTCCATCCCCCCTGCTGGCATTTCTGCCAACTGATCTGCAATTCCCTGCCCTTTCATGGCTTTCTGAGTTATGTATACGATGTCGAACTGCTGTAAGATTAACTGCCAACTTGACAATCGACAGTTCAACATGGACCTTTCAAAGATATACTTCAGGGGATCCATTCTTGATATCAGGTACGTAGTGTGCCCATGGAGATAGTGCTGTAATCTCCCTGCAGCCCACGCCAAAGCACAACAAGTCCTTTCGATGAGAGTGTAATTCTGTTCACATCGGCTAAATCTCTTGCTGAGGTAATAGATGGCCTGCTCTTTGCCTGATTCGTTCTTCTGTCCCAGCATACATCCCATTGCAATGGCATTGACCGATATATACATGAACAGAGGGATCCCATCCTTCGGGGGTACCAGCACCGGTGCTTCTGTCAGCTGCTTCTTAATGGACTGAAAGGCTTCCTGGCATTGCTTATTCCACTCTTGGGAGACATCTTTCCTTAACAGTTTAAAAATCGGCTCGCATGTAGTTGTCAAGTGGGATATGAAGCGGCTGATGAAATTTATTCTTCCCAAAAATCCTCTTATCTCCTTTTCCATGCGAGGTGCCGGCATATCCACAATGGCCTTAATCTTCGCCGGATCAAACTCAATGCCCCGATTACTAACCAGGAATCCCAAGAGCTTGCCCGACTACAATCCGAAAGCACATTTTGCCGAATTGAGCTTTAAATTATATTTTCTGAGCTGATCGAATAGCTTTTTGAGATGGGTTATATGATCAGATTCTACCTTCGATTTCACGATAATGTCATCCACGTAGACCTTTATCTCCTTGTGCATCATATCATGGAACAGGGCCATCATGGCTCTCTAATAAGTAGCCCCCGCATTCGTGAAACCGAAGGCCAATCGTCTGTAGCAGAAGGTGCCCCAAGGGGTGATGAAAGCGGTCTTTTCCCGGTCTTCCCTTGCCACCATTATCTGATGGTACCCCGCAAAGCAATCAACAAAAGAGTATATCTCGTATTGGGCTGTGTTATCCACCAACATATGTATAAAAGGCACTGGGAAGTTGTCCTTGAAACTGGCCTTGTTCAGATCTCTATAATCGACACATACCCTCACCTTCCCTCCAGGTTTAGCCACTAGGACTATATTGGACAGCCATTTCGAGTAAGTGGACACCATAATGATTCCAGCCTTGAACTATTTGACGATTTCTTCCTTCACCTTCAAGCTCCACTCCGGTTTTAGCTTTCTTAGTTTCTGCCTGACAGGCTTGAAACCCTCCTTGATGGGAAACTGGTGTACCACAATGTCGGTGGACAATCCGATTATGTCCTCATGAGACCAGGCAAAAACATCCTCATACTGGCTTAGCAACTCGGTTATTTCTGTTTACTGGCTAGGGGTCAGGTCTGTCCCTATCTTGAGCTCTTTGGGTTTGTTAGGGGTTCCGATATTTATGGTGATGGTTTGGTCTAAGTTGGGTTTGGGTTTGTCTTCGACCCATCCTTTGATCTCGTCAGGTGCGTCGTCATTATCTGTCTCATCCTGCTCAATGCCCATTAAATC
The DNA here is from genome assembly GCA_034770075.1 of Aralia elata. Taxonomy (NCBI): domain Eukaryota; kingdom Viridiplantae; phylum Streptophyta; class Magnoliopsida; order Apiales; family Araliaceae; genus Aralia; species Aralia elata. The sequence continues at coordinate 8,904,315 of CM068381.1, forward strand.
GAAATCCAGCTCAATATCAAAATTATAGTCATCTTTCAAAATTTGAAACATCGTTTGTTAGGCAAGAAATACTCAAATTGGTACACCTGACATGAAACAAAAATATTTGTCATATATATAAGTCATTTTCCCACAATGATCATCTTTAAAATAACATGACAAAATAACATAACCATGCAAAATTCAAAATAAGGGACAAAAACTGGTATCTATTCCTCCCCCACCATCTGGGGTATACCATCCTGACGCCATATTTTACCCTCGTTTGGATATTACTGGCTCCATCGTCCAGTTGTCGGTGGTCAGATCGGCCGAAATGCGACAGATGAAAGGCGGCTTTACATCAGAAACTTCCTCGATGACCACAGCCACATCGCATTGGTCCTTCTTCATAACCTCCTCAGGAATAGTTAACCCCGCCCAATCGATGACAGGCACACTCTGTTGGGCTCCTGATGGCGTGGTAACATCCTTCCCCTTTTCACTGCTTACTGACCGTCCAGGGATATAACACTTGGCTTCAAACTGTCGCATTACCTCCTGCAGGAAATTCTCCTTTTTGGCCGACTCATCATTCGTGGGGGTCAAGTTTTCACCTCCTGTCTCAGACACAGGCTTGCCAGTACCGTGTTCATTGTTGACTTTCGGCATCAGAATTTTGGCCAATCCAGTTGAGGTCTCCCCTTGAGAGTGTTTCTGTTCTACGCCTCCATAATACCCCAACCCAGCCTTGCCTATCTGATTGGGCAGTTGAATAGGCTTAGTAATTCCTGGACTGTTCTTTCCCAACCCTTGCCCAGGTCTGAACTTCATCTTCATCATTTCTCTAGCAACAAAGGTAAGTTCAGGAGAGACCTTAGGTTTTACGGCTGGAGCCCCCAGACATCTGTAGTGGGGAGTATTGATTTCCAGCGCTTGAAAACTGGCGGGTACCGCCGATTCGTCCAAATTAATCACCGGCAGGCCGTCCCGGGAAGGAGGAGGGCCATTACGCTCTGCAGAGATCGTCACCAGATTCCCATCGATGATAAACTTAATTTGCTGGTGTAGTATAGAGGGAACTGCCCCGGCCATGTGTATCCATGGTCTTCCCAATAGCATGTTATAACTCGTCGCGATATCCAGGACTTGGAATGAAATATCGAAAGTGCAAGGCCCTATCTCCACAGGAAATTCTATCTCCCCCATCGTATCCCTCCGGGATCCGTCAAAAGCTCGTACCACCACATAACTGGCCTGCAGGCGCTTAGGATTGACGTTCATTTTCTTCAACGTACTGAATTCAATGCTGACCCCCATCAATTAGCACCCCATTCAAAATATATCCTGATGAGATTACCGCAATATGCAGCGGTTTTCAATGTCCCCTTCCCTCTTTGGGGATATCATCATCTGTGAACGATATTACATTATTTTCTAACAGATGGTCCACTAGTTGGCTGAATCCTTCTTTGCTAATCACCTTGGGAATGTGTGCCTCTTCCAGGACTTTGGCCAGAATTCTGCAGTGATCGTCGGATGATAATACCAAATCCATGATTGATGTCAGTGTTGACTCCTCGCTCAATATCTTGACCACCATTGCTTCTGAATGATTCGTCTTCCTTAAGAATTCCACAGCTTTCTCCTCGGATATCTTTTCGTTCTTCTTCCCTTTGCTCTCAAGGACTCGTCCTGGAAGATATAAAGGATTCCCCTTTGATGTTACAGAAGCACAACCGGCCTTCTCCTCCGATACTCCCCCGTAATTCCACGGTACTGTTTTCAGACTGCTAATGGGGATTTGTGGTCTCGCTGCAATGGTGAGAGGTTTCGGAGCCGTTAACCTGATAGGCCCATCTGTGATACTCCTGCTCAGACCCGCCAATCTAATCGGTGTCCCTCGTATATTCTCCTGATCACTGGTCATGCCAATCATCTCATCAATTCTCTTTATATAATTTAGCCTTGGTGGTCCTCCGGCTTCGCTGGCTTCCACCATATTGACCCCTTCCCCATCATGCTTAGGCAGGGGATTGACTTTAACATTTGGTGACTCTGGCTGTTCCACCACGATCTCCCCGCTATCGATCATGTTCTGAATCTTGTGCTTCAGCGTCCAGCATTCCTGAGTATCATGACCAGGGGAACCCGAATGGTAGGCACACTTCTTACTTGGGTCAAATCTTCTCCCTTTCGGGTCAATTGGAGGTGCCAAATCGACTATCTTTCTCTGTGCTATTAGTACTGCCAAAATCTGTTCAAGAGGATCCCCAAGCGGGGTGAATACCCGATCTCTTGTGGCCTCAAATCTTCTTCGTCCGTCCGTCTTTTGCCTATCGAAATTAGGTTGTCGGGGAGGCACAAATCTCTGTATTTGCACTGGAGGACTATTCTCCACCTTCCTAGATGATCCCTGCAGGACGAGGGAAACATCTTCCTCCTTTCTCTTTTGGGTCCTGCGGGAAGCACTGTCATAGTTTCCGCTCTGTATTTGCTCCGCAACTGTTTCTAGAGCTGTGAAATCCCGGATCTTGCCAGACTTTAACCCCATGTCAACCATTTCTCCATGCTTTATCATTTTGGCAAAAGGTCTTCCAATACCCGCTATCACTCGCTCATAATAGGGCGCTTCCTGAATATCCACAAAGGTCATTACCATCCCCGCCTCGCTCATTGGGGGATTTACCTGTGCAGCCATACCCCTCCACCACTGTGCATAATCCCTAAAAGATTCTTTTGGTTGCTTCTTGACCTTTGTCATCTGATATCTATCAGGGGCCATCTGTGCCTGGAAGCTATATTGTGTCAAGAAAGTATGGGCCAACTCCTCCCAGTTGTGGATCCGAGCATTATCAAGGCGGGCATACCAAGTTCTTGCTTCTCCCGTTAGGCTCTTTTGGAATAACTGCATCCTCAGTTCTTCATCCTCTGCATAAGACCCAAGTTCCCCAATGTATATCTTCAGGTGTGTATAAGGGTCTCCCTTCCCATTATATTTCTCAAATTCGGAGATCTTGAACTTCTCTGGATACTTGGTTCCTAAAAAGACACACAGATCTGAATAATTTACCCTGCCCAGGGAACCTATGCCTTTCAGAGACTAGATAGTCTCCTCCATCTGCTTCATTTTCTTTCGAAGATCATCAGTGTCTCCCTCCTCTCGAATAGTGATTACTGTCCTGTTAGGTGTAGGAATGGCTTTGGGAATGACTGGCTCACCCTTAGGCTGGGGTTGATCATCCTTAGGCGGATCCTTGTTTGGCAGATCCTGTCTTAGTAGGAACTGCTCTTTCAGCATCGTGACCATTTCCAACATCTGTTTTTTAAAATCATCGAATTCCTCCCTAGATATGGAACCAGGATTAGGAGGTGGACAGTCAGCCATTTCAGATGTAGAAGCCTGGGCCTTCTTAGATTGCAAACGCGTTTGAGGAGCAATCCTACAGGGGAAAACGGTTTGAAATTTAGTCTTGTGAAATGAAAGATGTGGATGCGTGCTAAAGCGGTAACTTTTGTGTTTTTGGGTTTTTTAATCTTTCCCTGCAAAACAAAATGTTAGCAGTCCCTCCTTGCAATAATAAATGCTAAACACGAATTATTATGCTTTCCCAGCCATTCCCTGCAAAACGTAGAGGTTAGTACCTTCTTTTGGCAAAAGGGGAAAAAATATTGAATGGGACTATGACATTTATACGTGTAAACGTAAAAAGGCATGAAGAGACTTTTCCTGCGCTGGGTTAATCTGAGGCTGACCTACCCTAAGGTTACTCTCGCGGCTTTTCGGCATGAAGGTCCCCAAATCTTCGCAATTTACTCGTCTGAATCCTTTCGATTGGAGCAGATCTGGGTGGTGCGTTTCCTGAGCCATCTCCGGGGAGCAGCCCCTTCGAGTCCAGTAATAAGCAACCGACGGGTTTGCCTCAAGAGGAGGTACACTCTCAACATACATTCACATTCATCGTCCTCACCGTATGCAAATGATTACTTTAAAGTAAAGTAATTCCATTCAATCATTCATTCATTGGACAAAAACACACATTCACACAACAACAAGTAAAACAGGTCAAAATATCGCACGTACATACACATTCATAAATTTTTAAAGGATATGACAGCATCAAGATTTGAACGCGGCTTAAGCCCTCTAATGTCCCTAGCGGAGTCGCCAGCTGTCGACGCCGGGAGAATCACTTCTGTGGTGATTACTACCCTTTCCAATTTTAGCCTTTTTATTAGATGATTTTTTGGAAAAGGTCGGCATAAATGTCGACGAGGTTTTGAAAGATCGTTTTTATGATGAGCCAATTGACCAGAGTCGCCAGTTGGTATATTTGAAAAGGATGTACCAACTCATCCGAGTTTCGTTTTCGTAAATCGCTGGCTCATATGTGACTCCGAATTAATTGGTCTGCAAATCGAGATTCATAGAGTTCGGGGGCTTGCTTAAGCGAGGGGAAGGTATTAGGCACCCCCCGACTTCCGTGAAACACGGTTACCGCAATCTTGATGCTTTTCCTATCCTTTAATTCTTAAAATGTGTGTGTGCGCGCGCGTGTGTGCCTATGTGAATATTGTGGTGAGTTTTGCATGAAAAACCATTGGGATTTCTTATGAAAAGTTGTGTTTTATTTTGAGAATGACTTAGAATGTCTTTCGGCATATACGAGAAAGCTTTATTTTTTATGAGAAAAGTTTGATTTTAAATGTCAAAAGCTGTGAGATTTTCATTAGGTGTCGTTTTGGCAAAATAAGAGTTTCTAAACCTTTATCAAAATAGGAATCGGGACCTATACGTTGCCTTCATAAACAAAATGACGGGCAACTTCTAGGATCTCTTTAACCCTATGCACAACGGTTTAATAAAACGTCATTTATTGTTATAAAACCATTTTTTGTGATGCTTGAAAACGATTTTTTCTTTAACCTTCTCGTTTAAATAGGAATCGACATTCATTAGCACTTCCAATTTTAAGCTTCGTGGTGCTAATAACCTAATTTGATTGATTTTATGAAAATCTTCATCGTTTAGCTTTGAAATCCATTTTTGTGTCGCGAATCAAATTAAGTATCAAAATGCATGGGGGCTATTCATGGGCATGTGAGCCATCAAAATAACCTCAAACGCCCACAAGCACATATTTCACTATTACGGGGCCTTAAACCCGATTTTCAACTTGATATCGTTTTAAGGCCCGACGATTACATATTTACAATAAAGGGTACATCCACCCTAATACATACAACCAAAAATGTCCATCATCGGATTTGGACCACGGGGTCGCGTTCCTAGGCTCACATCCAAAATTGCTACACACTCACAAAATGGATATTACAAAAAAACAACAACACCGGGTTGCCTAACACACCACAATATTCTAAAATATCAATCTAAATACACCACGCATAATACATTACCATAACGAGCTAAAAATCACTAAATGGATATCATCGGGTCATTAGGAAGAATTTCGTTCCGTTGGAACCCTCACTAATAGTCCCTAATCCATGTATCCACAATAATATACACGAAAAACTACATTTAATGTAGCCCGAATGACAAAAAGCTTAATAAAATGATATAACAAAAATGCTATAAAAGAAGGCTTTTCAACCTTGCAAATGACACCACGATGCGTATAAATTCGTATATTAAGTAGAATGGAAAGTATATGTGATACAATCTATCAAAAGGGGTACAAATCCTCACTTTTTCCTCTCTTTTCTCTCCTATCTCGCTGTTGGTTGCTGCTGTCTTTTCCTTTTTTTTCTTTCAACTCACTGTATGCAAATGAAGAACTGCACTGATAAAGGCTGATCAGAGGCAGCCGCAGATTGATCTGCGGCTGGCCTCGGTTTCCCCTCACCGATCCTCGGTTTTCCCCGCGCCGTGCTCGAGTTCCGTTCCCACCATTGGCCGCGGATTGATCTGCGACTGGCTGGGCTGATTTTCTCAATTTTCCTACCGCGCCTCGATTCTCATGTCGTACTGTTGGTTTTCGCTGACAGGCTTGTATTTTGCAGTCCGGGAACCGCTGGGAAACGTGCCATGTCATTCAGGAATGCTCGTTTCGAATGGCTGCGATATGACCCAGGATTTGTATTTGGAGTCTGGTTTCCAGGGGCGCTGCCCCCCCTCCCCGACCCCCACTAACTCACCGGCGAGTGGGTAAACGTAGTGGCCATTAGTCGATTCCTGATATCCGCTCGTTGTCGTGTCGGCTTTGATCGCACGTCGTCGTGGTGGCTTTGAGTGTTCGCACTTATGTCCACTTTTTCGTCTCGTAGGCTGGGTTAATTGACGATTTTGCCCTCCTGCCAGGGTTAGTATACGAAGTGCAAAATTTGGGTGTCTACAATTAGATTAAAACCCTAATTGAAAGATTTAAATCCTAATTCATGAATTAGGAAACCCTAACCCTAATTATGAAACCCTAATTCTAATTATGTTATCTAAACCTTAATTATGATATATAAGATTAATTAAGGTATTATTAAACCTAATTAAACATCCTAAACATGATTAGCAAAAATCTAAGTTTAATTAGTAAAGAAATAAATCAAAAATAAAAGCTAAACCAATAGAAATTGGGCTAGGAGTGTGCAAGCTTGTGCTTAGCACACTCCAACACAAGTAGGAGACTTGGATCAGATTGCAACCAGCACAAGTTAAGTTGCCAAGATCTTTATGGAGGCAAAATGTGAGAAAAGACCTAAAAACCCTAACTTACAAAGTTCTATAAATAGAACACTAATCTGATCTTTCAAGATACGAATTTACAAAGCCAATACACTTATAATCATACCATAACAACCCTCTGCAAGCAAAAGATCAGAATCAAACATCAGAAATTAAAACTTGAGAAAAAAGGTGCAAAACCCTAATTTTTATGCTAGAATAAATTTTGTGTTTAGATGTTTAGGATTATGTATAAACATGTTAATAAGTGATCTGGGTTGGTTAAACAAGGATTCATAACATTTAAATGGTCGAATTTGATGAAAAACCTAAACTGTTCTTGGCAGTCAAGAACAGTCTGACAAGCCTTTTTGTCAGACGGTTTGATCCACTTAAAATGTTTGTTAGATCCGTTTTAAAGCACGAATTGATAGCCTGCCATGTTAGCTATAATATCCAATTGGTAGAAGGTTAAAAATATCTCTAGGATGAAAGATATGAACGGTCAAAACCCGTTCACCGCTCACGGGTTCAAGTTTCTAGGCAACCCAGAAACCATGAAGAACAGTGATAGTGTCTAACAAGAGTTTGACCCGTCTAGATCTTGGCCACATGATATAATTATTGAGGTTTTAATGTTTGTAGTTGTTCTTTGCCATGTAATCTACAATTATAAACCAACTAAACACATAAAGCTAACATGAAACGAAAGTTATTAACGGTCAAAAAACGTTGACCGACCATGACCACTGAGTTTCTAGGTTATCCAGAAACTCAATAACAACATGAACAAGGTGGTTTGACCGAATTAAATCTTCAACGTGTGATATAATTAGTGTTAGTTTGATACATGTCGTTGTACTTTGCCATGCCTAGTATAGCTAGAAACAAAAATCAAACAAAAACAATTAACCAACTGGAATTAATTTGAGGTCAAAAGTCCCAACTTGACCATGACCAACTGTTCTTCAATGAAGAACACTTTAGCGACAAACAACCGTCGTTATAGCCCTTAGGCGACAGTCTTCATCCGGCCTCAAGAACAAATTTAGGGACAGTGACCGTCGCTAAAGCCCTTTAGCGACGGAAATAAATAAAAATAAATAATAAATTATAAATAATTAAATAAATTATAAATAAATATTCAATATTTCATAATAATTAAACATTAAAATTCATTTTTAATTATGTTTAATAATTTTTAATATTCTGATATAAATTTAATAATTATTTTATTTAATTAAATATTAAATTATTTAATAACTATATTAAATAAATGATTTAAAAATAATATTAATGTATTTAAATTATTTTAAGTGATAATTAAATCATTTAAAAATGTTACTAACTTTCTAAAATTATTATAAATAATAAATAAATTATTTTAAATATACTAAGTATTTAAAAATATTATAAACGATAAATAAATTATTTAAATATTAAACTAAGTTTTAAAAATTATGATAAATAATAATTACATCATTTAAATGATAAAATAAATTCTAAAAATATTATTAATGATAAAATAAATCATTTAAATAATATTCTATCTTTCTAAAAATATTATAAATGATAACTAAATTATTTAAATAATATTTTAAATATCTAGAATTATTCTAAATGATAAATAAATCTTTTAAATAACATATTAACGTTTTAAAAATACTATAAATGATAATTATATCAATTACAAATATTTCTAAGCTTGTAAAAATTATTTAAAAATAATATTAAGCTTCTAAAAATATTAGAAATGATAATTAAATTATCTAAACTAATATTTAAGCTTCCAAATAAAGTTTTATTGATAAACCTATGTGTTTAGCTGTCTAATGACGCGACTGAGGTACCGAATTGACGTCGAACCTTAATGAAACTTGTCTAGTTTAACTTGTTACATGTTATTATAAGTTCTAACGCTTACTATTGGTGTACATAGACTACGTACGCTGATAAACCGCGTTAAATTTAATTAAAAGATCTACGCTAAGGCAAGTCTTCTAACCTTGTTATATTTAAGCAAGTATTATACATCTTACTATCAATTGTTACAAAGTTATTGCTTCTTGTTCAACATAACTTAAGAAATGAATCATTATTCATATATTGCTTGATAAAGCTTAAATTGTTGTGTCAAACCAAATTATTTTGGTAAGACATCTTATACTGAGAAATGAAACGCCTTGATGTAAGGTTGTAAATCATCGATTATATATTGACATAAATTATAGGATGATATGCATACTCCTAGGATATTCGATAGGCTGATCCCCTACGAGATATCCGAAATCAAACTCTTCTAAGTCATTGAAGACTGATAGAATTGATTGAAACACATGGTTCATGTACTGAACCCTCAGTTATACATCTTTGATATCTTTCAACTCAAACACATTGTGTTTACGTTTTCAAATAAACTTGCTGAGCATTTGTAGCTCATTCTTGCATATACTTTCTTTTGCAGTCTTAAATGATAATCTCGGCACCTCAGGGAAAGACAAGGGAAAATGCCATGTTAATTAGTTTTATCTTACTGTTGTGAATGTTTTCAAGTCTTATAAGACTTTTGTTGTAATAAAGACATAGTACTGGGAATGTTGTAACCAAACTTAAGCTTATTAAATATATATCATCTTTTGTTACATCTCTTGCATTGTATTTACATTCTTAGTTAAGTTAGTAAGTAGTGTCGACGCCGGGTTTTTCTCGTCTCTTTTGTCTTTTCCAATTTTAGCCTTTTGGTTGAATGATTTTTTTTTGGAAAAGATCGGCATTAAATGTCGACGGGGTTTTTTAAAGATTGTTTTTATGATGAGCCAATTTAACCAGAGTCGCCAGTTGGTATATTTGAAATGGATGTACCAACTCATCCGAGTTTTCATTTTTTATAAATTGTTGGCTCATATGTGACTCCGAATTAATTGGTCTGCGAATCGAGATTCATAGAGTCCGGGGGCTTGCTTAAGTGAGGGGAAGGTGTTAGGCACCCCTCGACTTCCGTGAAGCACGGTTACCGCAATCTTGATGCTTTCCTATCCTTTAATTCATGAAATGTGTGGGTGCGCGTGTGTGTGTGTGTGTGCATATGTAAATGTTGTGGTGAGTTTGCATAAAAGAATCATTTGGACTATTTAGGGAAAATTGTGTTTTTCTTTTGAGAATGCCTTAGAATGTCCATCGGCTTAAACGAGAAAGCTTTGCGAGAAAGGTTTGATTTTAGTTGGCAAAACTATGAGATTTTCCTTAGGTGTCGTTTTGGCAAAACAAAAGTTTTAGACCTTCGTGAAAATAGGAATCGAAATCTATACATTGCTTTCATTAAAATGATGGGCAACTTCTAGGATATCTTTCACCCTACGCACCAAGATTTAATAAAACGTTGTCTTATTTTATAAAACCATTTTTGTGACATTTGAAAAACGACTTTCTTTAGCCTTATCCGTTTAATAGAAATCGACATTCATTAACACACCTCCAATTTTTTAGCTACGTGATGCTAACCTCCTAGTTTGCTTGATTTTAAGGAAAAAAAAACCTTCATCGTTTATATCTTTGAAATCATTTTTTCATGTCCCAAAATCCAATCAAGCATAAACACGCGTCGAGGCTATTCATGGGCATGTAAGCCATCAAAATAACCCCAAACGCCCACAATCCACAAGTTTTCACTATTTTCGGGGCCTTAAACACGATTACCGCCTTGGCGTCGTTTTAAGGCCCGACGATTACATATTTACAATAACGGATACATCCACCCGATTACATACATTCAAAAATGTCCATCATCGGATTTGGACCACGGGGTCACATTCCTAGGCTCACATCCGAACTTATTGCACAACCATCAAATGGATATAACGAAAATAAACAACAACGGGATGCCTAACACTCTAGGATGTCTTACAATGACGATCGAAATACACTAGAATGATACCATACCATAATAGCTAAGATTTGCACCAAACGGATATCATCGGGCTATTAGGGGATTTTCATTCCGATGAGACCCTCACTAATAGTCCCTAACCCATGGCTTCACAATATCATATAAGAAAAAACTACATTTAAGGTGATTCGGATGACCAAAAGATTAACAAAATGGTATAACAAAATGCTAAGAACAAAGGGTTTTTTCACCTTGCAATTAATCCCCACAATATGTATGAATTTGTGTATTGAGTAGAGTAGAGAATATGGAATATAATCTCACAAATTTGGTACAATTCCTCACTCTTTTTCACTCTTTTTTCTCTCCTAATTGCTCTTGTTTTGCTGCTGTTTTTTGTTCCTACCGAGTTGCTGCTGCTGCTGAATGCTTCTCTTCTCCTCTTTTTTTCTTCCTGTATGCGAACTGGCCTAATAAAGCACTTCCAAGGGCAGCCGCAGATCTATCTGCGGCTGGCCGCAGATATATCTGCGGCTGGCCCTTGGTTCTCCCCCCAGCCGCGCTCGAGTCCCGTGCGCTTCGAGTCCCGTGCTGCCTCGAGTTCCGTCCTTGGCCGCGAATTGATCAGCGGCTAACTGTGCTGATTTTCTCGTTTTCCGTGCCTCTTCTCGATTTTCGTGTCGTACCGTTGGTTTCCGCTGACGGGTTTGCGCTCGGCAGTCCGGAACCCGTCGGGAAACGTGCCACGTCATCCGGGCAAGCACAGTGATCAGTAACTGACTCTCGACATTCGCTTGTTGTCGTGTCGGCTTCAATATCATCCCGTCGTGGTGGTTTTGAGGGTTCGTCTTTATGTCCACCCTTTATTCTCGTGTGCCGGGTCAATTGACGATTTTGCCCTCCTGTCAGGGTTAGTATAGGAAATGCAAAAATCGGGTGTCTACGAGTAGCATTTGATATAGTATAGTATCCCTATGAACTATACATCTGAATGAGGGTATTTCAATGATACTGGGAGTTTTGTAAGCGCTGAGGTTACACTTAATGAGCGCCGGTAAGGTGCCACCCTTACCGGAATGTGCCCCTCAGTTCCAAGAATAATCTTATCATTAATACTGTGAATGTCAGATAGATAGGGAATATTGATATGAAAGAGATATTCATAAGATATGAATCTATACATCCAAGTGAGGGTATCCAAACACAGTTAACGTTCTGGCCGAAACTAGTATCTGTTATGGGATACTGTGAACCTTGGATAGATAGAAGTTATATATTATGAAATGTTTGTAGTTGAATAGTTTCACGTGGGCACCAAATCTGCTATAGGGAGTGTAGAGAATTTGGGGGCGTCACACACATGGGCTTAAATGTCAACATCAAAGATTCCAGAATATCTGAAGCATTAAGTGCATTAATGGAAACTCTCCAACGGTAAAATCTATGAAGGACTATAAAAGGCAATAAGATTCAAATTCATAAATAGAAGAAGATTGATGAGAGTACGGATCATCATCTCATAAGAGCACTAAGCTGAATTTATCAAAAGTAGAGCAAACTTCACTCTACGACTTAAGATATGTTCAAAGTTGCTAAACACCAAAAGGAAGATGAGCCACATTACAAAGGTTAGTAGCACCTCTCAACAACAATCAATTAACGAAGGACTAAGTGTCTTGGTCTTAGTGACCATTATTCCGAGACTAAGTGACTCGAAGGAATCTCAGTGATTCAAATGACTAAGTGTCCTGGTCTGAGTGACCATTCCAAGATTGAATGACTCGTTGGAACCTTAGTGGTTCAAGTTATAAAGATATGAGCGATCTATATCCTTACTGAATTTCTTACTCTGTGAAGTAGAAGAGTGGACTAGGAGTTATTCAGTCTCCGAACCACTTAAAATCTCTTGGTGTCATTGACTTTACTGTTCTTACGATCTGTCATATTATTTACATTATATGTGGGACTTAAAAACCATAACTAAATTTGGAACTAAAAATTTCCATTTATCTTTAAGCGGGTTTTCCAAATCTTATTTCGATGTGCATTATCAATTATGATTAACTAATTATTTGGTAATTTTCTTAATTAGTTAAATTTTAAAAAGGGGATCTATTCAACCCCCTTCTAGATCTCTAAGTGTCTTTGGAAAACAACAAGTGGTATCAGAGCAGGTTCTCACGAACATAAAGCTAACACTTTGAGTTGATCTATGGCACTAACCAAAACCAGTTCTAAGTTTGGCAATGGAAATAACTCACTACTGTTAAATAAAGTAAAATGAGCTAACTGAAAAGATTGCCTGCAGGCTTGTATGAATGCTGGATGAAGATCTGTATGATACTGTGATTATTGATTCATTCACTTGTCCCAACAAGAGGAATTGATGTTGTTGATGAAAAAGGATTAAGAGCATTTAGATCATGAAGAAGCTGATAATAATGAAGTCATAGTCTTTCTAGCTCAAAGGCTATAAGAAGTTTCATAAGACGGAAAAGGCTTCATGGCTGAAGAATCATGGAGTGATTCTGAAAATGACTCCAGATCGAACTTTAGCGATGATGAAGAACCCCAAGTAGCCAATCTTTGTCTGGTGGTTATAGAGGAAGATTCCAACATTACCACTGATCGTCGAGAGATCGACATCAGTGAATGGATGTTCAAGGCATAAGACTGACAATAAGGCTCTCTTGTCAGATTTCAAAGTATAGGACGGTCCATCAGTTATCTTTGGAGACAACAACTCTGGAAAAACAAGAGGCTATGGTTTGATAAGCAATGAAGTTGTTTCATTCAGCAAGGTAGCCTTTGTTGATGGACTGAAGCACAACCTGCTGAGCATAAGTCAGGTATGCAATAAAGGTAATCAAATTATCTTCCTCAACAACCAGTGTCAAGTTCGAGACCTGGAAACCATCTCTTTGAAGCTGACTGTATTAAGAGAAAGAAATATATATGTGATCAATCTCGCTGAGTTAAGTTCCTCAGCATCAGCTTGCTTCTTCGCCAAAGCTTTAGAAGATGTTGCTAGTTGTGGCATCGAAGATTGTCCTACCTAAACTTCAAGAGTATGTCAAAGCTTGTGTCAAAGGATCTAGTCAGAGGTCTACCCAAGCTGAGCTTTGTCAAATAAAGACCATGTAAAGCCTGTCAGCTAGGGAAGCAGACCAAGAACTCATTCAAGAGCAAAACAGTTAACTCAAATGAAAGGCTTCTACAACTTCTTCATATGGATCTTCTTGGGCCTGTTCCAACTGCTAGTCTTGGAGGAAAACGATATTCACTGGTCATAGTGGATGACTATACCAGGTTTACATGGGTATTCTTCATAAGCTCTAAAGACGAGACCAACACTCAGTTGATCAGATTCTTCAAGCTTGTGATGAATGAGAAGGGCGAGAAGATAAAAGTAATAAGGAGTGATCATAGCAGAGAATTCTGTGTGGACAATGATATTCAGCATAACTTCTCAGTTCCAAGAACTCCACAGCAAAATGGAGTAGCTGAAAGGAAGAACAAAACATTGATTGAAGCAGGAAGAACTCTTCTAGCAGCAGCACATTTACTAGAATATTTTTTTGGGCAGAAGCTATCAATACTGCTTGCTACACCCAGAATAGGTCCTTGATTAACTCTATGTTCAGGAAGACGCCCTACGAGTTGTGGACAGTAAGAAAGTCGAATATAAGATACTTTCATGCTTTTAGTTGTGCTTGTTACATTCTCAATAATGGCAAAAGATACCTGACGAAATTTCAGTCTAAGTCAGATGAATGCATTTTTCTTGGATACTCTATGGAAAGCAAAGCCTATTGAGTGTTCAACAAGAACTCCTTGACCATGGAAGTCTCTATCCATGTCACATTTGATGAGGTTAATCAAGGAGAACCAGGCAAAGCAGCTCAACTTGAAGAAATCGCAGAGTTAGACCCTCAAATCGCAGAGCAGGAGAACCCTACGACCGCAGAAGTTGAAAATGAAGAACCAGACCCTACGATCGTAGTGCCAAAAAAGGAGGTCGTAGAGTCTCTAGTTCCAATCATGGGAACTGTACGAATCAATGAAGATGCAAACCCAGAACCCAATCTTGAAGATCTTAGACAGTAAGGCACAAGGACAGATGTTCCATCTGGAAGCAAATGAGCAAGAGATCACACTCAAAATCTGATCATTGGATATCTAAATACTAGTGTCAGGACAAGATCAACCACTCAAAACGAATGCTTCTACCTCAGCTTTCTCTCTCAGATTGAGCCAAAGAATATCGAAGAAGCTTTGGAAGACTCAAGTTAGATTGAAGCCATACAAGAAGGGCTAAATCAGTTTGAAAGAAGCAAGGTTTTGAGGTTGGTACCAAGACCAAAAGATTATCCAGTCGTCGACACAAAATAGGTCTTCAGGAATAAGATGAATGAAGTTGGTGTGATTACGAGGAACAAGGCAAGGCTGATGGCTAAAGGCTATTCTCAGGAAGAAGAAACCTACTATGACGAGACCTTCGCAATTGTTGCAAGATTAGAAGCTATCAGAATGTTCCTATCTTATGCAGCCCACATGAAGTTCAAAGTCTTCCAAATAGATGTTAAGAGTGCTTTCCTAAATGGTGAACTTCAAGAAGAGGTTTATGTCGAACAAACTTCAGGTTTTATTAATCCAATTTACTCTAATTATGTTTATAAATTAGATAAAGCACTTTACGGTTTAAAGGAAGTAACTAAAGCATCTTCTCTCTCCAACAAGGGCTGTAACAAACCACTTGGTCTTTGATGTTCTGCTTTGACTTTCTGACAAGTTAGGCACTTTACAACACACTCAATAACTTCTCTCTTCATATTTGGCCACCATAAATGTTGTCGAAGATCCTGGTACATTTTTGTACTTCCCGGGTGAACCGAAAATCTTGAACTATGAGCTTCGTTCAAAATCTCTTCTCTGATCTCCAGCACTTGCGGAACCCAGATTCTACCTTCAAATCTCAGCAACCCTTCGGTATCGATTTTGAACTTAAGCTCCTCGCTCTCAAGCACCCTTTTCCGTATTTTATCATACTCTTCATCATGGAGTTGTACTTCTTTTACCTTGTCCACTAGAGTTGGTTGGGTTTCCATCTGGAAAAATTTTTCATTCGGCTCTGTCAGACATTTCACTTCTAACTCCAACTTAGCCATTTCCGCTATGAGCTTTTCCTGAGCAGTTAATAAAAATAACTTCTCCCAACCCTTCCTGCTCAAAGTGTCGGCAACCACATTAGCTTTCCCCGGATGGTATAGAATTTCACAATCGTAATCTTTGATCAATTCTATCTATCGCCTCTGACGCATA
This sequence comes from Aralia elata, assembly GCA_034770075.1. Lineage (NCBI taxonomy): Eukaryota > Viridiplantae > Streptophyta > Magnoliopsida > Apiales > Araliaceae > Aralia > Aralia elata. Next base: position 8,920,181 of record CM068381.1, read on the forward strand.
TTTAAATCCTTTTGTGTGAAAATATACTTCAGACTTTTATGGTCGGTATATATCTCACACTTCTCCCTATAGAGATAGTGCCTCCAAATTTTAAAAGCAAACACCACGGCTGCTAACTCTAAATCATGGGTCGGATACCCTTTCTCATAATCTTTTAATTGGCGCGATGCATACGCGATAACCCTACCATTCTGCATAAGCATACAGCCTAGCCCCTTGTGAGATGCGTCACTACACACCACAAAATTCCCTGTATTATCCGGTAAAGACAACACAGGTGCTAAACTCAAACATCTCTTTAACTCCTGAAAACTTTCTTCGCATTTCTCCGTCCAAACGAACTTCACTGCTTTTCTTGTCAAATTCGTCAATGGAGTGGCGATCCTAGAGAAATCTTGAATAAAACGTCTATAATAACCCGCCAATCCCAAGAAACTCCTTACTTCTGACGGTGTTTTCGGGTGAACCCAGTTCATCACAGCTTCCACTTTCGGCCGATCCACCGAAATCTCGTCTTTATCAATAACATGCCCAAGGAATTGAACACGCTCCAACCAAAATTCACATTTGGAGAATTTTGCATACAATTTCTCTCTCCTTAATGCTTCCAATGTCACTTTCAAGTGTTCCACGTGCTCTTCCTGAGTTTTGGAATATACCAGAATGTCGTCTATGAACACCACTACGAATTTATCCAAAAATGGTTTGAACACTCTATTCATTAGATCCATGAATGCTGCAGGCGCATTCGTTAAACCAAATGACATTACAAGAAACTCGTAATGACCATACCGAGTTCTGAATGCCATCTTTGGTACATCCTCCTTTCTTACTTTCAGCTGATGATACCCACTTCTCATATCTATTTTCGAGAAATACCTCGCCCCCTTCAACTGACCAAACAAATCATCAATTCTTGGCAACGGGTATTTATTCTTAATAGTGACTTTATTCAATTCCCTATAATTAATGCAAAGATGCATCGATCCATCTTTCTTCTTAACAAATAACACCGGCGCTCCCCACGGCGAAACGCTCGGTTGGATATACTTCTTATCTAGCAGCTCTTGCAATTGCACCATTAACTCCTTCATCTCTACCGGAGACATTCGATACGGGGCTTTTGATATAGGGGTTGTACCCGGTGCTAGATCAATTACAAATTCAATTTTCCTATCTGGCGGTAGTCCTGGAAAATCATCAGGAAACACGTCCGCAAAATCCCTAACTACCGGTATCTCCTCCAGCTTTGCACCCACCTTCCGAGTGTCGACTATGTAGGCTAAATATCCTACACATCCTTGTCTTAACAATCTCTTGGCCTGCATCATCGTCAGATAACTCGTTTGTCTAGGCGACTTGCTGCCATGAAACACTACCTTTGACGGAGTCATAAGGTTCACACACTTCTTTTGGTAATCAATTACTGCCCCATGGTTGAACAACCAATCCATTCCCAAAATAACGTCAAACTCCCCGAGTTTAATTGGAATTAAATCTACAGTCATCAGATGACCCTTAATATCTATCCGACAGTTCTTATATACAACCTTAACAAGAATCACTTCCCTATTTGCAATTTCTATGTTCATAGGGTAATCTAACTCTTCCTGAGGTAACTCTAACTTCCTAGCAAAATCATCGAATATAAATGAACAAGTAGCACCCGAATCAAATAATACGTAAGCATATATACTATTGACCGGAATGATACCTGACACCACATCCCTAGATTGCACAGCATCCTACACCGTCATATTGAGTGTTCTGGCGGTGGGTCGATTTGACGGCGTTGGTCCGGTGATAGTCAAATTGCCACCACTGATGTTTCCCTTCATTCCAATCGTTCCTCCTGTAGCTTTCTTAGGACAGTCTCGAGCAAAGTGATCCGCAAGTGAAACATGCACCCTTTTTCGGACTAGAGCAATTCGGTGCGATGTGGCCCTCTTGTCCACAATTATAGCATACCCGCTTCCCCTTCATACAAAGACCCGTATGGCTCTTTCCGTAGTTACCACACACTTCAAACTTCTTTCTCTGATTCCCTTGCTGACTCCCAGCAAAAACACTATCATTCCACTTCCTTTTCTGTCCACTGTCACTATGGCTACCACTTACCTTATTCTCATTTTCATTCTTCTTCTTCTTTTACTCCTAATTGTACTTGGTCAAAGCATCACTCCCACCTTCAGCAATAATTGCATTTTCTAACACAGCTGCGAATGAATTCAGTTGGAACATCGAAACTTGACTATACAGCCAAGGCTTTAGTCCCTGTTCAAACCTCCTCACCTTCCTCTCATCGGTATTGACTTGGTATGGCGCAAACCTCGCCAATTCATTAAACTTCGCGGCATAATCGGGTACCGTCATCGTTCCCTGCTTGAGCTCCAGAAACTGAACCTCCATTTGATTCGGTGAACTAGGCGGAAAATATGTTTCGAAGAACATTTCCTTGAATCTATCCCACGGAATTACCCCTTGACCACCCCGAGTTTTGTTAGCTTGCCACCAGTAACTAGCTTCTGATTTGAGCATGAATGTCGCGAACGCAGTCTTCTGGTCCTCACTGACTCTAGTGACATCAAAAACTTTTTCCATCTCCATAACCCAAGTTTGAGCTTCAATTGGATTCATAGACCCTTGAAATTCCCGGGGTCCTACCGCTTTAAAGTCTTTGAAAGTTGTGGCCTGAGCTTGATGTTGATGTGCAAATGCCCCAGTCAGCAAATTCACCAACTGTTGCATTGGGTTCGCATTGATTTCGTCGTTGTTATTTGTAGATCCCTCAGGGGTTTGTTGACGTGTCTGTCTTCTTCTAGGCGGCATCTTACTGTTAAGAATTCACGCCATTAGGTTATTACTCAATTACTTAAACATTTAAGTCTTAGCTTAAACATTTATAAACACATATAACACATAGCACATCTGACAAACTTTCGTATTTTATTCATTCACTGATTCAAAACATAACATAGATAGCATCATAGTTATTTACATCACATGTCCTGAAATCTTAAAATTTTAAGATCACATCATCATATCCTACTATTTATCGCATTTGAGATTTACATCATAATAACTCTCTTAGAAAATAACTTATTATTACTGCTATTCCTGATCTTATTAAGACATTCCACGTCGCACGGCTTCCTTACGCTCTTGCTCCATGATACGAATCATCGTCCTGCGATCCATCACGTACCACAGAAAATCCTCAAACTACACCTGATAACGGAAAACTCGATCTTGTGCCCTATCCATTGCTGTGTGGAAAACATGCTCCATCTCCCCCATCTTGGCTTTCTTTGACTGCACCTCATCCTCAACACGGTCTCCATGATCAGTAACCTTCATCCACGCGTCCTCGACTCTAGCACGTTTTGCGGACTCTTCTTTCAGGTCACTCTTCAATTTTTCTACCTCAGCTGATAGCTCTTCATTCTGACTCTCTGCCTGAACTAACTTCCACTCTGCGTTCCCAAGATGTATATCAAGATCCTCAATCTCGCCATTCTTATGCTCTATGGTGGTCTGTCGTTCCTCAACCTGATCTTCTAACTCCTTAACTCTATCCTGTAGCTCTATGCTACGGTCATACAACTCATCGAACAACTCAGCGTCAGTGGTGATAGGAGAGAACTCTTGGGGATCCTCATCCTCCTCCTCAATCTCCTCGGGTTCCTCCTCCGGATCATACTCAGTGTGACACCCCCTTTCCGAAAAATATAAAAGGGAGGTCACGTGCAAAGCACAACAGAAATATAAACTAATACCAAAATTATAAACCAGAAAAGATTAGTTTAAAGAGGTATTAATAACCGCCCAACCGGCTCAAAATACATACTGTTTAGTACATCTTAATCTTAATAAAGGTTCAATACAACTCTAAACAGAGATCCAAACATCAAAACATAACTAAAATATCTAAACCATCTAGGTGAGGAGCTCTCATCATACTTGCCCATGATCCCCTTGAGTACCTGCCGGAAGAAAGACACAGCATGAGCCAAATGCCCAGTACGGATATCGAGTACAGAATTATGAACTGAATTTAACTAAATCAATTAAGGAACTGAACTGAACTGAAACGAATTAACACAACGAAGTAATAGGCTGAACCAAATGGCTGAGTGTTATTTCATACCGAGCTCAGAAATATAGCTTGTCACATAGACAAGTCAATAATGCCACATAAGCAAATCAAATAATGCCACATAGGCAAATCATACATTGGACCGCGAATCCAAATGCATGCAAAAATCGGAAGGCGTGTTCGGCACAACATCACCAATCCACAGAACAGAACAGAAAACTAGGGCCGATCCATACGCCTCTCACAACAAATCACCAAATGGCCAACTCCCATCGGAGCACAAAACAGAGACGCCGTGGACTAATCACACCGCCACGGAAAGTGTCATGTCTCTCGTGCCAAGACGACATGCCTGTGGTACCCCCACAGGTGGTTATAGCTCAAGTATACCCTACAGTAGATTCTAACAAAGATATGAGGTCACAACACATGCGACATAATATCAACAAAAATGGGGTTCTAATATGTACATGTCAAAACAAATAAATCATCGATACAAGCCTCCAAAATATATTGACATATACATTGCTATAAATATCAAAATAATACTAGAATGATAATCCAACTCAAAGAGTACAAATACGGTTCTATGTATCAACGCTAAATAAAACAATTATATTAATTTCACATGAAACAATTATGTGAATTAATAACGAAATTCAAAACGAGGAACAAAACGAATTAATTAAATTTCAAAAGACTATCGTTGAAAGAGTACGGAATCCGTACCTGGAGTACGTAATGCAATACCCACAATTACAGATGCAATTAGTTAGACTCGCTCAAAGTAATCTATTCACAAAAATAATACATTTTATTAAATATTACAATATTAGTATTTAATAGTTTTTATGCATATATTGAACCCTCCATATTATTAATTAAATTAATAAATTAAAGGGATACATAATACCTAGCCAAAATAATACCAAAATATTAACTAATAAACTAACTAAAATAAATTAATAGAAATACAGAAAATTAAATTAAATAAATACATAAGAAAGAAAGAAAACATACCCGAAATTATGAGGTGCGTAGTCTGCCTATGCCCTCGATACTGAAAATTTTAACTAAGGAGGTCCTTACTAAAAAGTCCCTCTCACAAAAAGTCTTTTCTTAAAATAAGAAAATCCTTATTGTTTATTAAATAAAATAAACAAAATATTAGTTATATATATATAGGTAAGGAAAGGGGAAAAGCTTCAGTGGATGAGCGATGTGGGACAAGGAACATGGTTATTGTAATATTCCGAACCCTAATAAGATTTGTATATGTAAATTATGTGTTTAATAAATGAAATTTCTTGTTCTGACTTGGTATTATGTGATTGCGTATTTTATTAAACAATTAGGTCAAATAAAAAAAATTTTCGCCAAGTAGCTGTGTCGTGCTTAATCGGACAAAATGATTTGTCGTGCTTCCGGCGAATTCACCGAGAAGCGTTTCGGTAAATTAGTTTTGTAAGCTGCTGTGTCGTACTTGGAATTGACGAAGTGCTTTGTCGTGCTTCGACATTAATATAATATTATATTAAATGATAAAATTTTAAAATAAGTTGAATAGGGTTTAAAATGTTATGCGGAAATAGAAACCCTAATTTGAAAACCCTAATTGGTAATAATTGTCCGAATTGATCAATTAAAACCTTAATTATTGTACAATAATCTTAATTGATGTAATTAAGATTTAAATGATGAATCATAATATTAATTATGAATTATTAAGATTAATTTAAACCCTAAACGGAAGATTGAAAACCCTAATTGTGGAATTGAAAACCCTAAACCCTAATTCGGAACCCTAAAACCCTAATTTGGTTCAATAACCCTAATCTATGAAATGTAAAACCTTAATTATGATATATTGACTTAATTAAGGTATTACTAACCGTGATTAACATCCTAATCATGATTAACAAAAATCTAGAATTAATTAGTAAGTAAATAAATGAAAATTAAAATCCTAGCCAATGAAAATGAAGCTAGGAGTGTGCAAGCTTGTGCTTGACACACTCCAGCACAAGTAGGTTAATTAGGCCAGATCATAAGCACCACAAGTTCCAAGCTTAGATATTTTTGGGAGCAAAGTTTGGAAATTAGTCTAGGAAACCCTAAATTCAAGTTGCTATAAGTAGAATGAGATGCTGAGCTTTAAACCTACGAAATTTCAAAGCTTATACACTCACATATCCAGCCTAAACAAACCCTAGCAATCACAAGCTCAAAATCAGAAGCCAGAAATCAAAATTTGAAGAAAAAGGTGCACAAAACCCTAATTTATGTTTGATCTTCAAGCCTGGAAAATTTTTGTGTTTTAGATGTTTAGGAATACTTGTTAATGTGTTAATAAGTGATCTGGGCGGTCAAAACATGTTTACATAACATCTAGATTATAAAAATCAAGCCAAAAACTCAAACTGTTCTTGGCAGTCAAGAACAGTCTGACAGGCCTTTTTGTCAGGCCTTTTGATCGTCTTAGATTAGTTGTTTGATCTGTTTTTATGCATCTATGTGTAGCCTGCCATGTTATCTTTAAAGCCCGACGTGTATCATAGCAACCAAATAACTAGGATGAAAGATATAAGTGGTCAAAGTCCTTTGACCGCTCTGATTTTGCAAGTTTCTGGGTAACCCAGAAACCTTTGAAGAACTCTGACAAGGTTTGTCAGAAGTTCATGCTGCCCAGAAATGGCTTAGATGTAATATTTTGTGTAGTTTATTGGTTTAGACTTGTTCTATGCTAGGTAGAGTAACAATCTGTGTAACATAAAAAACACATTTATCAAACACAGAATCAAAGGTATTCATGGTCAAACCATGTTGACTGACCATGACTGCTTGAGTTTCTGGGTAACCCAGAAACTCAAGAACAGTTTGAACCCGGTGGTTTAACCATCAAATTTAGAGCATGTTATGATATATTTTAAGATGGAATTTGTTATGTCGTTGTACACTGCCATGTTGGCTATAACAACAAACAAAAATCAAACACAAATATCAAACCAGTTGGAATTAAATTGAGGTCAAAAGTCACTGATGGACATTGACCAAGTGTTCTTCATGAAGAACACCTTTAGCGACAGTCTTCAAACCCAAACCCAGAAAACTAAATTTCTATGCAGACCGTCGCTAAAGCCCTTTAGCGACGGATTTTTAATAAAAATAAAATAAAAATTAATTAAATAAATTATAAAATATAAAATAAATATTAAATAATTATTAATAATTAATAAATAAATCCGAAAATTCATTTTTAAATTATAAAAATTTATTTTTAATATTTTTCTATATTCTAAAATATTATTTAATTTAATTAAATAATAATTAATAATTATGATAAATCATTTAATAATTGTTTTAATTATTTAAAAATGGTATTAAATTATTAAATAATTATATTAATTATTTAAAAATGATATTAAGGTAAATAAAATTATTATATATAATAATTAAATAAAATATTAAATATTTAAATATTATTAATGATAAAATAAATCATTTAAATAATATTCTATCTTTCTAAAAATATTATAAATGATAAATAAATCATTTAAATAATATTTTAAATATCTAAAAAATATTCTAAATGATAAATAAATCATTTAAATAACATATTAAATGTTTTAAAATTATTCTAAATGATAATTAAATCATTTAAAAATATTCCTAAGCTTGTAAAATTATTTAAAATTACTTCCAAGCTTCTAAAAATTATTTAAAAATAATACCAAGCTTCTAAAAATGTTAGAAATAATAATTAAATTATTTAGACTAATAATTAGGCTTCCACATGAAGTTTTATCAAACAATCTATGTGTTTAGCCATTAAGGATACGACCGAGATACCGTATCAACGTCAAACCTTAATGAAACTTGTTTAGATTAGCGTGATACATGTTTATATACGTGCTAACGCTTATTATTGGTATACGTAGACTACGTGCGTTGACCGATTGTACTAAAATTATAGTGAGCTACGCTAAGGCAAGTGTCCTAACTTTTCTCAATTTATATTAAGCAAGTATTATACATCTTGCTATCAATTATTGTGAAGTTATTGCTTTTTGTTCAGCATAACTTAAGAAATGAATTATTATTCATATATTGCTTGTTCGAGCTTAAATTGTTGTGTCAAGCCAAATTGTTTGGTAAGACATCTGATACTGAGAAATGGAACACCTTGATGTAAGGTGAACCCGAAATTTTCCCTTAAAATAAGGTGACGAAATTCCCTTAATATAAGGTGACGAACACTTGATAATATATCAACATAAATTGGTAGGATGATATGCATACTCCTAGGATATTGGTGAGGCTGATCACCTACCAGATATCCAAAACTCAAATGGTTCTAAGTCATTAAAGACTGATAGAACTAAATGAAATATATGCTTCATGTACAGAACCCTCAGTATACATCATTGACATCTTTCAAATCAAACACATGGTGTTTACATATTTAAATGAACTTGCTGAGCATTTGTAGCTCATTCTTGCGCATATCTTCTTTTCCAGCTATAAATGATATCCCTGGCACGTCTGGGACTAACAAGGGGAAAAGCCATGCTTATTAGCTTTAATGTTTATTGTTGTATACTTTAAGTCTTTTTAAAGACTTGTTGTTGTAATAACTTAGTATAACGAATGATGTAACCGAACAAAACGTTATGTAATATATTATGATCCTTTATGTTATAGAATGCGTTATACTCTGATCTTTAAATTCTTTAGAATAGTTGTAATAAGTTAAATACAATGTCTATATGAACTATACATCTGAATGAGGGTATCTAAATGATGTTGAGCGTCCTATATGGACAATCTTGTCATTTGTACTGTGAATGTCAGATAGATAGGGAATATTGATATGAAAGAGATATTCATAAGGTATGAATCTATATATATAAGTGAGGGTATCCAAACACAGACAACGTTCTGGCCGGAACTAGTACCTGTTATGGGATACTGTGAACCTTGGATAACTAGAAGTCATATTTTATTGAATATTTATAGTTGTATAGTTCCACGTGAGCACCAGATCTGCTACAGAGGAGTGTAGAGATTTGGGGGCGTCACAGTTATTACATTACTTCCCCCTTAAAAAGGATTCCGTCCCCGGAATCAAAAGAAAAGGAACGTGCCTAATTATCAAAAAGGTGCGGATACTCCGCCCGAATAGACTCCTCCATCTCCCAAGTTGCCTCTCGTTCCGAATGATTTTTCCACAAAACTTTAACAAACGAAATTGTTTTCCTTCTCATAATCCGATCTTGATGATCTAAAATTTTCTCGGCTTGTTCCTCACAAGTAAGATCCTTCCGAATCTTATCGAACGGATATTGTACCACATGTAACGGATGATAATGATAACTCCTCAACACCGATACATGGAACACATTATGCACATGAGCTAATTGTGGAGGTAGAGCTAATCGATATGCAACTTCGCCAACCCTTTCCAGAATCTCAAATGGCCCAATATAACGCGGACTGAGTTTACCTTTCAATCCAAATCGTCGAATACCCTTCCAAGGATAAACCTTCAAAAATACGTGTTCACCAGGTTAAAACTCTAAGATCTTCCTATGCTTATCAGCGTAACTCTTCTGCCGTGATTGAGCCGACTGCAATTTCTCCTTAGCCACCGCCACCTTTTCCGTAGTGATTTGAACTAACTCAGGCCCTTCTATGATCTTCTCACCAACCTCATCCCAACAAGTTAGTGCCCGACACTTCCTACCAGATAATGCCTCAAATGGAGCCATATCAATACTTGCATGCCAGCTATTGTTATAAGCAAACTCAACAAGGCTCAAGTAATCATCCCAATTACCCGACCATTCTAATGCACAAGACCTCAACATATCCTCTAAAGTCTGGATAGTCCTCTCAGATTGCCCATAAGTCTGTGGATGGAAAGAAGTACTGTATTTTAATCGAGTGCCCCAAGCTCGTTGAAACCCTTTCCAGAACCGTGAAGTGAACCGTAGATCTCGATCTGAAACAATTGACACTGGAGTTCCGTGAAGTCTAACAACCTCCTGTTGAAAGATTTGTGCTAACTTATCTACAGAATAACCCTCCTCGATAGCTAAAAAGTGAGCTGATTTGGTTAATCGATTTACTACAACCCAAATAACATCATTCTTCTTGAACGTTTTTGGCAACCCAGTTACAAAATCCATTGTAATACCTTCCCACTTCCAAACAGGAATATCTAATTGTTGTAGTAATCCATTAGCACGTTGATGTTCAATTTTCACGTGCTGACAAGTAAGACATCTTCCTACATATTCAGCCACATCTCGCTTCATCCCATTCCACCAAAAATTCTTCTTTAAATCCCTATACATCTTCGTAGAACCCGGATGAATAGAAAATGGTGAACTATGAGCTTCAGCTAATACTGCCTCCCGAATAGTTGGATCTGACGGCACACACAATCGCTTACCCAACCAAATCACACAATGGTCATCAATACGAAACTCAGGCTGCTTTCCCCCCCTCCAAATTTTGTGCTATAGCCCATAACTCGCCATCTTCTTTTTGAGCTTCCTTAACCCTCGAGATAAGAGAAGGCTCCACTCTCATACCTGCTAAAAGTCCATTTGCACTTTGTACATACAACTCTAACTCCAACCGTTCCATATATGAAATAAGTTGTGGTTGTGTAATAAGGGCTGCTACACTCCCTGAACTTTTTCGGCTAAGCGCATCTGCAACTACATTTGCCTTCCCAGGGTGATATTGAATCCGAGCGTCATAATCTTTGAGAAGCTCCAACCAACGCCTCTGCCTCATATTGAGCTCCTTCTGAGTGAAGATGTACTTAAGACTTTTGTGATCGGTGAAGATATCACAAGTCTCTCCATACAAATAGTGTCTCCAAATTTTCAAAGCAAAGATTACTGCTGCCAACTCTAAATCATGAGTGGGGTAGTTTACTTCATAAGGTTTAAGTTGTCTAGAAGCATAGGCAATCACCTTACCGTGCTGCATCAAAACACACCCCAAACCCTTCTTAAAAGCATCACTATAAATTTGGTAACCTCCAGTCCCTGATGGCAATGTAAGTATTGGAGCTGTCACAAGCCGTTTCTTCAACTCCTCAAAACTCTTCTCGCGTTCCTCATTCCACACAAACTTCGTGCCCTTTCTCATCAACTAAGTCAATGGCAAGGCAAGTAAAGAGAACCCCTCTACAAATCGCCTATAATACCCTGTCAAACCCAAAAAACTCCTAACCTCCGTCACCGTAGTAGGTCTCGGCCATTTAGTGATAGCTTCAACCTTTGCAGGATCCACCTTAATGCCTTCAGCAGACACAATATGGCCCAGAAATATAACCTGCTCCAACCAAAACTCACATTTGGAGAATTTAGCATATAACTTCTCTTTTCGTAAAATTCCTAAAATTATGCGAAGATGTTCTTCATGCTCTTCCTTAGACTTAGAGTAAATCAAAATGTCATCAATAAAGATAATGACAAATTTGTCCAAGTACGCCCTAAACACCCGATTCATCAAATCCATAAATACTGCCGGAGCATTAGTCAATCCGAATGGCATCACCAGAAACTCATAATGCCCATAGCGAGTACGAAAAGCTGTCTTAGAGACATCCTTATCTCTCACCCTCAACTGATGATAACCTGATCTCAAGTCTATTTTTGAAAAATACTTCGCCCTTTGAAGTTGGTCAAATAAATCATCAATCCTCGGTAAAGGGTACCGATTCCTGATGGTAATCTTGTTTAACTCTCTGTAGTCTATACACAACCTCATAGACCCATCCTTTTTCTTTACAAATAAAACCGGAGCTCCCCATGGTGAAACACTCGGTCGAATTACACCACGATCTAATAATTCTTGCAACTGCTCCTTTAACTCTTGCAATTCCAATGGTGCCATCCTATACGGTGCCTTAGAGATAGGCTCTGCACCAGGAACAAGCTCAATAGTAAACTCAACTTCCCGTTGCGGTGGCAACCCTGACAATTCCTCTGGAAAGACATCAGAAAATTCACGAACAATTGAAACATCCTCAATACGAGACTCTTCCATAGAGGTGTCATTCACAAATGCTAAATATCCCTCACAACCCCTAGCCACCAATTTTCCAGCTTTTAGAGCTGAAATTAATTTCACTACCTTACCCGGTCGTGAACCTTGATACACAAAATCTGGGGATTTCAAATCCCCAAAGATAACTCTCTTCGATTGACAATCGATAGTGACCTGGTGCTTATCTAACCAGTCCATTCCAAGAATCACATCAAAATCGTGCATATCCATCGGCAAAAGATTTACCCTACGAATCTTATCTCTAAAACTAATAGGACAATCTCGATACAAATTAGAGATAACTATAGAAATTCCCATCGGGGTAGTAATAGACATAGCAGAATTTAAAAACTGAGATGACACACTAAGGTGTCGAACAAAAGAATTTGCAACAATCGAATGGGTAGAGCCAGTATCAAATAAAATGGAAGCCTCACGATTGCCAACTATAAGAGTGCCAGAAACAGTACCTGGCGCACCTGCTGCCTGATTATGTGTCAAGGCGAAGACTCGTCCACCACGACGCTGACCAACATTGCCACCATTATCACCACCTCCACTATTACCACGTGGTCGAGTACAATCTTTGGCAAGATGGCCCAACTGACCACACAAAAAGCATGCACCAGTAACTCTGTGACAAGGTCTTCCTGGATGATTAGCCCCACAAGTAGCACAAGGAGCTATTGGAATGAGATTAGGGTTATCCCCACCTGCTGGTCCTAGGTAACAACCCTGATTTTGCCCTTGCTGACGATTCTGCCATTTCTGACGATTATAACCTTGCTGAGGCAACTGTTGATAACTTGTGTTCTGATTCTGGCCACGCCACTGTCCTTGTTGACCACCTCGGTTCTTGTTCCACTGACCATTCTGATTTCTCCCCTGCTGACCTGAAACTGGACTCTGCTGGTCATTTCTATCGCTCTTTTGACCTCCCTCTAGTTTAGAAGCTCGAAAATCTTGTCGCTCCATCTCAATATTCTTGGCTGCATTAGCCACTGCTGACACATCTTCAAATTTAATGTTAATGAGATGTTGGCGATACTTATAATGAATTCTCCACTTAAATTTTTCAGGTTGTTCTGCTGCAGTCCCTGCTGAGGTTCCTGCAAAACTTGCCAACCTAGTGAACCTTGTCATGAAATCCGTAACAGACTCATCCTCCTTTTGTCGAATAGACAGATACTCTCTACCATAAGCCTCTTTATCAGCAGCTGAGAAGTATTGTTGATAAAAGATATCACAAAACTCCGCCCAGGTAAGTGCCTCTATAAATCCATCACCCTTTGTTACTTTCATTGCTTTCCACCACCTTTGCGCATCCCCCTCTAATTTATAACTAGCTAGTACCACTTTCTGGTTATCCGAGCATCCTAGCACATCAAATATCTTTTCTAAATGGGAAACCCAATTCTCTGCATCAATTGGAGTTGGAGCTGAAGTGAATGATTGTGGTTTCTGTTTTTCGAACTTTTCTAACCATAAATACATCGGAACAATGGATGGATCAACCCTAATAGTATTCACTTCTTCTTCATTTGTCTGCAAACCACCATTCCCAGGGTTTCTTTGATTAGGAATTTCTGGCATCGATTGTTGCATTGCCTGAACCACTTGTGCCACCAATTGCGGCAAAGCCTGATTAATCGCCTGATTTACCAAAGCTGCCAATTGAGCATTATCTTGATTATTAGGTTGTACATCACGCTGCATATCAGAATGTACATCAGTTTGGCGCACGCCTCTTCCCCTACTATTTCCTCGTCTACCAGCAACTCTAGCGGATCTACGAGCCATCTAATAAAGAAAACAATGGACTGAAGCAAAATGATTTGAATCTGATTAATATAATAGTTGAACGACATATCAAATGGAACAAAAACCTAACCCAAGATCTACCCATAACTCACAGGTCAAACCTAAATAGGTATTCTACAAGAAAGAACCTGGCTCTGATACCAACTCTGTGACACCCCCTTTTCGAAAAATAGAAAAGGGAGGTCACGTGCAAAGCACAACAGAAATATAAACTAATACCAAAATTATAAACCAGAAAAGATTAGTTTGAAGAGGTATTAATAACCACCCAACCGGCTCAAAATACATATTGTTTAGTACATCTTAATCTTAATAAAGGTTCAATACAACTCTAAACAGAGATCCAAACATCAAAACATAACCAAAATATCTAAACCATCTAGGTGAGGAGCTCTCATCACACTTGCCCATGATCCCCTTGAGTACCTGCCGGAAGAAAGACACAACATGAGCCAAATGCCCAGTACGGATATCGAGTACAGAATTATGAACTGAATTTAACTAAATCAATTAAGGAACTGAACTAAACTGAAACGAATTAACACAACGAAGTAATAGGCTGAATCAAATGGCTGAGTGTTATTTCATACCGAGCTCAGAAATGTAGCTTGTCACATAGACAAGTTAATAATGCCACATAAGCAAATCAAATAATGCCACATAGGCAAATCATACATTGGACCGCGAATCCAAATGCATGCAAAAACCGGAAAGCGTGTACGGCACAACATCACCAATCCAAAGAACAGAACAGAAAACTAGGGCCGACCCATACGCCTCTTATAACAAATCACCAAATGGCCAACTCCCATCGGAGCACAAAACAGAGACGCCGTGGACTAATCACATCGCCACGGAAAGTGTCATGTCTCTTGTGCCAAGACGACATGCCTGTGGTACCCCCACAGGTGGTTATAGCTCAAGTATACCCTACAGTAGATTCTAACAAAGATATGAGGTCACAACACATGCGACATAATATCAACAAAAATGGGGTTCTAATATGTACATGTCAAAATAAACAAATCATCGATACAAGCCTCCAAAATATATTGACATATATGATGAGTGGGTTTTATACCTACGAATCTAGTGCTTTCGAGCTTAATTTATTGCTATCTTTGAGTGTTTTTAATATCATTTTATTCGTTTTTGTGTTTATGTTATGCAGGAGGGAATTGAAAGGGTAACAAGGTCAATTCAGGTGCTTGGGTACTAAACTTGAAGCTGGGGGTAACTTGGTAATTTTGGAATATAGCGCTGGGGCGCTGAAAATGAACCAGGTATAGCGCCGGGGCGCTGAAAGCAGTTCTTGTGCGGCTGAGAGGCTTGCAACAAGTGAAAAATTGGATTTGGAAAAGGACTGAAAGGCTTATCTTATGTAATTAGGGCAACAGAAAAATAGGGAGTGATTTTTATGAAAGGAAGACTTTAGTTTTTCGGATTTTGGATGATTAATCTATTTTTCTTTAGAGAGAACTTAGAGATATTGTGTGGATTACTTTTATTGAAGCTTTGGATTTTGATGTGGGTGTAAGCTTACCTTGGATTTCATTCACAATTGGGTTTGATTAATCTATTTCTTCTTATTCCAATTGTTTGATTAATCTCCATGTTTAAGATTGATCCCATAATGGCTTTTGGTTCAGACATGAACTAATATCCATTATGGGATTCTAACGGATTGTAATATGTACTTTAATTACAGTCTTGATTGCTAGATTGATTTATTTATCATAAGGAATTTCTATCTAGATTGTTTTGCATGTGTGAATGCTTGATCACCATTCGATTTTAGTACTTGTATGGAATTGAAAAATAACATATAAGTTTGGATTGTAATCATGATAGCTTGCGAATATAAGGCTTAATTGAATAGCTTAATATTTTGTGGACCAGATAGAAATATACTGTTTCACCGTAAGAGTCAAAAATAAGTGCTTGTGCTTAAAATCAGTATAATTGCAATTTCACATAGAAATATAGTGATTTTGGTTATAGTGGTGATTACATGGTGTCTATCGAATATGGATGTTATGTAAGTAGGTCATAATGCATTGACAAATGGTTATGTCTATATTAGTGTCCTTGGCTATTTTCCTGTTGTAGACACCCAAATTTTGCGTTTCCTTCTACTAACCATGACAGGAGGGCGAAATCGTCAATTGAACCAGCTTGCGGGAGCAAAGGAGCGGGCACAAGGGCGAGCGCCCGGCACCGCCGCAATGTTTTGGGCAACCCAAGTTTACGTGACAATAAAGCCGTCCGAGGCATATACTTCCGAATGAGGTGGCACGTCTCCCGGAAATTCCCGGACTGCAGAACCCGAGCCTGTCAGCGAAAACCGACGTTGCGACACGAAAATCGAGGCATGGCACGAAAATCGAGAAAGTCAAGCCCGCCAGCCGCGGATAGATCTGCGGCCAAGTGGGTGCGCCAGCACGGAAACCAGGAAACCAGGCACTACCAGCTGAGTGCGATGGGAGGCGTGCCAGCTGGCCAGCCGCAGATCCATCTGCTGCCAGCCGCAGATAGATCTGCGGCTGGCTTTGGCCAGCCTATTTAAGCCAGCTTCGGCAGCATACAGGAGGTTCAGCAAATTTTGGAGAAGAAGAAGAAAAACAGCAAACAGCAGCACGGAATTTGAGAGAAAAATAGTAGATTTTGCAACAAAAATAGGAAGAAAAGAGAGGAAAAAGAGAGAAATTTTACTCCTTTAATTTTGATTGTATCAAATATATTTCTCATCCTATTCAAATACCAAGACTTCATCCTTTTTGAGATCATTTTGCAAGGTAAAAATTCCTTTTGTTATAACAATTCATATCATCTTATTTGCTTAGATGGGATGTAGTTTTCATGTATATTGTTGAACAATCATGGATTATGGATTATTAGGGAGGGTTCCATCGGAACAAAATTCTTCCTAATAACCCGAGGATATCCAATTGATAAAATTTCTAGCTTGTTTGTGATAATTTATTGGGTGTAATTTATTTAGATTGTCATTTCCGGATATCATGGTATATTAGATAAACCCGGGTTGGTTTAGTTATGTAATATTCATTTTGTAGGCATGTATTAATCTCGTGTGAGCCTAGGAATGCGACCCCGAGGTCCAAATCCGATGATGGACGTTTTGATGTATGTGATAGATTCAAGATGCTCGTTTTGTAACATGTAACCTTTGGGCCTTAAAACGACGCCAAGGCGGGAATCGTGTTTAAGGCCCCGAAATAGTGAAATTTGTGATTGTTGGCGTTCGGGGATATTTTGATGGCTTACATGCCCATGAATAGCCCCGACGCGTGTTTATGCTCGATTCGATTTATGACGCGAAATTGATTTCAAAGCTAAATGATAAGATTTTCATAAAAATCAAGCAAAGTAGGATATTAGAATCGCGAGGTTAAAATTTGAGAAATGTTAATGAATGTCGATTCCTATCTAACGAGGAAGCTAAAGAAAGATCGTTTTCCAAAACACCACACAAAATGATTTTGCAAATAAGTAACGTTTTATTAAATCTTTGTGCATAGGGTGAAAGAGATCCTAGAAATTGCCCGATCGTTTCACGAAAGCAATGTATAGATCTCGATTCCTATTTTGACGAAGGTTTAAAATTCTTCTTTTGCCAAAACGACATTTAATGAAAATCTCATAGTTTTGGACAATTAAAACCAAACCTTTCTCATAAAGAATAAAGCTTTCTCGGGTATACCGAAAAGACATTCCGAAGCATACTCAAATTAAAACACAATTTTCCCTAAAATCCAAATGACTCTTTCATACAAACTCACCACAACATTCACATAGGCACACACACACACACGCGCGCACCTACATACACATATTCATGAATTAAAGGATAGGAAAGCATTAAGATTGCGGTAACCGTGTTTCACGGAAGTCGAGGGGTGCCTAACACCTTCCCCTCACTTAAGCAAGCCCCCGAACTCTATGAATCTCAATTCGCAGACCAAATTAATTCGGAGTCACATATGAGCCAGCGATTTACAAAAGAGCGAAAACTCGGATGAGTTGGTACATCCATTTCAAATATACCAACTGGCGACTCTGGTTAATTGGCTCATCATAAAAACGATCTTTCAAAACCCCGTCGACCTCAATGCCGACCTTTTCCAAAAATCATCTAAACCAAAAGGCTAAAATTGGGAAAGACCGAGAAAGCGAAAAACCCGGCGTCGACAGCTGGCGACTCCGCTGGGGACATTAGAGGGCTTAAGCCGCGTTCAAATCTTGATGCTGTCCTATCCTTTAAAATTCATAAAATGTGTGTGTGTGCGATATTTTGATTTTTTACTTTTGTTGTGCGAATGTGTGTTGTTGTCCAATGAATGAATGATTGAATGGAATGGCTTTACTTTAAAGAAATCATTTGCATACGGTACGGTGAGGACGATGAATGTGAATGTATGTTGAGAGAGTACCTCCTCCTGAGGCGAACCTGTCGGTTGCTTATTACTGGACTCGATGGGGCTGCTCCCCGGAGATGGCTCAGGAAACGCACCACTCAAATCCGCTCCAATCGAAAGGGCTCAAACGAGTAGATTGCGAAGATTTGGGAACCTTCATGCCGAAAAGCCCGTGAGAGTAACCCTAGGATA
This sequence comes from Aralia elata, assembly GCA_034770075.1. Taxonomy (NCBI): domain Eukaryota; kingdom Viridiplantae; phylum Streptophyta; class Magnoliopsida; order Apiales; family Araliaceae; genus Aralia; species Aralia elata. Next base: position 8,938,793 of record CM068381.1, read on the forward strand.
GGTCATCCTCAGAATAACCCAACGCAGGAAAAGTCTCTTCATGCCTTTTTACGTTTATATGTCTAAATGTCATGATCTCATTCAATATTCATACATCCCTTTTCTATGTCGAAAGAGATTACTAACCGCTGTGAATTGCAGGGAATAGTTGGGGGAGCATAATAAAGCATGTTTAGCATTGGTTATGGCACTAAAGGACTACTAACTTTCTCTTTTGCAGGGAAAGATTAAAAAAACCCCAAAACACAAAAAAGTTATAGCTTTAGCATGCATCCATGTTTTCATTTCCCCAGGACTAAACTTCGAACCATTTGTCTCTGTAGGATTGCTCCTCAAACCCGTTCGCAGTCTAAGAAAGCCCAGGTCTCTACATCTGAAATGGCTGATCTTCCTAACCATAATTCCATATCTCGGGAGGAGTTTGATGATTTTAAAAGACAGATGATGGAAATGGCCACAATGTTAAAGGAACAGTTCTTAATCAGACAGGATCCGGTAAACCAGGGATCGCATAATACTCCACCACCAGGGGATGATCAGAATCCTCCTAAAAATGGTACAAACTTGCTTAAAGAGGACCAACCCCGACTCAAGGACGAGCCAGTCATCCCAAAGCCCGTTCCCATACCTAGCAGGACAGTGATTACTATCCCAGAAGAGGGGGATAATGACGACCTTCGGAGAAAAATGAAACACATGGAGGAAACCATCCAATCTCTAAAGGGCATAGGATCCCTGGGCAGGGTTAATTACTCGGATTTATGTGTTTTCCCCGGAGCCAGATATCCAGAAAAGTTCAAAGTTCCCGAGTTTGAAAAGTACAATGGAAAGGGAGACCCCTATACACACTTGAAAATATACATTGGAGAACTCGGGGCTTATGCCGAGGACGAGGGGTTAAGAATGCAAGTATTCCAGAAAAGCTTAACAGGGGAGGCAAGAATCTGGTATGCCCGCCTCGACAACGCCCGAATCCACAACTGGGAGGAATTGGCCCATACCTTCTTGACCCAATACAGCTTTCAGGCCCAGATGGCCCCTGACAGGTACCAAATGACAAAGGTTAAGAAACAGCCTAGGGAGTCCTTCAGGGAATATGCCCAACGATGGAGGGGCATGGCCGCACAGGTAACCCCCCCAATGAACGAATCAGAGATGGTGATGACCTTTGTAGACATCCAGGAGGCACCATATTATGAGAGGGTCATCTCGGGGATTGGAAGACCTTTTGCTGAAATGATTAAACATGGAGAGATGGTAGACATGGGGTTGAAATTGGGTAAAATCCGGGATCTTACTGCTTTAGAAACTGCTGCTGAGCAAATACAGAATGGAAACTATAGCAGCACTTCCCGGAGGGTCCAAAAGAAGAAGGAAGAGGATGTCTCCCTCATCCTACAAGGGTCATCCAGAAAAGCAGAAAGCCATCTTCCGGTACAGGCACAAAGGGGAGGGCCATCCCGACAGCCCAATTTTACAGATCAAAGAGCAGAAGGGCGAAGAAGATATGAGGCCTCGCAAAACCGAGTATTCACCCCGCTCGGGGAGCCGCTTGAACGAGTATTAGCGGTATTGATGGCCCAAAAGAAGATAATCAATTTGGCTCCCCCAAGTGACCCGAAGGGAAGGAGATTTGATCCAAGCAAGCGGTGCGCCTATCACTCGGGTTCCCCGGGTCATGATACACAGGATTGTTGGACATTGAAACATATAATTCAGAACATGATCGACAACGGGGAAATTGTGGTGGAGCAGCCAGACTCCCCGAATGTTAAGGCAAATCCCCTGCCAAGACATGATGGGGGGGGAGTCAATGTGACAGAGGCAAGTGAGGCTGGGGGGCCGCCAAGGTTGAACTACGTGCAGAAAATTGAGGAGATGATCAACGTAATACACGATCATGGGAATGCACGGGTAACGCCCATCAGGTTGATAGGGATAAGTACAAATGGCATGGAAGGACCTGTCAAGTTGACAGCCCCGAGGCCCATCATCCTTGCAGCCAGGCCGCAACTCCCTATCAGTAGTCTGAAGACTGTACCCTGGAATTATGGGGGAATGCCAGAGGAAGCGGTCAGTTGTGCTTCCGTGACGACCAAGGGGAACCCCTTATATCTGCCCGGGGCGAGTCCTTGAGAGCCAAAAGAGAAAAAATGAAGAGGTTTCTGAGGAAAGGGCCATAGAGTTTTTGAAAAGGATGGATCACCCAGAAATGAGGGGGATCCAGATTTTAAACGAGGAATCAACCCTAACATCAGTCATGGATTTGGTGTTGTCATCCAATGAGCATTGCAAAACCCTGATGAAGGTTCTGGAGGAGGCATTTGTGCCCAAAGAAATTAGTGAGGAGGGTTTCGGCCGGTTGGTAGGCCACTTATTGGAAACCGATGCAATATCCTTTACAGATGAGGACATTCCCGAAGAGGGAAGGGGGCACCGAAAACCGCTACACATTGCAGTAATCTCCTCAGGATATGTCATGAATGGGGTACTGATCGACGGGGGATCGACATTGAATATATGTCCTCTCAGTACGCTGAAGAAAATGAACATCAGTCCCAAGCGCCTGCGGGCCAGTCATGTGGTGGTTCGGGCTTTTGACGGATCCCGGAGGGACACCATCGGGGAGATAGAATTGCCAGTGGAGATAGGACCCTGTACTTTTGATATCTCCTTCCAAGTCCTGGATATCACGGCAAGCTACAACCTGCTGTTAGGGAGGCCGTGGATACACATGGCCGGGGCAGTTCCTTCCACGCTCCACCAACAAATCAAGTTGATCATCGATGGGAATCTGGTAACAATCTCGGCCGAATGTGATGACCCTTCTCCTCCCAGGAGTGGCCTACCAGTAATCAATGTGGATGAGTCAGCGGCGCCTGCCAGCTTTCAAGCACTAGAGATTAGCACTCCCCATTATAGATGCCTGGGAGCTCCAGCTGTGAAACCAAGGGTCTCTCCGGAACTCACCTTTGTGGCAAAGGAAATGATTAAAATGAACTTCCAACCTGGACAGGGACTAGGGAAAAGACGGTTAGTCAGGGAATCACCGAGCCCATCCACCTACCACAGCAGATAGGCAAAGCAGGATTGGGATACCATGTGGGCGCAGTACGGGGACACCGTCAGGGTGCGACTCCGATTCGACTAGTTGGCAGTCCAGTGACCAAAGTCGACAATGGGCAGGGGATCAGCAGGCCTGTGATTGGGGCAGGGAATGAAGAGTTAACCCCCACACGTAATGAGTTGGCCCGGAGGGAAAGTTTCCTGCAGGAGGTCGCAAAGGAGTTTGAAACCAAATGCTATATCCCCAGACAATCAACAAGCAGTAAGGAGGGGACGAATGTTATCGCACCACCGGGAGCCCAACAAGTTGTGCCTGTCATCGATTGGGCAGGGCTGATTATTCCTGGAGAAGATATGGAGAAGGATTCAGGCGACGTATCCGTAATCATCGGGGAGGTGTCCGATGTGAGGCCCTCCTTTATCCGGCGCATTTCATCTGACCTGACCATCGACAATTGGACCCAGAAACCAGTAATATCCAAAAAAGGGTAAAGCTCGACGTCAGGGTGATTGACCCCAGATGATGGGGGAATGAAGAAGTTTATTTTTGTTGTTGTTTTATTTCTGCATCATTATGTCGTTTCTTCTTGTTATTTGAAAATGCGATCATCGTGAAAAATCGATTTATATATGACAAGTATTTTGTTTCATGTCAGGTGTACCAATTTGAGTAATCCTTGCCTAACAAATGGTCTTTCAAATTTGAATGATGATTATGATTTTGACATTGAGCTGGATTTCGATTTAATGGGCATTAAACAAGATGAGACAGATTACGACGACGCACTTGACGAGATCAAGGGATGGGTCGAGGATAAACCCAAACCCAACTTGGACCAAACCATCACCATTGATATTGGAACCCCTGACCAGCCAAAGGAACTCAAGATAGGGACGGACCTTACCCCCAGCCAAAAAGTCGAAATGACTGAGTTGCTTAAACAATATGAGGATGTCTTCGCCTGGTCTCATGAGGATATGATTGGCTTGTCCACCGACATTGTGGTACACCGATTACCCATCAAGGAGGGTTTCAGGCCTGTCAAGCAGAAACTGAGGAAGTTGAAACCGGAGTGGAGTTTAAAGGTGAAGGAAGAGATCATCAAGCAGTTCAGGGCGGGAATCATTATGGTATCTACTTACCCGGAATGGCTATCCAATGTAGTCCCAGTAGCTAAGCCTGGAGGAAAGGTGAGGGTATGTGTAGACTACAGAGATCTAAACAAGGCCAGTCTCAAAGATAACTTCCCGGTGCCTTTCATACACATCCTGGTAGATAACACAGCCCAGTACGAAATGTATTCTTTTGTGGATTGCTTTGCGGGGTATCATCAGATAATGGTGGCGGAAGAAGACCGGGAAAAGACCGCATTCATCACCCCCTGGGGCACTTTCTGCTATAGACGACTGGCTTTCGGTCTCACAAATGCAGGGGCTACTTATCAGAGAGCCATGATGGCCTTGTTCCACGATATGATGCACAAGGAGATAGAGGTCTATGTGGATGACATTATCGTGAAATCGAAGGTAGAATCCGATCATATAATTCATCTCAAAAAGCTATTCGATCGGCTCAGAAAGTATAATTTGAAGCTCAATCCAGCCAAGTGCGCTTTCGGAGTACAGTTGGGTAAGCTCTTGGGTTTCTTGGTTAGTGATCGGGGCATTGAGTTGGACCCAGCAAAGATTAAGGCCATTGTGGATATGCCGGCACCTCACACAGAAAAGGAGATAAGAGGATTCCTCGGGAGGATAAACTTTATCAGCCGTTTTATATCCCACTTGACGACCACATGTGAGCCGATTTTTAGACTGTTAAGAAAAGGGGTGTCCCAAGAATGGAATGAGCAATGTCAAAAGGCGTTTCAGACCATTAAAAAGCAATTGACTGAGGCACCAGTGCTGGTACCCCCGAAAGATGGGATCCCTCTGTTTATGTACATATCGGTCAATGCCATTGCGATGGGATGCATGCTGGGACAGAAAAATGAGGCGGGTAAGGAGCAGGCCATCTATTACCTCAGCAAAAGATTTAGCCAATGTGAGCAGAATTACACTCCCATCGAGAAGACTTGTTGTGCTCTGGCCTGGGCGGCAGGAAGATTACAGCACTACCTCCATGGGCATACAACGTACCTGATATCAAGAATGGATCCCCTGAAATATATTTTCGAAAGGCCCATGCTGAATTGTCGACTATCAAGATGGCAGTTAATTTTACAACAGTTTGACATGGTGTACGTGACCCAGAAGGCCATGAAAGGGCAGGGAATTGCAGATCAGTTGGCAGAAGCCCCGGCAGGAGGGATGGAGCCGTTAGAAACTCCTCTTCCGGGCGAGGATATATTTTGGGTATCGCGCGAAAAATGTGATGACGAGGGACAATTCTGGAAGCTGTATTTTGATGGTGCCATGAATGCCGAGGGGGCAGGAGCCGGAGCGGTCCTAGTCTCTATCACCGGAGAACAATATCCCGTGGCCACCAAGCTTCGTTTCAGCAATTCGAACAACACCGCTGAATACGAGGGGTGTATCTTGGGACTCCGATTGGCCCGCGACATGGGAGTGAGGAGACTAGCAGTGTTTGGGGATTCAGAATTGGTAATCAGACAAGCAATCGGGATATACAACACTAAGGAGCTTCGGTTACTTCCATACCATCGTTGTGTCACTCAGCTTATGCAAGAGTTCGAAGATGTCGCCTTCCGCCATATCCCTCGGGGACGAAATGACTTTGCCGATGCATTGGCGACTCTGGCTTCCTTAATCCACGTGATCAGGAGTAGGGACAGTCCACAGATTGAGATCACCATACAGAATACCCCGGCATATGAGGAACATGTGGCAGTGTTATCAAACGAGGAGGTGTTGACGAGGCAGCCTTGGTATCACGACATAAGGGAATATCTGAGAGACAGATCCCTTCCCGACCAGGCAAGTCGGACTGAGAGGATGAGAATTCAAAAGATGGCGATGAAGTTTTACCTGAGTGGCGATTCACTTTACAAGAGGGATGCCGGATTGGGACTGCTGCAATGCGTAGACGAAACGCAATCCCAAAGGATTATGAATGAAATCCATGGCGGGGTGTGTGGGCCACATACGAGTGGACCGATGTTGGCCAAAAAGATCTTGAGGACAGGGTATTATTGGTTAACGCTGAAGGCCGATTGCGATGATCATGTCAAACGGTGTTATCAATGTCAGGCGCACGGTAATGTGATCCATACACCTCCCAATGAACTGCATTGTATGACCTCCCCATGGCCATTTTCAATGTGGGGAATGGATGTAATCGGACCAATAGAGCCCAAAGCGAGCAACGGGCACCGGTTCATTTTCGTCATGATCGATTATTTCACCAAATGGGTAGAGGCGGTTTCTTTCCCTAAAGTAACTCAGGAGGTCATCGTCAGCTTCATCAGGAATAATGTCATTTGCCGATATGGGCAACCTGAGGTTGTAGTCTCCGACAATGCCAAGAATTTAAACAACGCCCTCATGAAAGGACTGTGTGACCAGTTCAAGATTAAGCATCTCAATTCCGTCATTTACCGTCCCAAAATGAATGGGGTAGTGGAGGCGGCCAATAAGAACATCAAGAAGATCATGGCAAAAATGTCTGCTAATCATCGGGGATGGCCAGATCTGTTACCCCTCACCTTGCTGGCATACCGAACATCAACGCGTACTTCTACAGGGGCAACCCCTTACGCTTTGGTGTATGGAATGGAGGCTGTTCTACCAGTCGAGGTTGAGATGGTGTCCCTCAGAATAGTGATCGACGCTCAGATAAGCGAAGAGGATTGGATGCAAAGTCGATATGACCAATTGGCCCTGATTGATGAAAGGAGAGTGGCTGCCATTTGGCATGGTCAGCTATATCAACAGAGGATCTCTCGATCGTACGATAAAAAGATAAGACTTCGGAAGTTCAAGGAAAACGATTTGGTGTTGAAAAGAGTCATGCCTTGTCAAGACGAGGCCAAGGGGAAGTTTGCCCCGAACTGGGAAGGGCCATTTGTGATCAAGAAAGTACTATCCGGAGGGGCCCTCATATTGCAAGAAATGGATGGTGAGGTATTTCCACAACCCCTCAATTCTGACTCGGTGAAGCGGTTCTACGCTTAAATCATCAGTTCCTTTTTCCCCTGACAGCGAACTACGTAGGACCTGATCTTCCAACTTGTGGGGGTACGTAGGCAGCCATCATGGCGCGGTCCGATCCTTTAAAAATAATCCTTTCCCTAACCAAAACCAATTTTCGATAGCCAGATAAAACCTTCCTACACCCTCAAAACCTTCCGAAACCAACTACCTGACCAGTTTCATCCCAGAATACATACCCTGATCCAACCCAAACCGTTATCCAAAATCTGAGATTCAATCCGACGAAATCAAAAGGTGTGCGGCAATATCTGTCAAATCTCCATCAAGTCTTGAGGAAGGAAAGAAGGCGAAATGTCAAAATCATGGTCAGTTGGATAAAATGATGACCCAATGGATGGCAATGATACGACAAAAGGGGAAAATGACTAAATTTAAATGCATGTCTATATATATAAGTCGTTTTATTACAAGGTTTCTCTTTCAATAACTGATGAAACCAACATAGTCTATGCAGGAAATAAAATAATCTACAAATCTGAAACTAGCCGAAGTAGGATGGACAGGGTGGTGGATAGATCTGAGGCGTCAGCTTCTCCTGCAATCTGCTGCCCCATCATATCAATACGATCCAGTAAAGCAGTAGCTCGGCTGACAGTCCCAAAATGAGCATCTACCACTGACCTGGTCTGAAACACAATGGCCTCTCTATCAGCAATGGCAGCATCTCTAGCCCGAATGGCCTCATCTCTCTCGGCAAGGGCGGCATCCCTCTCGGCTTCAGTAGCAATCAGAGCCAGGTGGAGTCGGGAATCCTCAGCGACCCGACTCGGGGCAGAATCGGCTGAAATGGAATGGTCTGTGGTATTTTCTGTGAAAATCACTCCAGAGTCATCAAAGGCCCCAGTCCGACTCAAACTAGCCGAATCCAGGTCTCCACGCAACCACTGTACGTAGGCAAATGTCTGGATGTGACAGCTCGCACTATATTCGGCAAAGATCCTGCGATCCCAAAGCTCGTATACCTGCAATAGATCCCTCTCTGTACAGGATGATATAAGGAATCGGTATGAGGCTGCACCCGCGAAGGGGTGTAAATCCTGTGTCTGATCAAACTGCCCCATAACCGCCAGGGGATGATAGGTCGTCACACCCCTTAACCCAGCAATGGGAATGAAATCCATGCCAGGCACATGAGTCAAGAAGCTCATGAAGGAGCAATAGCCCGAGTAAACCAATAGATGAAAGGGGTCCTCAATGATAGACAAAAATGATGTCCAGGAGGCCACATCAGTACAACTCGCGGGACGAAGCGAAAACTGCGTGGTTATGTCATGACTGAAGCAAAACCCTTGGCGACGGAAATGGCCGAAGGGACTAAGATGACTCATGAACCACATATACAATAAGGTCGAACTCCCTCTGAAGAATCTTCCTCGGAAGGACTGGCAATATGTGGCCGACATATAGGTATCCGCCAATATCATGGGGAGAAGGGTGTGATCCTCCCGAAGGGCTCGAACGGCCGCCACAATCCGCATATCCAAATGATCGGGTCCTGCAGGCAAATACAAAACTGAGATGACACAGGCCATCAGGACATCCATTCTCAAGGCGCCCCAGCGCTCCTCGGACACGGAAAAATCACCGAGGAAAAGACGGAAACTGTCAGATGAGCCAAATCGGTCGATCAAGAACTGAAGAGGAACCATATGGTCTGATGTGATTACCGGTAATAAGACAGCCCTCCGCAAACCGGTGAAAGTCAAGAATTGACGGCGCATGGAACCAACTGTGACCCTAGCACAAGGGCCGTCCAGCGGCAAGCCGGTAAAGCGGGCATACTCCTCAAGGGTGGGGGTCAGCTCTACTATCCCTAACCTAAACACCTGACAGGCAGGGGCCCAATAGCTCAGAAGACCATCCACAAAGCCCGCTGGCACCTGAAAGGTCAGTAAGGACCAAGAATGTCCCAAAAGACCATCTACGATAACCCTATCTGCTGGCAGTAGACTGTCCAACCAGCGGAAGAGGCTGCCAACCAACCCTGTGGGGGGAGTGGAATCCAAACGAACCACGACATCCGAGGACGACATCTGTGGAAAAATAGTATCAAAAAGACTGTACAGGGGTCGTTCTCTATCCATAAATAAAAGAGCATGCATCATACAGTTAATAATAAAACAGGTGAATTCCATAAAAATGAAAAAGAAACTGTGCATAAATAAATAAATGAGTTCAGTACATAGTGCATAAATGAAAAAGAAATCTAAGCAGGTGCCGATACAAAAGGGCCCTATCCTATCCTGGTCTAAATAAAGTCAGTATCGTCTATGAAAGCAGGATCCTCGAACTGATCCCCTGGAGTCGTCGAGCTCGGAGGACCAAAGTTCATATCAGGGATGTAGGGATGCGCTGTGGCATCAGATGAACTCGGGCCTGCATCATAACCTGCACCGTCAGGATCGTAGGTGTAAGCCTCCTCCGGGGCCCGGCCCAACCCCCGAATAAACAGCGATAACTGATCTACCTGACGGGTCAATGCGGCGATCTGCTCAGCGTGGGTGGGAGTCCGAACACAGGCAGCCCAATCGGTCATCGTCACCGAGCCTGGAACCATATCTCCAAGAAAGAAAGTGGCCCGAGTCTGAGGACCGATGGTACGGGGCACCCACCATGTACGGAATGCATCACTCGTAGTGGGACCCGTGGAAAGCATCCGACCGTCCTCCCCGGCAAGCATGATCTCCGAGGGCTGAGAATCCAGCGGCCAGAAAGTAGTGAAAGAAAGGGAGTGCGGGATGCGGATCTCCCCAGTGACGCATCTGAATGCGCGCTCTCCCAGATACATTACCCAGCCTTCAACACTCTGCAAAGTGAGGCGACGGGTGGAAAGCTCGAACTCCGGGCCGGAAGGATGCCCGTCAGCAAACCCCACAGTCAGATGCTCGGAGAGGTAGGGAATCCAGACGACGTCGGCAGCCGTGATCAACTCCAGCTGAATACGACAATGTGCAAAGCTGCCCGACACGGGGACCTCCTCCAGAGTACTGTGATGCCATCGCCGACCCCGAGGATAAGTGTCCGGGCCCAGAGTAGTGATAGGCCTCAGACATGGCAGCCGCTCGTAAGCCCAGAACTGTGAATAGAAACAAGGCAAGGCATGAGTCACTATCAAATACAGAAAAGAGATGAAAGGAAAAGAAATACAGTAAGACAGAGGAGGAGGGGACTCACCAACAGAAAATGGTAGAAGCCGAGCCAGGCATCAGTCTGTCCCTCTGAGCGTAGACGCATGCCATGGAGGAAATAGGCAAAGGTGAATGACCCCCAGTCATAGTCACCGATGCGGTCCACGTCTCTGACCGCTCCAACGACGCTGAAATGAATAGTGGAGGAGTTGTTCCCCAGAAAACAACCCCTCATAATGGTCAGGAACAGGCGTCGTAGCAGAATGTCCCTGGTGCCACTGATCCGCGGGAATGGGCAGTGCGTACAGACCCCCAACAGCATCGACAGCCAAAGCGCCGGATCTAATGCTACGGGCCTTGAAGACCCGATCATCAGCAGCGAAGCCCAGCAAAGCTCGAACCTCCACAGGAGTGATATCAAGATCCAAGGGGACGCGGGACCCGGTAAACTCAATGCCGGTAATGTACCTCCAGTCCCATGGGGTCAACACGACCTCGCAGTCGAGGAGATGAAGAGACTGCGTCTGGTGGAACCATCGCTCGGATAAAGCCCTCATGTAACCCCAGGGGCACTAGCGGGGGATGATAGTGAAGAAATGTCGGAAGCCCCAAGAGTCCACCATCGCCCGATAATCACTGTGCAGGGCCGCGTAAAGGGAATAGATGTTGAACCAGTTACCCCTCGGCTGGGTAAACTCGGGTACCTGGGGCAATCACCAAGGGGTCAATCCGGATAAAAAGAGAATGGGGAAATTGAGAATGAAATCAGAATAGAGCTGAAATATACCTCGTTAGCCACGAGAGATGCCGAGGGGTGACGACTAAGATCCCGACCCAAAAGATCGGGTATCTGCACAGAGGCGCCAGAAGGAGCCTGATGAGTAGGTGGAGCCGGTGTGCTGGGAGATGGCCCCTCTGCCGCGACCTCCGGAGGGACAGCCTCCTCAACGTCCGGATGACCAGGACGAATGACAGCCTCCGCCAAGCGACGAGCCCGACGGGTACGAGGGGGAATAGGGGCAGGTGCAGCCCTACGACGGCGAACACCCGAAGTCCGAGAGGCGGAGGAGCTACTGGGCGTATCACGATCCATAGCTGGAATAGAACGGGCGAGAAAGAAGGTAAGTTCCCTTTTAAAATTATGTAATGAACATTCTAAATTTCTAGCCTCATCATATGATTAATGCAACATGATGCGTGAAAAAAAAAAAAAAAAAAAAAAAAAAAAAAATCGGCAGAGTTCCGTTTGTAAAATGGACGTCCCAGGCCTAAGCCAAACATGTTTTCCATCAATCAAAGTCTCAAACAGATCTAAATTGCATGCATATATGTAATTACAGCATGTAATGCATGATTTTATTGCAGAAAAGGAATAACAATATGTGGGACCGCCTCATGAACATAAAATAGGACTCACATAGTTAATACATAGCATGTATATAGGATGGTACATTACATAGCATTGTAAAGCATACATTTTATCTATAAACATGCCAATAGTCAAATGTATAGCAAAACATTGACGAAATTGAAAAGTGACCGGTCAAAGTGTTACCTGTAGCGTGTAGATCAATCCTACCGGAACAGTTTTTGCAGGAAAGTTGAAAAATCGACGAAAAGCCCTTGCGAACAAGCAAAAATCGCAAGGAATATGTGTGAGTTGGAAGTTGAAAGTGACAGATCTGGAAGCGGGACGCGGCATATAAGCCCGATCTTGGCCGCAGATCCATCTGCGGCTGGCCGCAGATCCATCTGCGGCTGGCCCTGGTGGGTCCCACCTTGCTCCCTTGCAGCCATTTGACATGTTGAAGTGAAAAGTTTACGAGATGGGTGACCGGCGACGATACCCGGCCCCGACATGACGATCGACCGGCGACGATAACCGGCGATCACGAGATGGATGACCGGCGACGATAACCGGCTCCGACAGATAACCGACCGGCGACGATAACCGGGGGTTACGAGATGGGTGACCGGCGACGATACCCGGCCCCGACGAGACGATCGACCGGCGACGATAACCGGCGATCACGAGATGGATGTCCGGCGACGATAACCGGCTCCAACAGATAACCAACCGGCGACGATAACCGGGGGTTACGAGATGGGTGACCGACGACGATACCCGACCCCGACGAGACGATTGACCGGCGACGATAACCGGCGATCACGAGATGGATGACCGGCGACGATAACCGGCTCCAACAGATAACCAACCGGCGACGATAACCGGGGGTTACGAGATGGGTGACCGGCGACGATACCCGGCCCCGACATGACGATCGACCGGCGACGATAACCGGCGATCACGAGATGGATGTCCGGCGACGATAACCGGCTCCAACAGATAACCAACCGGCAACGATAACCGGGGGTTACGAGATGGGTGACCGGCGACGATACCCGGCCCCGACATGACGATCGACCGGCGACGATAACCGGCGATCACGAGATGGATGTCCGGCGACGATAACCGGCTCCGACAGATAACCAACCGGCGACGATAACCGGGGGTTACGCGATGGGTGACCGGCGACGATACCCGGCCCCGAACGAGACGATAGATTGAAAGAGTGAACCCAAGGACTAACAAACACGGTCAAGGGGTTAATACATTGACACTCTTACGAATGTCTTGCATGCATTACATCTTGTGTTGCATCATAAGCTATATGTGTAGCATCATGTATGTACTGTCATTCTTACGAACTGTCATTCATGCATCGAGTGTCTATTCTTTATCCTGTTCATTTCATTTATCATTTCATAAACATGATAAAGAGGGGCAGCTGTAGACACCCAAATTTTGCGTTTCCTTCTACTAACCATGACAGGAGGGCGAAATCGTCAATTGAACCAGCTTGCGGGAGCAAAGGAGCGGGCACAAGGGCGAGCGCCCGGCACCGCCGCAATGTTTTGGGCAACCCAAGTTTACGTGACAATAAAGCCGTCCGAGGCATATACTTCCGAATGAGGTGGCACGTCTCCCGGAAATTCCCGGATTGCAGAACCCGAGCCTGTCAGCGAAAACCGACGTTGCGGCACGAAAATCGAGGCGTGGCACAAAAATCGAGAAAGTCAAGCCCGCCAGCCGCGGATAGATCTGCGGCCAAGTGGGTGCGCCAGCACGGAAACCAGGAAACCAGGCACTACCAGCTGAGTGCGATGGGAGGCGTGCCAGCTGGCCAGCCGCAGATCCATCTGCGGCTGGCTTTGGCCAGCCTATTTAAGCCAGCTTCGGCAGCATACAGGAGGTTCAGCAAATTTTGGAGAAGAAGAAGAAAAACAGCAAACAGCAGCACGGAATTTGAGAGAAAAATAGTAGATTTTGCAACAAAAATAGGAAGAAAAGAGAGGAAAAAGAGAGAAATTTTACTCCTTTAATTTTGATTGTATCAAATATATTTCTCATCCTATTCAAATACCAAGACTTCATCCTTTTTGAGATCATTTTGCAAGGTAAAAATTCCTTTTGTTATAACAATTCATATCATCTTATTTGCTTAGATGGGATGTAGTTTTCATGTATATTGTTGAACAATCATGGATTATGGATTATTAGGGAGGGTTCCATCGGAACAAAATTCTTCCTAATAACCCGAGGATATCCAATTGATAAAATTTCTAGCTTGTTTGTGATAATTTATTGGGTGTAATTTATTTAGATTGTCATTTCCGGATATCATGGTATATTAGATAAACCCGGGTTGGTTAGTTATGTAATATTCATTTTGTAGGCATGTATTAATCTCGTGTGAGCCTAGGAATGCGACCCCGAGGTCCAAATCCGATGATGGACGTTTTGATGTATGTGATAGATTCAAGATGCTCGTTTTGTAACATGTAACCTTTGGGCCTTAAAACGACGCCAAGGCGGGAATCGTGTTTAAGGCCCCGAAATAGTGAAATTTGTGATTGTTGGCGTTCGGGGATATTTTGATGGCTTACATGCCCATGAATAGCCCCGACGCGTGTTTATGCTCGATTCGATTTATGACGCGAAATTGATTTCAAAGCTAAATGATAAGATTTTCATAAAAATCAAGCAAAGTAGGATATTAGAATCGCGAGGTTAAAATTTGAGAAATGTTAATGAATGTCGATTCCTATCTAACGAGGAAGCTAAAGAAAGATCGTTTTCCAAAACACCACACAAAATGATTTTGCAAATAAGTAACGTTTTATTAAATCTTTGTGCATAGGGTGAAAGAGATCCTAGAAATTGCCCGATCGTTTCACGAAAGCAATGTATAGATCTCGATTCCTATTTTGACGAAGGTTTAAAATTCTTCTTTTGCCAAAACGACATTTAATGAAAATCTCATAGTTTTGGACAATTAAAACCAAACCTTTCTCATAAAGAATAAAGCTTTCTCGGGTATACCGAAAAGACATTCCGAAGCATACTCAAATTAAAACACGATTTTCCCTAAAATCCAAATGACTCTTTCATACAAACTCACCACAACATTCACATAGGCACACACACACACACACGCGCACCTACATACACATATTCATGAATTAAAGGATAGGAAAGCATTAAGATTGCGGTAACCGTGTTTCACGGAAGTCGAGGGGTGCCTAACACCTTCCCCTCACTTAAGCAAGCCCCCGAACTCTATGAATCTCAATTCGCAGACCAAATTAATTCGGAGTCACATATGAGCCAGCGATTTACAAAAGAGCGAAAACTCGGATGAGTTGGTACATCCATTTCAAATATACCAACTGGCGACTCTGGTTAATTGGCTCATCATAAAAACGATCTTTCAAAACCCCGTCGACCTCAATGCCGACCTTTTCCAAAAATCATCTAAACCAAAAGGCTAAAATTGGGAAAGACCGAGAAAGCGAAAAACCCGGCGTCGACACCTGTGATATGTAAACCTTCTAGCTTGATAGTGGTAATTAGATGAACTATTAAATGAAGTTAGGATCCCATTAACTTCTAAGCTTGATATATTTCGTTAGTATTTGCATATTGAGTTATTAATTGATATAGAAATAATTTTGTCACCAAAAGTAAGTCAATAGTTTAGGCAAATAAATATAGTGATAGAATTGATGCATAGTGATTTAATTTAATCTTTTCTCTGTGGGACGATACTCTACTTCCTCTGTATTACTTGTTGACCGTGTACACTTGCACGAGTTAAAGCTCTTTTATTAAAGACTTAAAAAGAGGCAACAAGTTTTTGGCGCCGTTGCCGGGGAAAGGCGTTAGATTTTTAATATTATCATCAGTTTTAAGCTATATTGTTTGACTTAGACAAATCTAATCTTTTCTCATTTCTATTTTATTTTTGTTTTGGTTTCAGGTACTTGTAAAATTTTTATGCACACACAATCATCCAACTCAGAATTGACACCAGCTCAGGATAATATTGATGGAAGAGGTTGGAAAGCAAGAGTGCGTAGGAATTTACAAGCACAGTTGGAAGAAACTATACCGAATATGGCGGATGAACAAAGAGAGGAGCACAAAGCTTTGCGGGACTATTCTATGCCGAATATTAATGGATTACAGTCTAGCATAGTCAGACCGGCGATAGCAGCAAACACTTTTGAGATAAAACCGGGCACCATTCAAATGGTGCAGAATTCGGTCCAGTTTGGGGGTTCTGCTACAGACGATCCTAATGAGCACCTATTGAGCTTCATTGAAATATGCGATACATTCAGGTACAATGGGGTGACACAGGATGCCATCCGACTAAGATTGTTTCCATTCTCATTGAGGGATAAAGCGAGAAGTTGGCTTCATTCTTTGCCTTCAGGATCAATTACTACATGGGAGGACCTAGCACAGAAGTTTCTAGCCAAGTTTTTCCCAATGGCTAAAACTGCAAAAATGAGTACAGCAATCTCCCAGTTCGAGCAACAACAGGGTGAGTCCTTATACGAAGCTTGGGATAGATATAAAGAGATGCTGAGAAAATGTCCACACCATGGGATGCTAGATTGGATGGTGATCAACACATTTTATAGTGGATTGGGATGGCAGTCGAGGCAAATGGTAGATGCAGCTGCAGGTGGAGCTTTAGGGGCGAAGAGCTATGACGAAGCTTATAACCTTATTGAGACTATGGCAGCTAATGATTTTCAGAATCCTACAGCCGGAATGCCACAGCCCAGAGTTGCAGGTGTGTTGGAAGTGGATGCTATTACCCAGTTGTCAGCACAGATGGCAGCTATGGCAAAGAAAATAGATTCATTGTCAGACAGCAAAGCCAAGTCAGTTGCGTTCGTATGTGAGATTTGTGCGGGGTCGCACTCAACAGATCAATGTGCTATCAGCTCGGAGTCAGTTCAGTATGTGAACACTTATAGGAAAGACCAAGGTCAATTTCAGAACACATACAATCCCGACAGCCGCAATCATCCAAATTTTAGTTGGTCAAATAATCAAGGAAATCAGCAGCAACAGTTTCAGCAAAATCAACAGTTTCCATCTCAGCCAGTGCAGCAACAGTTCGCTCCACGACCACCTTTTCTACCGGGATATTCTCAACAACATCCTACTCCATATGCACCTCAGCAAGAAAAGAAATCAGAAATGGAGGAGATGATGGTGAAGTACATGGCAAACTTAGAGGTTATGTTTAAAAGCCAAGCAGCAGCTATTAAAAATCTGGAAAATCAAATAGGGCAAATGGCGAGCATGCTTAACAACAGGCCTCAGGGTTCATTGCCAAGTAATACTGAAGCAAATCCACGGAGAGAGGGTAAAGAACAGTGTCAGGCCATAACACTCAGATCGGGAAAGCAATATTCAGGAAATTCACCAGACACAGCAGCAACGAATTTACAAGGGAATGATACTGGGGTAGAAACTGAGAAGGAAATTGAAGCCGAACAGAAAGAGAAGAAGGATGAGTCCGAGTCGCAGAAAATAGAGAAGGATAATGTGAGTTCAGATAAGAAGCCCGTGACTACAGTACCACAAGTTCACCCTCAAGTTCCATATCCTCAGAGATTGAACAAGCAGAGGGATGATAATCAGTTCAGAAAGTTTTTGAGGTTTTTAAGAAACTGCAGATCAACATACCTTTCGTGGAGGCATTGGAACAAATGCCAAGTTATGCAAAGTTCATGAAGGGTATATTGTCAAGGAAGAGAAGATTAGATGAATTTGAAACAATGGCCTTGACGGAGGAATGCAGTGCAGTGCTTCAGCGTAAACTACCTCCAAAGCTGAAAGATCCGGGCAGTTTCACAATTCCATGCACGATCGGAAAGATGAGCTTCGATAAATGTTTGTGTGATCTTGGGACAAGTATCAACCCGATGCCGTTGTCAGTATTCAGTCAGTTGGGATTACTGGAACCAAGGCCAACAAATATTTCCCTACAGCTAGCTGATAGATCTATCACATATCCACGGGGGATAGTGGAGGACGTACTTGTGAAAGTGGACAAATTCATCTTTCCGGCGGACTTCATTATTCTGGATTATGAGGAAGACAAAAATATACCAATCATACTAGGGAGACCATTCCTAGCCATGGGGAGGACTTTGATAGACGTCCAGAAAGGGGAGCTTACAATGCCTGTACATGATCAGGAGGTGACGTTCAACATTTTCAAGGAAATGAAGCTCCCAACCGATGAAGAAGAATGCTTCAGAGTTGACTTGGTGGATAGTATAGTGCGTGATGAAGTTGAGAGTTTGTTGGGCTATGAACCACTGCAAAGAGTGATTGCTGAAAATTCAGATTTGGAGGATGAAGAATGCGCTGAACTTGTGCAATATCTGGATACCACCCCCAAATTCAGAAAATTCAGAACTCCTATCGAGCCACTTACGAAAGCGGGGGAGACATCGGTAAAGTTGAAACCATCTCTTGAAACACCTCCCGAGCTTGAGTTAAAACCACTTCCAGAACATCTCAGGTACGCATTTTTAAACAAAGATTCAAAGCTACCTGTGATTATTTCTTCTGCACTAACATCTTTTTTCAGGAGGAAAAACTGCTACGAGTGCTTAGAGAGTTTAAATCAGCTATTGGATGGACCATAGCCGATATCAAGGGGATAAGCCCTTCTTTTTGCATGCATAAGATCCTGCTGGAAGATGGTAGTAAGCCGACAGTTGAATAGCAAAGAAGGCTCAATTCTATTATGAAAGAAGTGGTTAAGAAAGAGATTCTGAAATGGCTGGATGCGGGAATAATCTACCCAATTTCGGACAGTTCATGGGTGAGCCCTATGCAGTGCGTACCAAAAAAGGGTGGAATGACCGTGGTCACCAATGAGAATAATGAGCTGATCCCAACGCGAACATTAACAGGGTGGAGAATCTGCATGGACTACCGCAAGCTAAACAAAGCTACCAGGAAGGACCATTTTCCACTTCCGTTTATCGATCAGATGTTGGACAGATTGGCGGGTCATGAGTACTATTGCCTTCTGGATGGGTATTCAGGCTACAATCAGATTATGATAGCTCTAGAAAACCAGAAAAAGACTACTTTTACATGTCCATACGGCACTTTTGCCTTTAGAAGGATGTCTTTCGGGTTTTTTCAGACATGGTCGAACAGAATGTTAAGGTATTTATGGACGACTTCTCGGTATTTGGTGATTCTTTCGATCTATGTCTTGAAAATTTGGTAATGGTTTTAAAGAGATGTGTTGAGACAAACTTAGTACTGAATTGGGAGAAGTGCCATTTTATGGTACAAGAAGGAATCATACTGGGACACAAAGTTTCAAAGAAAGGGATTAAGGTGGATAGGGCAAAGCTGGAAACTATTAAAAATTTACCTCCACCTACGTCAGTAAAAGGTGTCCGCAGTTTTCTTGGACATGCAGGCTTCTACCGCAGATTCATCAAGGACTTCTCCAAGATAACTAAACCATTGTGCAGTTTATTGGAGAAGGATGCACAGTTTAATTTTGATAAGGCTTGCATGCAGGCATTTGAGCATTTAAAGAATAAGTTAACGTCAGCACCAGTTATCATAGCACCAGATTGGGAGTTGCCGTTTGAGCTTATGTGTGATGCCAGTGATTACGCAACAGGGGCTGTTTTGGGGCAAAGGAAGGAAAAGATGTTTCATGTGATATACTATGCCAACAAGACCCTTACAGATGCACAGTTAAACTACACCACCACAGAGAAAGAGTTATTGGCAGTGGTGTACGCCTTTGATAAATTTAGGTCATATCTGATAGGCACAAAGGTGATAGTGTATACGGATCACTCGGCAATTTGACACCTAGTGGCGAAGAAGGATGCAAAGCCCAGGTTGATCAGGTGGATATTGCTTTTGCAAGAATTTGATTTGGAGATCAAGGATAGGAAGGGTACCGAAAATCAAGTGGCAGACCACTTGTCTCGACTAGAGCAGCCAGAAAGGGAGGTAGACGGCAAAGTTGAAATTAATGAATCATTTTCGGATGAGCAGTTATTTGTGGTGCAAGGGGAAGTGCCATGGTTTGCGGATTACGCAAATTACTTGGTGAGTAAGATGATACCTTCTGACTTGGTGGGACACCAAAAGAAAAAGTTCCTGCATGATGTTAAATGGTATATATGGGATGAGCCGTATTTGTTTAAACAGTGTGCGGATCAAATGATAAGAAGGTGTATCCCGTATAGTGAGACCGAAGGGATTTTACATGATTGCCATTCTTCTGTGTATGGAGGACATTATGGCGGAGAGAGAACAGCGACTAGAGTACTTCAAGCAGGATTCTACTGGCCGACAATCTTTAAAGATGCATACAGTTTTGTTAGCGGTGTGATAGATGTCAGAGAGTTGGTAATATTTCAAAGAGGAATGAAATGCCTTTGAACACAATCCTTGAAGTAGAAGTTTTCGATGTTTGGGGGATTGATTTCATGGGCCCTTTCGTGTCTTCGTGCGGTAATCTCTACATCTTGTTAGCCGTTGACTATGTGTCTAAATGGGTAGAAGTGGCAGCACTCCCGACAAATGATGCCAAGGTAGTCCTAAAGTTTTTGCATCGAAGTATTTTCACTAGATTTGGGACTCCTAGGGCCATTATTAGCGATGAAGGTAGTCATTTCTGCAACAGGAAGTTCACAGCGTTGCTGGCCAAGTATGGGGGAAATCATCATATTGCTACAGCTTATCACCCCCAGACGAACGGGCAGGCTGAAGTATCCAATAGAGAAGTAAAAAGAATCCTCGAAAAAATTATGAATCCGACGAGGAAGGATTGGTCCTTGAAACTGGATGATGCTGTGTGGGCCTATCAGACTGCTTACAAAACTCCGTTGGGCATGTCATCATTTCAGCTTGTTTATGGAAAAGCTTGTCATCTTCCTATGGAGCTCGAGCACAAGTTATATTGGGCAATTCGTAAATTGAACTTTGATTCAACAGCTGCAGGGGAAAAACGACTACTTCAAATCAATGAGTTGGACGAATTTCGATTACGGGCATATGAAAACTCGAAGCTGTACAAGGAGAAGGTGAAGAAATGGCATGATCGTAAGATCATAGAAAGAACATTTGAACCGGGTCAGAGGGTTTTACTTTTCAACTCCAGACTCAAACTTTTTCCCGAGAAGCTGAAATCAAGATGGTCAGGACCATTCACAGTGAAGACGGTTTTTCCACATGGCGCGATTGAAGTATACGACAAATTTCCGGATCAATCGTTCAAGGTGAATGGACAGAGGTTGAAGCATTACTTTGGGGATGAGGTGAACAGACAGAAAGTCACCTTAGTCCTTTCTACAACATGATCTTCAGAGAAAGTCAAGCTAATTGACTATAACTTAGCGCTATCTGGAAGGCAACCCAACGTTTTAATTTTGTGTTTTTCCTTTGTTTAGTTAATTATTAAAAAAAAAAAAGAAACAAAAAGGGGTTTGTTTTACTAACTTGGGATGTTGGGTACTTTCTTTGCAGTAAGAAGGAAGAAAATTGATTAAGTATGGGACTAAAGTGGTCATCAAGCACAAAAGCCAGCGCCCGGCGCCCAAAGCAGAATGCCACGACAAGGTCCAGCGCCCCTGCGCTATACAATGAATAAGTTCAGTGCCCCGACGCTAAGACCATCACTCCGGTTCTGTTTATAGCACCCCGGCGCTAGAAAAGAAAGAAGTTCAGCGCCCCGACGCTGAAGCCATTGCCCAGGTACTGCTTATAGCGCCCCGGCTATGAAGGTAAGTCAAAACATAGCGTCCCGACACTATGATCAGAATTTAGAAAAGAAATTAGGGCTTCCCGCCCTAAACAGGTATAGCATAACACATTAGCAGCCTTTGTTTGCTTGTTTCTTCCCTTTTATTCCATTTATCTCAACTTCTCCCACGATTCTTGTTCCCAAGTTGGTTACTTGCACACAAGCAATTTTGCTAGCACGGATTTAGGGTCTAGATTAAGCATTCTCTCCCTACTTTTTCTTTCTTTCAACGGTACATCAAGGTAAGTTTATTTTGTTGATTAAAATTGAGTTAGTTATGCAAGGTATGAGGCTAAATTATCAATAAATCTTGTTTGTTTGATACGATACCTTGTTTGGGAGTGCCTTATCTATGATTGGGTTTCATTCTTGCACTTATTGAAGCATCACATATTGAAATTTACACATGCCCACAAGGTGTTTGATAATATGCTTGAACGAATTTTCTTGGAGATAATATGAAATTGCATGCTTGATGGCTCATGATTCATAATTAACTCGCATTGCTAACTATTCATGACTCCCAGTTGATTAGATTGCCTATGGAATTGCATTGCCACACTCGTTTTGGGAAACCCTCATGATGTTCATTTACAATTCAGTTTATACAAGTTTAGACATTAGTTTGGCATCATGGTAACTGAGCAATATGGTATAACTTGAGGGGTATATGTTTGATACTCTTTGCATGTTTGTTTCAATGTTGGGCATTGTCATTGCTTTCTAGTTTGGTTCTTGTAGCAATTATGGGCATGATGACACGTATGTGGCGTGATTTACTATGAAATTGCTATAGACCTTAAGTTTGGGGGTTTTAACTATGCACTTGTTGTATGTTCATTGCACTAGTTCCTAGTTGACTATCGTGTTGTAAAAAAAAATATTTTTTATGGTATACTGGACTGAATTTCGCTATTTCTGGCTTTTAGGTAACTATGGCATCCAAAAGACAACGTGGGGAAGGATCTACTTCTACTTCAACTAAGACCTTTGACAAGAAGCGATTTGCTAGTGCAGAAGCGCAAGATAGATATCTTAAATTCGCACAGCGGCCATTAGTTCCAGAACGGGGGTTGCAACCAACTGCACAAGATGGCGAGATGGTTTTAATGATTGCTTAGCGTCGATGGGGTTTGTTCATGGCACAACTGGATCCAGCAGTTATAGTCGTGGTAAAGGAATTTTATGCGCATGTTAAGGACCGTGACGGGTTTACAGTGCGAATGCGAGGAAAGACTGTGAATTTTGATTGCCCGTAGATTAATCACATCTATGACTTGGCAGATTCGGGTTCTCGAAATGAGTACACAGCTTTTGTGCGTAATGGACCTGATTATGATCAGATAATTCAAGATTTGTGTCAGCCGGGTACAACATGGAAAGCTCGTGGGCGCGATAGCATGAACTTTCCGCAATCCAGGCTCAGTCAGTATGGAAAGGCGTGGTATGCTTTCTTGTGTGCTAAACTAATGCCGTCTACTCACGTGAGCGATGTCACAAAGGAAAGAGCCGTGCTTTTGTATTGTTTGGTGACTGGGAAGACCATGAACGTTGGCCTTATTATTAGGAACTCCATTATCCGTGCTGCAGAGGGTGGTACCACTAGTGGGTTACCACATCCCTCTCTTATTTGTGCTCTCTGTGCACGGGCGGGGGTCAAATGGAAGGATGATGAGCTGATGCAGCCGCCTATGCCTGTTCTGGACCATAAGATGATTATACGCTATACCGTTAAATGGACAGGAGGTAAAAGTCATCCGCGTGGGTTAGGATTTATAGTTTCACAGCCAGATCCTGCAGCTCAGCCAGCGCCTAACCCTGCATCATCTAGTTCTTATACTGCACCGCCTCGTTTTGAAGTCCCTTTTGAGGTCCAACGTGAGATTGATCGGTGGTTCTACAATATCGAAGCCCAAAATGTTCGTTTGGCTGAGCGACAAGATACCATGTACGAGTATAATGTTTCCTTCAACACTTCCATGGTCAACATGTTTGCTCGGCTGAATCCTTCGGTTGATTCCAGTCAGTTCCCATCTGCACCTGTTTTACCTGTGTTCCCTCCGTCTGATTTGGAGCGCAGTGATGATGAGGACCAGAATGATGAGGAGGTTCCTCCTGCAGCGTAGTTTGTTCAGGGAAGTCCCCCATTCTTCATTTTTTTTATGCTTTTTCAATGAGGGCATTGATTTACTTAAGTTTGGGGGTTGTTTTCTGTTTGTTGTGTGTTTGACTTGTTGATAGTTAATGCATATAGAGTAGGTGCACGTTGTTATTGATGCATTCATTTATGTTTCGTTATACTTATGTTTGCATGACATTGATAGATTAGGATTGCATTTTAGGTTGTGTTTCGCATTTAGCTGCATGAATCGAGCGATAAATGATGTAGTCCTTTAATTTTGGGCCAATGATGAGAATTGATTGATAATTTGAGATTCACTTAGAGTTGAAAACTGATGGAAGTGATGATGTAACCAGTGAGTTAATTTGGTTAGTTTAATACTCATGTTAGTAATCTAAAAAAATTGATGTATTGGTTAATCTAATTCAAATCCTTACATACTCTATTTCTGGTAAGAACTTTGGGAATAATGTGATGAAATCGGTGAATCCTCTTTGAAGGCTAGTGTAAGTAAGGACCTAAGTTTCGGGGAGTCCAGAAGAAAAAAAAAAAGAAGAAAATTTCCCGATTAAAGAAAAAAAATGCAAAATTTTGAACTTTTCCCGATTAAAGAATGGAACATGTGGTGGATTGAGATGGAGCGTAAAACGCACTCATTCATAAACACATGTAACGAGATGGAGCGTAAAACGCACTCGTTCAAAAGAAAGTGAGACGGAGCATAAAATGCACTCACTAAAAAGTTAAAAAATTGGGGAAGGGTTGAAAAAAAAGGATTTAAATGTGGTAAATAAACCTTGGTGACGATCCTGTGCGTAGTAATTGCTTACAATAGGTAGATTGGTTGTGTTCACTGGTAGAGTTAAGTAAAACTGGAGTTCTTTCTAAGAAATTGATTAAGTTTGTGATTTGAGTTAAGATTGACTGAAGCTGTTGGTTCACACATAGCATGGGTGTTAACAAGTGAGATTTGGCTAACTGGTTTGTGTCGGAACTCTTGCATTAGTTGAATACTCTATTTGAATAGTGGTATTATCTTTGAGGCCAAAGTTGGACATTGCATTATTTGTTGTTTGATTTGGATTCATATAGTAGGGTGATTTGAATATTGCATTGCTTAGGGACAAGCAATTGGTTAAGTTTGGGGGTATTTGTCTGAACCAAAAGCCATTATGGGATTCTAACGGATTGTAATATGTACTTTAATTACAGTCTTGATTGCTAGATTGATTTATTTATCATAAAGAATTTCTATCATATAGTAGTGTGAATGCTTGATCACCATTCGATTTTAGTACTTGTATGGAATTGAAAAATAACATATAAGTTTGGATTGTAATCATGATAGCTTGCGAATATAAGGCTTAATTGAATAGCTTAATATTTTGTGGCCCAGATAGAAATATACTGTTTCACCGTAAGAGTCAAAAATAAGGGTTTGTGCTTAAAATCAGTATAATTGCAATTTCACATTGAAATATAGTGATTTTGGTTATAGTGGTGATTACATGGTGTCTATCGAATATGGATGTTATGTAAGTAGGTCATAATGCATTGACAAATGGTTATGTCTATATTAGTGTCCTTGACTATTTTCCTGTGATATGTAAACCTTCTAGCTTGATAGTGGTAATTAGATTAACTATTAAATGAAGTTAGGATCCCATTAACTTCTAAGCTTGATATATTTCGTTAGTATTTGCATACTGAGTTATTAATTGATATAGAAATAATTTTGTCACCAAAAGTAAGTCAATAGTTTAGGCAAATAAATATAGTGATAGAATTGATGCATAGTGATTTAATTTAATCTTTTCTTTGTGGGACGATACTCTACTTCCTCTGTATTATTTGTTGACCGTGTACACTTGCACGAGTTAGAGCTCTTTTATTAAAGACTTAAAAAGAGGCAACAATATACATTGCTATAAATATCAAAATAATACTAGAATGATAATCTAACTCAAAGAGTACAAATACAGTTCTATGTATCAACGCTAAATAAAACTATTATATTAATTTCACATGAAACAATTATGTGAATTAATAACGAAATTCAAAACGAGGAACAAAACGAATTAATTTAATTTCAAAAGACTATCGCTGAAAGAGTACGGAATCCGTACCTGGAGTACGTAATGCAATACCCACAATTACAGATGCAATTAGTTAGACTCGCTCAAAGTAATCTATTCACAAAAATAATACATTTTATTAAATACTACAATATTAGTATTTAATAGTTTTTATGCATATATTGAACCCTCCATATTATTAATTAAATTAATAAATTAAAGAGATACATAATATCTAGCCAAAATAATACCAAAATATTAACTAATAAACTAACTAAAATAAATTAATAGAAATACAGAAAATTAAATTAAATAAATACATAAGAAAGAAAGAAAACATACCCAAAATTATGAGGTGCGTAGTCCGCCTATGCCCTCGATACTGAAAATTTTAACTAAGGAGGTCCTTACTAAAAAGTCCCTCTCACAAAAAGTCTTTTCTTAAAATAAGAAAATCCTTATTGTTTATTAAATAAAATAAACAAAATATTAGTTATATATATAGGTAAGGAAAGGGGAAAAGCTTCAGTCATGAGCGATGTGGGACAAGGAACATGGTTATTACACTCAGGCTCATACTCCGAACCCACAACAGTAATCGACAGAGATGGCTCCCTCTGAACTAACTGCTCTCGAACGATATGAATATCTCGTGGCTCCTCCTCCCTAGCCTGGTTGGGTCCTCCTATATCAGTCATCCTGCCACCAAAATTTTTAAGTTTAATTACTACTCGATACTATTCGATGGTACTCGCGAGGACATAAGTTACAACACATACGCACAGAAAGTCTTTTATTATTATCCTTAATGAATTCCTTATTTCATTCCTTAGAACTCGATAAGAGTTTTATCACCACTATGTTTTCGACCTCCTATAAGGTTATAACCAAAAGTTTCCCCACCTAAGGTTCATAACCTAAAGCTCTGATACCAACCTGTGACACCCCCAAATCCGAGTACTTCAATCCCAAAGATTTGGTGTTCACTATTCCATACATTCATAACTAACTACCCATAGTAAAGGATAATAAATAACATTATACTGAATAAATCATCTTCCCACAAAAGGGGTTACAACTTAAATCTCTTAAACAAATAAATCCCAGGTCATCTAACCTTTATTACAACAATACTGAATTAAAACATAACATTAAATAAGTCTGATCACATAATTTCATAACAATAGTAGTTTGCGAGCTACTTCTGCATCTTGCCCTTGCCCTTACTAGTGGACGGCTCATCTGGCTTCTCAGTCTTAGCTGCAGTGTTTTGTGCAAGGGTGAGCAAATAATTGCCCACAAGTATAATAACAATAACAATAGAGAAATCACAGAAGTAGATTTTAATTGAGGTGTAACAGCTTTTCTGAAATCAATCAATAATAATAAAAAGTCTGAAAGCTCAACAGATAGCTTGGCTCAAGAATTGAATATAGATTTCAAGATTAAAAATGAATCTGAGGGTCACAAGTATCTCTACTGTAAACTTTAACAGTCTTATAGACTATGGACTATCCGTCTCGTACTCCGGGGGATCAGCCCTTTGTACAATGTAGACACCCAAATTTTGCACTTCGTATACTAACCCTGACAGGAGGGCAAAATCGTCAATTAAGCCCAGCCTACGAGACGGAAGGTGGACATAAGTGCGAACACTCAAAGCCACCACGACGACTTGCGATCAAGGCTGACACGACGACGGGCGAAACAAACACCCATGAATGATGTGGCACTTTTCCCAGCGGTTCCCGGACTGCAAAATATAAGCCTTTCAGCGAAAATCAACGATACAACACGAGAATCGAGGTGCGGCTCGAAAATTGAGAAAATCAGTACACCCAGCCGCGGATTGATCTGCGGCCAAACGATTAAAATAATTGAGTGCGCGGCGGACGGCTGAAGTGCGCGGCGGGCGCGGAGAAACCGAGGCCAGCCGCAGATCAATCTGCGGCTGCCTCTAGATGGCTTTATCAATCCAGTTCTTCATCCAGCAGACGGACAGTAGCATTTGGGAAGAAAAAGAAAGGAAAAACAACAGCAAAAGAGCTCAGGAAAGGAGAGAAAAGAGGGAAAAAAGAGAGGAATTAAACTCTTTTGATTAGATTGTATAACATACAACTCCTACACTATTCAATATACGAATTTTATACACATCGTGGTGTCATTTGCAAGGTGAAAAACCTTCTTTTATAGCATTTTTGTTATGTCATTTTATTAATCTTCTTGTCAATTGGGTTATGTGAAATGTAATTTTTCTTGTATATTGTTGTGGATCCATGGATTGAGGACTATTAGTGAGGGTTCCAAATGGAACGAAATTCTTCCTAATGGCCCGATGATATCCATTTGATGATTTTTAGCTCGTTATAGCGATGTAGCCATTTTGGATGTGAGCCTAGGAACGCGACCCCGTGGTCCAAATCCGATGATGGACATTTTTGGGTGTATGTAATAGAGCCGATCTACCCTTTATTGTAAATATGTAATTGTCGGGCCTTAAAATGATATCAAGTCGAAGATCGGGTTTAAGGCCCCGTAATAGTGAAATATGTGATTGTGGGCGTTGAGGTTATTCGGATGGCTTACATGCCCATGAATAGCCCCAACGCATTTCAATGCTTGATTTGATTTATGACACGAAATTGATTTCAAAACTAAACGATAAGATTTCCATAAAATCAATCAAATTAGGTTATTAGAATCACGAGGCTAAAACTTGGGAGTGCTAATGAATGTCGATTCCTTTTAACGAGAAGGTAAAAGAAATCGTTTTCAAAACATCACAAAAAATGGTTTTGTAAAAATAAATAATGTTTTATTAAATCCTTGTGCATAGGGTTAAAGAGATCCTAGAGGTTGCCCATCATTTGAATTATGAAAGCAACGTATAGATCTCGATTCCTATTTTGACGAAGGTTTAAAAACTCTTGTTTTGCCAAAACGACACCCGATTGAAAACTTTACAGTTTTGACAATCAAAATCAAACCTTTCTAAAGAATAAAGCTTTTTCGTATAAATCGAAGGACACTCTAAAAGCACTCTCAAAACACGACTTTCCATAAAAACCCCAAATGATTCTTCCATACAAACTCACCACAACAATCACATAGGCACACACACACACACACATACACATTTCATGAATTAAAGGATAGGAAAGTATCAAGGTTGCGGTAACCGTGTTTCACGGAAGTCGGGGGGTGCCTAACACCTTCCCCTCGCTTAAGCAAGCCCCCGAACTCTATGAATCTCAGTTTGCAGACCAATTAATTCAGAGTCACATATGAGCCAGCGATTTATAAAAAAACGAAAGTTCGGATGAGTTGGTACATCCATTTCAAATATACCAACTGGCGACTCTGGTTAATTGGCTCATCATAAAAAACGATCTTTCAAAACCCCGTCGACATTAATGCCGACCTTTTCCAAAAAATCATTTAATCAAAAGGCTAAAAATTGGAAAAGACGAAAAACCGGCGTCGACTCTGCTGGGGACATTAGAGGGCTTAAGCCACGTTCAAGTCTTGATGCTGTCCTATCCTTTAAAATTCATGAATGTGTATGCGTGCGACATTTTGACCTGTTGTTGTGTGTATGTGTTTTACCAATGAATGAATGGTTGAATGGAATGACTTTACTTTAAAAGCAATCATTGCATGCGGTGAGGACGATGAATGTGAATGTATGTTGAGAGAGTACCTCCTCCTGAGGCGAACCTGTCGGTTGCTTATTACTGGACTCGAAGGGGCTGCTCCCCGGAGATGGCTCAGGAAACGCACCACCCAAATCCGCTCCAATCGAAAGGATTTAGACGAAAAGATTGCGAAGATTTGGGGACCTTCATGCCGAAAAGCCCGCGAGAGTAACCCTAGGGTAGGTCAGCCTCTGATAAACCTAACGAAAGGGAAGCTTCTTCATGCCCTTTTATCGTTCAGTCAAATAAATAAATGTCATGTAAATGGCATACAACTGTCATACCATCGCAATAAATATGTCATGTATCATGTGATTACATCACCTGCACATATAAAGAGAATACTGACATGGTTTTTGCAGGAAGGCAATCCGTGCCACGTACCATGGTTTTCTAAAACTTCTAAATACTATCCTGTCATCAAACAGTGACCTTGTTTTACAGGATAAGATTAGAGAACCGTGAAGGCGTTGCATAACGATCACAAAGAACCCGGAATTGCCCTTATGACCCAACTAAGAGGCCGTAAAGTCCATACTCCATCCATCCAAATGGCAGATGCCGATAGCCATGAAATTACAGTTCTGCCACTCCAACAATACGGTCGAATACGGGGGGATTCATCCTAGGACTGAGATTAGCCCTGGGAATGAAAAAAAAAAAAAGAAAAAAAAAAGAGGATAGTAGTTGGAGACTCGAATTGGTCATCCGACAGGCCATGGGAATATACAGCACCAAAGGGCATAAATGGGACCTAGCTACGAGATTGCTGAGATATCTGGAAACCGAAGAAGCCCACAGACAAATGAACGAAGTACATGGCGATGTGTGCAGAGCCCATATGAGCAGAACATTTTTGGCAAAGAAAATCATGTGAACGGGTCACTACTGGCTAACCATGAAAACTGACTGCGATGCTCATGTCAGGAAATGCCATCAATGCCAGATCCATGCCAATGCGATCCATGCACCTCCTAATGAGCCCCATTACTTGACCTCACCGTGGCCAGTTGGACCGTGCAGCAGGTGATATCCAGGAGTATGGCAGTGAATCCCGGCCAGTAGAAGATCAATGGGTTTTAAAATTCTGAGTTTTATTTCAAATCCCTGCACGCTCATGTCATTTTGTCATGATATCCAAAAAGAAGATCATGTGCCGAAATGTTTTATATATATGACAAGCATTTTTGTTTTATGTCAGGTACCCCGATTTGAGGCATTCTAGCCTGACAAGTGATAGGCTAAATTTGAAGGAGGATCACGATTTTGGTATAGAGCTAGATTTCGATCTGATGGGGATTGAGCAGGACGAGACAGATATCGACAATACGCCTGACGAGATCAAAGGATGGGTCGAAGATAAACCCAAACCCGACTTAGACCAAACCATCGCCAGCAAACATCAGAACCCCTAACGATCACAAAGAACCCGGAGTAGGGGCATATTCGACCACCAAAAAAAAATAAAAATAAAAATAAAAATAAAAAATAGTCGAGTTGTTGAGCCTGTATGGAGATATGTTCGCTTAGTCCCGTGGTGACATGATTGGATTGTCCACAGACGTTATAGGACATCGACTGCCTATCAAGGAGGTTTCCAACCAATTAAGCAAAAGTTGAGAACGTTGAAGCCTGAATGGAGGTTGAAAGTAAAGGACGAGATTATCAAGCGTTTTAAAGCAGGAATCATCACGATGTCTATTTACCCTGAATGGCTTTCCGACAGAATCCCAGTACCACAGCCTGGAGGAGAAGTAAGGGGCCGCATCGACTATAGAAATCTGAACGATGCCCTCAAGAAGGAGATATACGACAAATTCAAGATCAAACATTTTGATTCAGTCATTTACCGGCCCAAAATGAATGGGGCAGTGGGGGCTGCAAAGAAAACAGAAAGACGATCATGCGAAGAGTGTCCGCCAATCATCAGGGATGGCCGGATTTATTGTCGCTCACCCTGTTTTCCTATCGAACCTCAGTTCGCACATTTGTAGGGGCAACCCCTTACGCATCTCCCGGGCATACGACAAGAGGGTACGATCCCAGAAATTCAAAATAAACGATTTAGTCCTCAAAAGGATCGCGCCCTGCCAAGACGAAGTTATGGGGAATTTCGCTCTAAATGAAAAGGAGCCATCACGAAAAAAAAAATCAAAAATCAAAAATCTCCCAAACCTTTCAACAAGTCAAAGGACCGGATCTTTTGTCAGCCCAGCGAGATACCGATGCAACCAGTACGAGGGAGATCATAAGAAAAATAACTTAACACTGGGGCATTTGTCACTACCCAGGAAATGATGACGTGCAAATTGGCACCCATGCAACAATCCCATCAACATGCACCATCATCATCAAATGATACCTCATGTCAATTCAATCTTCAACGGTACGATCATCTGGCATTTGTCAAGCATAGTTTTCCCGGGATACGATGATCCGCGTGAAAGGGGATTTTATTTGGCTTGATAGGAATCAGATTAATTCTGACAAGCAACCGTGGAGCACGGTCGTGAGTATGATTAGACGAAGAAGGCTATTCAACCTTTTGATCGGGTACAAAGCCTTAATTCAAAGCAACGTTTGCGACAGAATCGACCTCATGTGACAGCCTTCACTTTGCATTTGCACAAACTTTCAGTTGTGGGGTATAAAACTATGACGACGTTGATGGTAATTAACACGTAGTCAGACAGTCAATAATTATCAAGCTAATATCAAGAAGTCAGACGATAAATGATTATCAAGCTAATGTCTCGAATCGTGGCCTGGGTTATTCGAGTAATTAAGCTCGAGGGGTGTCTCTACACCTGGTGCCCTAAAGCCATCTGGTATGAGAGTCGCTGGCCCAACACTCGTTACATGGGTAACTCAGAGCCTAAGAAAACGAGCATTACAGTAGAGGAGGCCCGAGCAGATTCGAATCGTGGCATGAGCTACTCGAGTAATTAAGCCTAAGGGGTGTCTCTGCATCTGGTGCCCTAAAGCCGTCTGGTTTGGGAGTCACCGGCCTAACACTCGCTACATGGGTAACTCAAGCCTAAGAAAATGAATCTTGCGCAAGGTCAAGCAAAGAATGAATGGTACAGACCACCAGCTTGTCTCGAACCGTGGCCTTTGTTACTCGAGTAAATAAATCCGAAGGGGTGTTTGTACACCTAATGCCCCAAAACCGTCTGGTTTGGGAGTCATTGGTCCAAAACTCGTTAAATGGGTAACTTTGAATAGCCTAAGAAAACGAGACAAGTGAAGTGGGCTGATAAAGAGAAAAGATAATACGAAAAAAACTCTCGGCCTTAAACAAGAGGTCATGGAAGAGAAACCCCTACTGAATGCTGCATCGCACAGTGCATTTGTCATATGACGTCAATCCTACTAAGGACGTTGTCGAGAAAGGAGACAGAATACCTTTGACGAGGGAAGGTAGTTCTTTTGAATTCGACCTTACTCACGTACAATGACCATGAATGCCTGAAGGTATTCTTACGATTTTCTAACCCGTTAAAATCATCAACTCACGAGGGATCGAAAATAACTTCCAATCTAGTACATCACGGTTCACAACTTGCTAGATTGTGCGATCAACAGATATTCAATTTCATGTGCTTTAACTGCATTTACTCTTTTGTCAAGATTATAATATCTTTGTGTTGAATTAACACTAACGGCCCGAGCCTTCAAGTTTGGCATTTGTTAGTCATCTGATATGCAGGATCTTACAGAGCTGTGGATAACTCAGCACGGTCAACATCGCGAGTTTTCGATAGAAATTCTTGGTAGCAACACGCGCCAAGGCAGGGGCAGTTAAGAATCGTGAAATGGAAGGAAGCTGAGGCTGCACAAAACTTCTCGCCATTGGGCCTCTCCCCAATCCTGACTATCACTGCCTCGACATCCAAATGATCCACGTGCATGAGCATATACAAGGATGATATAATATGGGACAACAGCATATCGACCCTCAGAAATGATCAAAAAGCCAAGGAACCCAACATAGCTGTCGGTCATCACAGGGAGGGAAACCGACTACCTCAACTCGATGAAATGTAGACGACCAAGAACAGGAAGAGTACCAAACCAATGTTGAAGTCTAGAAACTACACTTCACGACGAGGCGTGATCCAGTCAAATGTGGGCAAACAACGACAACTGTCGAAACGTATCATTTGACTGAACAGGGGTCATTTCTATCTAAAACATATGTTGTGCACATGCATCTGTCCATAACATATCTGCCAGATCATGCATAACATCTTTTTCATGCATACAGGTACGATCAAAATGAAAATCTCCAGGGGAAAGTACAAGCACGTCGCTTTCAACCTCACAAATGATCAGACTGTGATGGCTTTTGCGGCATGGTACGTGGACGATGTTGGTGGGAGATCCAGGACAGAAGCCGATCACACATCTCATTTCAAAAAAAAATCACTCATATCCAATCAATGACCCCTGGGAAGGGCTGGTATCCAACCAATCAACGACCCCTGGGAAGGGCTGAGATCCAAACAACTAACACCTTGGGAAGGGCTGAGATCCAAACAACTAATACCCTGGGAAGGGCTGAGATCCAAACAACTAACCACCCTGGGAAGGGCTGAGATCCAAGACAATCGACCGGCGACGATACCCGGCGGTTACGAGATGGGTGACCGGCGACGATACCCGGCCCCGACAGGACAATCGACCGGCAACGATACCCGGCGGTTACGAGATGGGTGACCAGCGACGATACCCGGCCCCGACAACACAATCGACCGGTGACGATACCCGGCGGTTACGAGATGGGTGACCGGCGACGATACCCGGCCCCGAGAAGACAATCGACCGGCGACGATACGCGGCGGTTACGAGTTGGGTGACCGGCGACGATACCCGGCCCCGAGAAGACAATCGACCGGCGATGATACGCGGCGGTTACGAGATGGGTGACCGGCGACGATACCCGGCCCCGACAAGACAATCGACCGGCGATGATACCCGGCGGTTACGAGATGGGTGACCGGCGACGATACCCGGCCTCGACAAGACAATCGACCGATGACGATACCCGGCGGTTACGAGATGGGTGACCGGCGACGATACCCGGCCTCGACAAGACAACCAACCAGCGACGATACCCGGCGGTTACGAGATGGGTGACCGGCGACGATACCCGGCCCCGACAAGACAATTGACTGGCGACGATACCCGATGGTTACGAGATGGGTAACCGGCGACGATACCCGGCCCCGATAAGACAACCAACCGGCGACGATACCCGGTGGTTACGAGATGGGTGACCGGCGACGATACTCGGCCCCGACAAGACAATCGACCGGCGACGATACCCGGCGGTTACGAGATGGGTGACCGGCGACGATACCTGGCCCCGATAAGACAACCGACCGGGGACGATACCTGGCGGTTACGAGATGGGTGACCGGCGACGATACCCGGCCCCGACAAGACAACCAACCGGCGACGATACCCGGCAGTTACGAGATGGGTGACCTGCGACGATACCCAGCCCCGACAAGACAATCGACCGGCGATGATACCCGGCGGTTACGAGATGGGTGACCGGCGACGATACCCGGCCCCGACAAGACAATCGACCGGCGACGATACCCGGTGGTTACGAGATGGGTGACCGGCGACGATACCCGGTCCCGACAAGACAACCAACCGGCGACGATACCCGGTGGTTACGAGATGGGTGACCGGCGACGAGACCCGGCCCCGACAAGACGATCGACCGGATACGAGACCCGGCGATTATGAGACGGTTGATTAGAAGACGAAACCCGACGACTAACAAATGTGGTCAGGGATTGATGCATTAACACCTTTATAAATGTTTTGCATGCTTTATATCTGGCGTCGCATCATAAGTTGTATGTGTTGCATCATCTATGTATTGTCATTCTTGTGCACTGTCTGTAACGATCGGGAATTTTAGATTTCCTTGTAACCCGAGTTATGTATGAATAAAATGAATTATTATTATTATTATTATTTTTATATATTAATCTATACTACGTGTTTAGAATTGTGTTACAGCCTAGAAAATGTGCATATGTTAAATTTTATGTGTTGT
This sequence comes from Aralia elata, assembly GCA_034770075.1. NCBI lineage: Eukaryota > Viridiplantae > Streptophyta > Magnoliopsida > Apiales > Araliaceae > Aralia > Aralia elata. The sequence continues at coordinate 8,974,290 of CM068381.1, forward strand.
TGTGTCGTTAGAGTGAATATATCGATTTTGCAAAAATTCATAAAATCACTATTAGCGGGACCCGCTTCCTGAGGCACTATTCACGAGCACTATTCACACCCAAACTTTTTCGTCTATTTCGATTTTTATTAATTTAGATGAGGCATATATGCTGAGGAATAATTTTTCCAAGTGTCAGAAATTTTATTGGAGTTGATACGTGATTTAATCTGTATCCGAAATGTTTATTATGGGTGTTCCGAATAAATGGACAAATCCCATAATAAATATTTTTGCGTGTTCCAATAATTTATGGGAGTACCCATTATAATTTTGGGTAGAGTTATTTACCAAATGTGGTACAAAAGTGGGAATATTCGGGTATATTTATCTGTATATTCGAATTAATTGGTGAGACATTTAAGCCTCAAACCAATTGGGGGAGGCCACGTGTATATTGAGAGCCAATTGGGGGGAAAGGAATAAACATGCACAGTACACAATTCATGGGGCTGTTAACACTTTGCCTAAATAACATTTCCAATGGCTCGGGTAAACCATTTCCTGCATACCCATACATTCTATATGCTCCCGAAGCATTCTTCTTATCCCCCTCAGCTCATTCTCCTCCTCCATTCCAGCCATACCCAACTGTTAGCAACTTAAGAGGGAGAGAGAGTTATTTTGCTAAGCAAGAAGCTCACTGCAGTTAGAGGGAGAGTAAGTGTGCGTGTGTGTTTGTGTGTGTGCGGCAAGGACGTAGAAGGTAAGCAAGGAGAAGAGGAAGAGAGGCTTCAGCAGAAACGAGCAAGGAGAAGAGCAGCCTAGCAAGTTATCTCAACCTACCCGAAGCTAACAAGGAGAGGTAATCAAACTACAACCTATTTCTTCTCCATTGAAGTTTCATGAGTTTTTTTTTTTTTTTGGCCTTCATGCTTGCGGGATGGATTTTGTTAATTTTTGTTGTTGTTGGTTGTGTTGAATCTATCATGGAGGTTCTTAAGAAGCTATATAAACCATTAACACCTTCAAAGTGAAACAAAAACAAAGAATGATTCGGACCCAAGCTTAATGAGGAAGATAATGGACATTAATGGACTGTTTGGACCTTCAGACAATTAGAGGACAATAAAGCCTGGATGTTGTGATTATTTTGATGGTTTGTTTTTGGAATATTGTACTTCTATCAGTTGTGAAGATATACCAATTTGAATGAACTAAAATGATGCTTAAATGAAGTCACAGTAGCCATTTGTGTGAGATATTTCATGGTTGCGAAAAACAGAGCATCAATGTTGTGCTTTGGCTAAGGATTTGGCTGTGTTAGTGTTTATGGGTCATCTTGCATTTTTGATATATTATAGCCTCGTGTCTTAGGAATCCATAGAGTCCGTAACGGACCAAATTGATCGAGTATAGAGGGAGATATAGGAGCTGAAGCGGGCGAGAGTCTACCAGTTCGCGGTTCTGCAGGAACTGCAGAACTGCTACTGCATGCCGTTGTTCCGCGCCTGGTCCGGGTCGGGTCAGGCTGGACCGGGTCGGGCCGGATCGGGTCGGACCCAGTAAATTTTTCCCGCGAGTCTAAAACTTATATTTTTGTACAAAATGATTAAAAACGCTTATATCTTGTTAAAGCTTTATGTGCTTAATTTATACCCGTGTCGACCTAAACGATGTTGTCCTAAGGCGTAAATTGAATTAACGGATTACAAATTACGCTTGGATTTCCAGCCGCTCGCTCACCGGTGAGCGAGACCCCCGACTGGGTAAGCGTAGTGGCAATCAATGTATTTTAATGATGTGATGACTGTAATGAACCTAGTTCTTTTGTGACTAATATTTATGATGATTTTAATAAACTATGTAGGATATTTTGTTGACGGACGATTAACGTCAAGTTATTAACGCACGTACAAGGCAAGTTTCCTAACTCATACAACTCCTATTTAATTGTGCGAGTTTTCCTTACTCGATTCATTTATTGGGCAAGTTTCGAATTCATTTATCTATCGAGCAAATATTATTTATTGAGCAAGCTTATTGAGCTTCTTGACTCCGTTCAAATTACTTATCAATTTAGCAATTAATGTGCTAGTACTCATACTTCTATTCAAGTATTGCAATGAAAGCCCATTTCATGCAATGTTATATATTGTGTGATTCCAAAGATTATGAATTTTTATTCATTCAAGATATTTTTAAATGCTATCATGCATGTTGTTGAACCTTAAAGTTCTTTATTCCATAGACTGTTTAAAAGCTATGTCAAGGCTAATTGTTTCAGCTAGACACTTATTGATTTGGTTACTAAAGCGAGGTTAAAGTCCTCCAACTATTATTGTTGTTAAGTAAAATTGTCCGATCAAATTGTTTTGGTCTGGACTCCCATGTAAAGCTGAGTGGAACAACCCTCACAGCAGGGGAAATTGTATAACGTCGGGAAACCGACACGCGCGTAAATGGAAAATGTAAGGCTTATGCATAACGCCAGGTATTTTAGGCTGATCACCTATTGTACCAGTTTTGTGGATTATCGGATGAATTTCCAGTAATTCTAGAATAGAGTTCTGTGCCTTGGTGCACCCTCAGTATTGAATAGTTCCCTTCTTCGGGACACTTTGAAATCCTTGGATACTTCAGAAATCCGTCGGTCCTTAGTGGCCACTATAACGGTGATAAAAAGAAGTTGTTTATTTCCTTGGTTCAGATAAATTTTTACTCCTGTGAGCTATAAAGTTATTCATGTGATTATTCATTGCTATTATACTTGCGGGGCAAATTGTTGCTCACCCCTTGCTCTCCTTAAAAACATTTCAGTTAGTGCGGCACGTGGCGAGAGCTCAGGAAAAGATAAGGGGAAGGGGAAAGCTACGGAGTAGTTGTAAATTGTTGTTCTAGAATTACCGTTTGTATTAAGACTTATTATTGACGTCGTGTATTAAGACATATTTACCCTTTTGTATTATGTTATGTTTTGTAATAGTATTGGTTTCGAGACTTGGGACAGGTCTATTTATGTTATATCAATGTAAATATTCCTTTATTCCGCTATAAGTTATCGATTGTATCATTTTGGTATTGGATAGTGATGAACCAGGTCCGTGGCTCAGGTGACCCGGATTTGGGGGCGTCACAGGTTGGTATCAAAGCCTTAGGTTATAAACCTTTAGAGAGAGGTCTTTAGGCTATAACCTTAGGAAGTGTATAGAGAATAAGAGCAGACAAAACTCCTGTAGAGTTTTACGTGATAAAGACTTATCTTAGAGAGCTTGTAGTGATATAAGATATATCTTCATTCCATACAATGAACTTATATTTTGTTGGAAAGACTAATAAGAGTTTGCTTGTTTGTGGTTGTGCTTGTAGGATGTCAAACACAGGAGAACCTAGTAGAGTCGCAGAAGAGGAGCCACGTGACATCCATGTGGTGTCCGAGACACTGCTGATGGTTGAGCCTATTCTAGCTATTGCCCCTGCTGAGGAGGAACCCGAGTTGGAGTCTGACCCGGAGGAGGACCCAGAAGAGGAATGGGAGGAGGTGCCCCATGTTGACACCACATTTTTGATGGAGATGTTAGACGAACGTACCGACTGCGTTCTCGATCAAGCAAATAGGATCCATGAGTTGGAGAGTGAAGCCCGAGAGCAACGAGCTAGGATTCAGGGACTAGAAGGCGAGGTCCAGGAGGGTAAGAACCGGATCCAGGAATTAGAGACGGATGTGCAAGGGCATCTAGGGGCCTCCACACAATTGGCAGTCATGCTGCATCACCTCTTGGCGAGGAATGCAGAATTGGCAGGAAAGTTGGAGCAGTCAGAGCATCGGGGAGTTAATTTGCAAATGGATAATGAGATTCTGAAGAACCAGTTAGGTAGGGAGGTGGCAAACCGTGTCCGGATCAAGGAACAACGGGATGATGCCCTAGAACGAGTTGATGACCTGGAGGGTGAAGTGAGGAGGGGTAAGAGAAAGATGAACCGGATGGGATATGCTTTTCACTCGGCTATGGGCAGGTGGATAGATGGTGTGTACCACTACCCAACTGAAGAGGGACAGACTCATCACACCCTGAGTCGAGGCTTGATGATCCATATGGGTAATAGGGAGTATGACAACGCTGTGGAGCGCGGTATGCTCGGATAGGTTGCTTAACTTATGTGCCTAGCAGTTTGTAATCTTGTTTATGTTAATCCCAACATTTTGCTACATGTGTGGGATAGTATTGTAAGACTGTAACTTGTATGCTTATTTTAGGGGAGTATGTCAGTGAACCCTTCACCATTTTGTTGTATCAAGGAACGTTTAATGATATCTATAGTAGTACGCTATAGCCTAGTCATGTATGTTGTAATAGTTGTTAGCACTGAATGCAATCGTTATTACTATATATGTTGTCTACTTGTAGTACTCATGATAGATGATCTCGTAGCATAATGAAATGATGACATTAAATTTTCTTACGTTAAGCAGAGAATGCCACCTAGACGTAACATACGAGCCCCACCACCAACACCCGAGGGATCGGATAATAATCAAAGAGTTCCGGTGGACCCCATGCAACGGTTAGCGGATATACTGGAGAGAATGACCCAAGGGAGAAATACGGGACCCGTGGATCCCCATCCCCCGGTAGCACCCATAACAAATTTCAAAGACTTCAAGAGCGTTGGACCCCCAGAGTTCAAGGGAACAACTGATCCGATTGAAGCCCAGTCTTGGGTGAAGGAAATGGAAAAGGCTTTCATCATTGCACGCGTGAGGGATGACCAGAAAACAGTATTTGCCACGTATATGATGAAAGGAGAAGAAAATTATTGGTGGGAGGCTAACCAACAACGAGCAGGCGAAGGAGTGATATCATGGGACAAGTTTAAGGAATTATTCTTCGAGAACTATTTCCCAAAAAGCATGGAAAGGCAAATGGTGGTGAAATTTCTAGAGCTCAAGCAGGGAGACATGACGGTGGCTCAATACGCCGCCAAATTCAATGAACTTGCGCGTTTTGCACCGCTTCACGTAAGTACTGAAGAGTTGAAGACACAAAGGTTCGAACAAGGGCTGAAACCGTGGTTGTATAATAAGGTAGCTGTCCTCCAGATCGAGACTTTTAGTGCGCTGCTGGAAAAAGCCATCATCGCCGAAGGAGGGATTGAGGCCCTGAATCAACACAAGAAAAATAAGAAGAGTGGAGGGGACTACCGTGAGGTTGGCGAGGTGGCAGTAGCGGTGGAAGCAATTCGGGAAAGAGAAAATGGGACGGTGGTAACAACAGCAACAATAGTACCAACACTCATCAGGCAGGGAATAGTCAGGGAGGATTTAAGAAGAAGATTGAAGCGTGTTCAAAATGTGGGAAAAATCACAAGGGTGAGTGCTGGAAGGGACGTAATGTCTGCTACAACTGCAACTAGGAAGGGCATATAGCACCGCATTGCCCAAACCCAAAGAAGAATCGTGGATGCTATTCTTGTGGGTCAATGGAGCATCAGTTCAGAGACTGTCCGAAGAAGGGAAGCAGTGGTGGAAGCGGCAATCGAGGAGGAGGCAGCAAACTAATGATTGGGAGTCCGACCCCGCCGAATCGCACCCCTGCCCGAACATTCAACATGACCGTCCAGGATGCAGTGATTGCTAAGGACGTGGTGTCAGGTATTATCCCAATCAATAATATAAATGCCTGTGTATTATTCGATTCGGGTGCTACCTGTTCTTTTGTGTCTGAAAATTTTGTTAAACGGTTAAATATACCCAAAGAACCGTTAGAAAATCCTTTAAGCATAGAAATTGCGAATAACGAGGTAATTCCTGTACAGTTTATTCTTCGTAATTGTTACGCTGAGATTAGGGGATTTAATTTTCGCGTGGATTTGATCCCAATAAGGTTGGGAGAGTTCGATGTAATATTGGGAATGGACTGGTTGTACGATCATGCAGCAATCATTAACTGTCAGAAGAAAAGTGTGAACCTTCGGACCCCGAACCGGTCGAGGGTAATATTTTATGGTGGCACATCGCTAAGACGTTCATGTTGTCTTACGATGATGCAGGCCAGGAAATTGTTAAAGAAAGGTTGTGAAGGTTATTTAGCCTATATTCTGGATACGAAGAAAGAAGGTGTGGATATTAAAAATATACCGGTAGTGAGAGAGTTTCCAGATGTGTTTCCAAGTGATTTACCCGGTCTTCCGCCAGACAGGGAAATTGAATTTGCGATAGACTTAGCACCGGGGACTGCACCAATTTCGAAGGCTCCGTATCGTATGGCGCCGGTAGAGATGAAGGAATTGTTGATACAACTTCAAGAACTGCTGGACAATGGGTATATTCAGCCAAGTGTGTCCCCATGGGGAGCACCAGTTTTGTTTGTCAAGAAGAAGGACGAATCAATGAGACTCTGTATCGACTATCGGGAGTTGAACAAATCAACGATCAAGAATAAGTACCCATTGCCAAGAATCGACGACTTGTTCGATCAACTAAAGGGAGCCAGACACTTCTCGAAGATAGATTTGAGGACCGGATATCATCAGCTAAAAGTAAGGAAGGAAGATGTACCTAAAACTGCGTTTCGGACAAGATATGGTCACTACGAGTTTTTGGTGATGTCTTTCGGTTTGACTAACGCACCAGCAGCATTCATGGACTTGATGAACCGAATTCTGAAGCCGTACTTAGATAAGTTCGTAGTAGTTTTCATCGATGACATTTTGATTTATTCAAAGACCGAAGAAGAGCACGCCGAACATCTGAGCGAAGTACTGGAGACACTAAGAAGGGAAAAGTTATACGCAAAATTTTCTAAGTGCGAATTCTGGATGGAAAAGGTACAATTTTTAGGGCATATGATCGACAAAGACGGTATCTCAGTGGACCCTGCGAAGGTGGAGGCAGTTAGTAACTGGGAGCAACCGAAGACACCGACAGAAGTACGAAGTTTCTTAGGGCTAGCCGGGTACTATCGAAGATTTATCCAAGATTTTTCCAAAATAGCAACCCCATTGACCAATCTAACGAGGAAGACGGTGAAATTTGTGTGGTCTGAAAAGTGCGAAGACAGTTTTCAGGAATTGAAAAAGCGGTTAAGCGAGGCGCCTGTATTGTCCTTACCAGACGATACAGGAGGTTTTGTAGTGTATAGTGATGCATCACACAAGGGTCTTGGCTGTGTGTTAATGCAACACGGCAAGGTTATTGCGTATGCGTCACGACAATTGAAGGATTATGAGAAGCGATACCCTACCCATGACTTGGAGTTAGCGGCTGTCGTTTTTGCATTGAAGATTTGGAGACATTACCTTTATGGGGAGAAATGTGAGATATACACGGACCATAAGAGTCTGAAATATATTTTCACACAAAAGGAGCTAAACATGTGACAGAGGAGGTGGTTGGAATTAATCAAAGATTATGACTGTGAAATTCTTTATCACCCAGGGAAGGCAAACGTAGTAGCAGATGCATTGAGCAGAAAGGGGAATGAGAAATTGTGCATGTTGACAACTCACGAGGAGCTAATACGGGAAATGGCGAGACTGGAGATCGAGGTGAAAAGTCCGACAGAGGCGGCAGAGAGGTTATTCGTAATTGAGGCTCGTCCGACATTACTCGACAAAGTGAAAGAAGCACAGGAAAAGGATGAAGAATGTGAAAGGATACAGAAAAGGATCGCAGAAAATGAGGAAGAGAAATTTCGAATGGATAAAGATGGTATCTTAAGATACGAGGAACGAGTGTGGGTGCCGGCCGTGACTGAATTATGAGATGAGATCTTACATGAAGCACATAATTCAGCATATTCTGTTCACCCAGGAAGCACAAAAATGTATCGGGATCTTCGTCAATATTTTTGGTGGCCCAACATGAAGCGGGACGTAGCAGAGTGCGTCAGCAAGTGTCTCACCTGTCAACAAGTCAAAGCGGAACATCAGAGACCGAGTGGGTTACTTCAGCCACTAAATATACCAGAATGGAAATGGGAGCACATCACCATGGATTTCGTGGTAGGACTTCCAGTTACACAGAAAGGTTGTGATGCCATTTGGGTTATCGTAGACCGATTGACAAAATCAGCACACTTTCTACCGATAAAAATCCGATTCAATTTGAACCAGTTAGCCAAGTTGTATATAAAGGAGATTGTTTCGCGAGATGGAGTGCCAGTGTCAATTGTCTCAGATCGAGATCCACGCTTCACATCAAATTTTTGGAAGAGCTTGCAAGAGAGAATGGGAACACAGTTGCGACTAAGTACTGCTTACCATCCTCAAACTGACGGACAGAGCGAACGAACGATACAGACGCTAGAAGACATGCTTAGAGCTTGTGTGATGGATTTCAAAGGGAATTGGGATGACCACTTACCACTTGTGTAATTCGCTTATAACAACAGCTATCATGCAAGTATCGGTATGCCACCGTATGAAGCCCTCTACCGGAGGAAGTGCAGAACACCGTTAAGTTGGGATGAGGTCGGCGAACGAAGACTGTTGGGACCAGAGTTGGTGCAACAGACAGCCGAAGTGGTCAAGGTGATCAGGGCAAGACTAGTTGCAGCCCAAGACCGACAAAAGAAGTATGCTGATCAACATCGCCAGACGAGAGACTTCGATGTCGGCAACTACGTGTTTCTGAAAGTGTCTCCCTGGAAAGGGAAGATACGTTTTGGGAAGAAGGGAAAGTTTGAGCCCAAGGTTCGTAGGACCGTTCGAAGTATTGAGAAGAGTGGGTGAAGTGGCGTATGAGGTAGCCTTGCCTCCTGAACTGGAGCATGTCCACAACGTGTTTCACGTCTCAGTGTTACGACCATACAAACCCGATTACAAGCACGTGATATCCTATGAGCCCGTTCATTTAGAGAAGGATCTTACGTACGAAGAAATTCCTATTCAGATAATTGATAGGAAGGAGCAAGTATTAAGAAATAAGGTTATACCTTCTGTGAAGGTAGTTTGGCGAAACCACAATGCTGAGGAGGCTACATGGGAATTGGAAGATAAGATGAAGGAGAATTACCCTCAACTTTTTGTTTAACCTTGTATGGTGATTCTGGGGACAGAATCCTTATAAGGGGGGAGAATGTAACGATCGGGAATTTTAGATTTCCTTGTAACCCGAGTTATGTATGAATAAAATGAATTATTATTATTATTATTATTATTATTATTTTATATTAATCTATACTACGTGTTTAGAATTGTGTTACAGCCTAGAAAATGTGCATATGTTAAATTTTATGTGTTGTTGTGTCGTTAGAGTGAATATATCGATTTTGCAAAAATTCATAAAATCACTATTAGCGGGACCCGCTTCCCGAGGCACTATTCACGAGCACTATTCACACCCAAACTTTTTCGTCTATTTCGATTTTTATTAATTTAGATGAGGCATATATGCTGAGGAATAATTTTTACAAGTGTCAGAAATTTTATTGGAGTTGATACGTGATTTAATCTGTATCCGAAATGTTTATTATGGGTGCTCCGAATAAATGGACAAATCCCATAATAAATATTTTTGCGTGTTCCAATAATTTATGGGAGTACCCATTATAATTTTGGGTAGAGTTATTTACCAAATTTGGTACAAAAGTGGGAATATTCGGGTATATTTATCTGTATATTCGAATTAATTGGTGAGACATTTAAGCCTCAAACCAATTGGGGGAGGCCACGTGTATATTAAGAGCCAATTGGGGGGAAAGGAATAAACATGCACAGTACACAATTCATGGGGCTGTTAACACTTTGCCTAAATAACATTTCCAATGGCTCGGGTAAACCATTTCCTGCATACCCATACATTCTATATGCTCCCGAAGCATTCTTCTTATCCCCCTCAGCTCATTCTCCTCCTCCATTCCAGCCATACCCAACTGTTAGCAACTTAAGAGGGAGAGAGAGTTATTTTGCTAAGCAAGAAGCTCACTGCAGTTAGAGGGAGAGTAAGTGTGCGTGTGTGTTTGTGTGTGTGCGGCAAGGACGTAGAAGGTAAACAAGGAGAAGAGGAAGAGAGGCTTCAGCAGAAACGAGCAAGGAGAAGAGCAGCCTAGCAAGTTATCTCAACCTACCCGAAGCTAACAAGGAGAGGTAATCAAACTACAACCTATTTCTTCTCCATTGAAGTTTCATGAGTTTTTTTTTTTTTGGCCTTCATGCTTGCGGGATGGATTTTGTTAATTTTTGTTGTTGTTGGTTGTGTTGAATCTATCATGGAGGTTCTTAAGAAGCTATATAAACCATTAACACCTTCAAAGTGAAACAAAAACAAAGAATGATTCGGACCCAAGCTTAATGAGGAAGATAATGGACATTAATGGACTATTTGGACCTTCAGACAATTAGAGGACAATAAAGCCTGGATGTTGTGATTATTTTGATGGTTTGTTTTTGGAATATTGTACTTCTATCAGTTGTGAAGATATACCAATTTGAATGAACTAAAATGATGCTTAAATGAAGTCACAGTAGCCATTTGTGTGAGATATTTCATGGTTGCGAAAAACAGAGCATCAATGTTGTGCTTTGGCTAAGGATTTGGCTGTGTTAGTGTTTATGGGTCATCTTGCATTTTTGATATATTATAGCCTCGTGTCTTAGGAATCCATAGAGTCCGTAACGGACCAAATTGATCGAGTATAGAGGGAGATATAGGAGCTGAAGCGGGCGAGAGTCTACCAGTTCGCGGTTCTGCAGGAACTGCAGAACTGCTACTGCATGCCGTTGTTCCGCGCCTGGTCCGGGTCGGGTCAGGCTGGACCGGGTCGGGCCGGATCGGGTCGGACCCAGTAAATTTTTCCCGCGAGTCTAAAACTTATATTTTTGTACAAAATGATTAAAAACGCTTATATCTTGTTAAAGCTTTATGTGCTTAATTTATACCCGTGTCGACCTAAACGATGTTGTCCTAAGGCGTAAATTGAATTAACGGATTACAAATTACGCTTGGATTTCCAGCCGCTCGCTCACCGGTGAGCGAGACCCCCGACTGGGTAAGCGTAGTGGCAATCAATGTATTTTAATGATGTGATGACTGTAATGAACCTAGTTCTTTTGTGACTAATATTTATGATGATTTTAATAAACTATGTAGGATATTTTGTTGACGGACGATTAACGTCAAGTTATTAACGCACGTACAAGGCAAGTTTCCTAACTCATACAACTCCTATTTAATTGTGCGAGTTTTCCTTACTCGATTCATTTATTGGGCAAGTTTCGAATTCATTTATATATCGAGCAAATATTATTTATTGAGCAAGCTTATTGAGCTTCTTGACTCCGTTCAAATTACTTATCAATTTAGCAATTAATGTGCTAGTACTCATACTTCTATTCAAGTATTGCAATGAAAGCCCATTTCATGCAATGTTATATATTGTGTGATTCCAAAGATTATGAATTTTTATTCATTCAAGATATTTTTAAATGCTATCATGCATGTTGTTGAACCTTAAAGTTCTTTATTCCATAGACTGTTTAAAAGCTATGTCAAAGCTAATTGTTTCAGCTAGACACTTATTGATTTGGTTACTAAAGCGAGGTTAAAGTCCTCCAACTATTATTGTGTTTAAGTAAAATTGTCCGATCAAATTGTTTTGGTCTGGACTCCCATGTAAAGCTGAGTGGAACAACCCTCACAGCAGGGGAAATTGTATAACGTCGGGAAACCGACACGCGCGTAAATGGAAAATGTAAGGCTTATGCATAACGCCGGGTATTTTAGGCTGATCACCTATTGTACCAGTTTTGTGGATTATCGGATGAATTTCCAGTAATTCTAGAATAGAGTTCTGTGCCTTGGTGCACCCTCAGTATTGAATAGTTCCCTTCTTCGGGACACTTTGAAATCCTTGGATACTTCAGAAATCCGTCGGTCCTTAGTGGCCACTATAACGGTGATAAAAAGAAGTTGTTTATTTCCTTGGTTCAGATAAATTTTTACTCCTGTGAGCTATAAAGTTATTCATGTGATTATTCATTGCTATTATACTTGCGGGGCAAATTGTTGCTCACCCCTTGCTCTCCTTAAAAACATTTCAGTTAGTGCGGCACGTGGCGAGAGCTCAGGAAAAGATAAGGGGAAGGGGAAAGCTACGGAGTAGTTATAAATTGTTGTTCTAGAATTACCGTTTGTATTAAGACTTATTATTGACGTCGTGTATTAAGACATATTTACCCTTTTGTATTATGTTATGTTTTGTAATAGTATTGGTTTCGAGACTTGGGACAGGTCTATTTATGTTATATCAATGTAAATATTCCTTTATTCCGCTATAAGTTATCGATTGTATCATTTTGGTATTGGATAGTGATGAACCAGGTCCGTGGCTCAGGTGACCCGGATTTGGGGGCGTCACACTGTCATTCATGCATCGGGTGTCTATTTCTTTATCCTGTTCATTTCATTTAACATTTCAGAAACATGATAAAGAGGGGTAGCTGTAGACACCCAAATTTTGTGTTTCCTATACTAACCTTGACAGGAGGGCAAAATCGTCAATTAAACCTAGCCAACGAGACGGAAGGTGGACATAAGTGCGAACACTCAAAGCCACCACGACGACTTGCGATCAAGGCTGACACGACAACGGGCGAAGCAAGCACCCATGAATGATGTGGCGCTTTTCCCAGAGGTTCCCGGACTGCAAAATGCAAGCCTTTCAGCGAAAACCAACGGTACGACACGAGAATCGAAGTGAGGTATGGAAAACGAGAAAATCAGCACAGCCAACCGCAGATCAATCCGCGGCCAAGGACAGAACTCGAGACGACACGGGACTCGAGCGGGGGAAAACCAAGGCCAGCCGCAGATCAATCTGCGGCTGCCTAGGGCAACCCCTTATCAGGTCAGTTTTCATCCAGAAATAGGAGGAGGAGAGGAGGCGGCAGCAGCTCGAAAAAAGAAGAAGAAATTAGCAGAAAAGAAGAGGAAATCAAGAGAGAAAAGAGAGAAAATAGTGAGGAATTGTATCCATTTTGGGAGATTATATATCATATATTATCTACTCTACTCAATATACAAGTTCATACATATTGTGAGGATCATTTGCAAGGTGAAAAACCCTTTGTTATAGCATTATGTTATACCATTTTTGTTAAGCTTTTTGTCATCCGAATTACCTTAAATGTAGTTTTTCTTACATGTTATTGTGGAGCCATGGATTAGGGACTATTAGTGAGGGTCTCATCGGAACGAAATTCCCCCTAATGGCCCGATGATATCCGTTTAATAAATCTTTAGCTCATTATAATGATGTATCATGCATAGATTATTTAGATTGCTATTTTAGGATATTGTGGGTGTGTGGCAATTTTGGATGTGAGCCTAGGAACGCGACCCCGTGGTCCAAATCCGATGATGGACATCTTTTGATATATGTAGTAGGAACGATGTAGTCTTCATTGTAAGTATGTAATCGTCGGGCCTTAAAACGACGCCAAGGCGAGAATCGGGTTTAAGGCCCCATCATAGTGAAAGTATGCGATTGTGGGCGTTCGGGGTTATTTTGATGGCTTACATGCCCATGAGTAGCCCCAACGCATTTTAATGCTTGATTTGATTTATGACATGAAATTGATTTCAAAGCTAAACGATAAGATTTTCATAAAATCAATCAAACTAGGTTATTAGCATCACGAGGCTAAAATTTGGAAATGCTAATGAATGTCGATTCCTATTTAACGAGAAGGCTAAAGACAAAAAATCATTTTCAAACGTCACAAAAATGATTTTATAAAAATAAGTAACGTTTTATTAAATCTTTGTGCATAGGGTTAAAGAGATCCTAGAAGTTGCCCATCATGCTATTTACGAAAGCAACGTATAGATCTCGATTCCTATTTTGACGAAGGTTTAAAAAACTCTTGTTTTGCCAAAACGACACCTAATGAAAATCTCATAGTTTTGACAATTAAAATCAAACCTTTCTCATAAAGCTTTCTCGTATAAACCAAGTGACATTCTAAAGCATTCTCAAAAGAAAGCACGGCTTTTCATCAAAACCCAAATGGTTTCTTCATGCAAACTCACCACGACATTCACATAGGCACACACACACACGCGCACATACACATACACATTCAAGAATTAAAGGATAGAAAAAGCATCAAGATTGCGGTAACCGTGTTTCACGGAAGTCGGGGGGTGCCTAACACCTTCCCCTCGCTTAAGCAAGCCCCCGAACTCTATGAATCTCGGTTCGCAGACCAATTAATTCGGAGTCACACATGAGCCAGCGATTTACGAAAAATGAAACTCGGATGAGTTGGTACATCCATTTCAAATATACCAACTGGCGACTCTGGTTAATTGGCTCATCATAAAAAATGATCTTTCAAAACCCCGTCGACATTTATGCCGACCTTTTCCCCAAAATCACCTAATGAAAGGGCTAAAATTGGAAAGGGTAACTAGTATAAGATAGCGATCCCTCCCGGCGTCGACATACAATATATTGTGCACAAATATTTTAACGCTATTGCGTAGTGTAATCCCCTATATTAGGATTGTTCGTCTCAGTTTTACCATTAGAGTCGGTACCAAATGAAGTTTGGTTTGGATTAGCTTCAACAGAAATTTTAGATTTTAGAACGATCATCAACTATGGACTAGTTGAATCAAAAGGGTTCACTAGCCATATAACAGTCTGGTTACACAATACAATCTTTGTAAATTGGGACTATAATAACAGTAGAATTCAAAGATTACAAACGAATATATTGGAGTAACGCATTTGAAAGTCTAGAAAACTCAATCAACATATAATCGTTGAGTAATATGAAAAACCTTGCTTGAATAATAATAATAGCCAAGGTTAGAGAACTTGCTCAATGAAAAGTAGGAATTAGAAACTTGCTTAATGAAAAGTAAAGTTTTAGGGAACTTGCACAATGTAAAAGAAGAGTTAAGAAACTTGCCTTGCGCGTTAGCTACAAACTTACAATTCACGCTATTCAAATATCCTACATAGGTCATTAGGATCACAATACCAATTAGTTACATCGCAACTAACTTCTTTGGTTTAAAACATTAACTTAGCTCAAGATCTAAATATCCTATTTATTCATAAATTTGAACTTCCCTGCTCGGTTACAACCCAAGACTGACATGGTGTTTAGATAACACCTTCATTTCTTACAAACTTCGAACTACAAACTTCTATAGATTCAAAATTTATAATTAGTAACATTGTTAATATGATTACAATTTGATATTATATCTTTTTATGTGTTTTAAGCTTCCCTATAATCATTAAAATAGATTAGAATAACATTATCCCAGCTGATCATGCAACAGCTCATTACTGGGTGTATTCTGCATATGGCGCGACCGCGCCACTTTTATACTAGAAACACGCGCGGCCGCGCTGTAGCGCGACAACGCCTAATTTAGGCTATTGTCCAGCGCGGCCGCGCTGGACACCAGAATCAGTTCCCCAGTTCGCGATTTCAGACTCTGTTCAACAACCCAAACTCGATATTAACTCATCTAAACACCAAATTAGTTATTCCCAGATGCAATAAACTTTACAAACTTAAATCCAATATGTATTCAACAATTCTAACGTCATAAAGTCCATTAACAACCAATATAAGAGATTTAAAACCTATGTTCATCATAGTTTTTCATATTCTATGCACTTAGCGAAATCAAACACTGTGAACTCGATATAGAACCATTTTAATCGGTTCAAATTGCTTTCTTTTCGTATCTCAGCGAATTATAACAAGCAACCATCAGTTAAACATTCTATTAACAAATAGACCATCAATTTTGGCCTTAAAGCAAACTATAAAATACTCTGTAAACAAAAGTTCACTTCTTCCTATTTTATGCTTATACACGAATTTTAATTACAGAAAATCATTTATAGAGGCTATATAACACATTATACATACCCATATACATTTATAATCAACATACAATCAAATCCTATCACTTTGGTTCATCAAGAATTTTCACAGGAAATCCACTTCATGAAATACAAAATAAAACTTTAGGATTAGTTTATTACCTTCAATTCTTCTTTGGACTAAAAAAAATAAGTGTTTGATTGCTTGGCAACTCTCCTCCAATTTTCCAGATTACAAAGAACACATCCTCTCAATTCTTCTCAACTTTCTCTCAAAGTTTCTCTCAAAGTGAACACTGACCCCTTTTTTTTTCAAGACAACTTAAAGAAAATAAACTGATATGGCCTTATTTTCTTAATGTAAAGTTTAACTAGCTAGTCAGTTACCAAAATCATCAGTTAACAAATTCAAAAGGTCATAAGGCCTTGTTTGGCAAAACTAGATTAATTTAGAAATTCAAAAGCCACAAGGCTTTGTTTGGTAAAACTAAATTAATCTTCTCTTAATTTATTTAAATACTTATTATATAATATGCTTCAATTGTCATACTTCAATTAAATTAAACTTTATCAATTAATAAATTCAATTAAACTCTACTAACTAAATTATAACTTCTATTTGGCCAATTATAAATCAATTCAAATAAATTATTTTATTCAAATAAGTCATCTAATTTAATTATTAAGTTAAATTAGAACAACCGTCAAATAACCACTCAAATAACAATTATCATAATTGCACTTAATAAATTATTCCACAATAAATCCATCAATTATTTATTTTACTCAATAAATAAATTAACAAATATATTTATTTAACTCAATAAATATTTTATTTATTCACAAAAATCACATTCGTTGCAGGTTCTCTATTAGCTGCTACCTCGGCTACTGGCTCTAGTGCATCTACCAACTGCTCACTCACCTCATGGATATCTCTAACCTCTTCTTCGTCTGACATCTTACAATCAAGATAAATAACTAGATTAGTATTTCAAAATAAATATTTTTTGTTTTATTAAAAATAAATTATACACATCACTTAAAACTCTATATGAGTTCATCTCCTAACTATCTCCACTAATTTCTCTAAGGTTATATCCTAAGGTACTCCCACCTAGGGTTTATAACCTACAGCTCTGATACCAACCTGTGATGCCCCCACATTCGTGATCCATCAAAGACAGGATGTGGTGCTCACGGTATAACATAAATCATCATCTAACTAAATAAATATCATAAATTATAAGTAATTACATTAATAACCAATTAATCCCAAGTTCGAATAACCTTAACAAACTCAAACTTAACGTTCGTCTCTTAATACATCAAATGCGAAAACTAAAGTCTATTACAATAATAAATCTAATCGTTCATCTTCACCTTTCCTTTCTCCTTGCCCAAACCTTCTACTTTCTCATGCCTAGCTGAAATGTTTAATAAAGCAAGAATGAGCACAATTTGCCCAGTAAGTAAATAAAGTAATTTGAAAATAAATATCGAGAATAGAAATTTATGTATAGGCATCCTTCAACAATTGAAGCAATAATTGTGAAGAAATCTTGAATATCAAAGATAAGAGTTTTACTGTTTTTCATCAACATACTAAGCGGTAATAAGTACCTTGAACAATATTTTTATTTCATCGAAAACCATCAGAAGTTTTGACAATCAAATAGACTGTAAAACATTCTCCGCAAGTACTCTAGGTGATCAGCCTATCGTACCCTACACTGTGCACAACTTATTAAGTTTGAACGTAAAAGCGTAAAATGGGACTATATGCCTAACATCGGTTACCCCGTTATCCGGGTTGTTCATCTTAGTTTTCATGCGAGACCGCACCAAAGAAATTTGGATTGGTAGACTTTAAATAGCTAGAACAACTTGAATAATTCGATAAATAACATCTAACATCAATAATGTATAGCCGAAATAAATGGCTATGACACATCCTTAAAAGCAGTTCAAGAATAATTAAGAACTTTAAAGCGTAACCAATTGAAATAATAATTGAGTTGACATCAATAGAACTTGCACAATATATAAGCTTGAATGAACTATAGCTTACAACACAAGGAACTTGTACACAATAATAAATTGCACAAGTAAAAGAAACTTACATTCACTGCAATAAAGTGAATAAAGTTAGGAAACTTGCCTGATAAGTCTTCTATAAGAAATGCAATTAAATTATCCTTCAAAAGGCCTACACATTATATTAAGGTCGCCGCACAAATTAGTCACATTTAAACTCATTTCATGGGTTTAATATTCATATTACTTCAATACATAAGCTTGATTTTAATCTTTGAAAGTTCATAATATTTGTATTTAGAAATACTTGATCAAAACATCAAAACATAGCATGACATTACAGCGCTCAGAAAACTTAACGTCGCACGCCCGCGTCAGCCTATGCCTAGGCGCGCGTGCTCAGCGCCCAGACAGCACCAGCGCAGCTGCGCCAGCCTATGCCCATGCGCGCGCTCTGCGCCCAGACAGCACCAGCGCAACTGCGCTGCTGTCTGGCCTAGCTGTGCTGGTTGTTAGGTTTGCATATAGCGCGAACATGCAATCAAATTACATAAATAGTTCGAAAGCGCGATAAAACGGATTTTAAAATTTTTTCATACAAACCATCACCATGATCATCCATGTGCTCAATTATCAATTAAACGAAAGAGATAAAGTATGAGAATCATACCCTTGTAGAACCATGCTTCCACAGGTACGAGGTCACCTCCAAATCCTTCGGGTTCTTCTTGAATTCCACCGATTAAATTCCTTTCTTTGATCAACGTTAGCCACCCAAGTGTTTGGCCTCTAGAGGTGATCCACCAAGGAATAATAGTTGTTCAAGAAGATGGGTGTTGGCAAAACCCTAGTTTCTATCTCTATAGAAATTACAAGTACTCTCACTCTCTCCAATTCTTATGGAAGAGTGTGTAACTGTCTAACCCTAAATCATGATAAGACTCCTCTTATTTATAGATATAGGGAACCCTCCTAAACTATTTAGGATTAGGTTTTTCTTTAATTAATTATACTCCTAATCCAATTAGGAATACATGAGAGAGTACTTCTATTAATTAATTTCCAATCCCTATTAGAAATTAAATAATAGTAATGGTAATAATAATAATAAGACTCCTCTTATTAATTTATATTTAATATTTTTAAAATATTAAATAATAAATATTAAGCTATTTAATTTATTCTATCTCCATAGATTAAATTAAATACACTTAACTTATTATTACGATTATGCCATTTACTTCTTAAATAAATATTTTCCTTTTGCGGTGTGACCCTTTAGGTTCTCCATATTAAACCGGTTGTGAATAAATCAATTAGAACAATTCTAATCTTATTTAAATAAATAAATTAAACTATTTAATTTATTTAAATAAATAATATTTATTCTACAATAAGGGTAAGCCCCCTTAGCGATCAACGACTTTCCAGATAATATAGATTTCAACATTAATCACAAAAAAACCTTTCAGTGCATAGTTACCGTACAATTCAATCATTCTACCATACAATGTCCCAATTAAATATAAGACATGGAATTACTGTCAAGTCTTATTTTATTTAATTATATGTATTTCGATTCTCAAATGCACAACTCTGATTAATGCAAATTAGAAACTCCTTTCTAATTTCATTCTGATTCGGCCAAAGACTTCTGAGTCGTCATTTATCGAATCACATAGGACATTCTCTCCTTTTACTAGAAGTGGTAGATTCTTTGTTGATCATTCACCTATCTCCATGTATAACTTATTATACCCAATCATACCCTTTGATATACCCTAAAGGTCTTAAGGGACATGTCAAAGTATAACTCATCATACACAAGATACTATGATGATCTCAAGTCTAAGGATCACTTGTACTACTATCACTAGAGGAATTTCTATTAACAGGCGAGTAAAACTCCATTAGGTATTCCTTAGCGAGCCACGTTCAGTGAACTTATTCTCTAATAAGCACCTACATACTTGCTTTAGTGTCTCCACACAAATGATTATGAGATCAATCATCCGCTTTATAAGAGCAAGCAACGTATGTACTAATCTATCCAGATTCACTAATCTCCTTTTTAGTAATCCATCGATTGATGAGTGTGTTTTATATACATAAATTAGGTGCTTTTGAGCTTGATAATTTGTAAATTCTAAGTCATTTCGGTTGGTTTTATGTGTTTTTATCTTATTGTCATGTAATGTAGTTTTATATTGGTTTTATATGTTTTTGTATGCTTTTATGTGTTTTTCATGTTGTTTTGTAGGAATGAAAATAAAAGCTCCTTGAAATCAATACCCATAACTTGCTTTTCGGTACTGTAGCTTCTTGTTTCCAAATTTTACCCATGATCCCATCCGAATCTCTCAAAACTCAAAGAACGAAAGTTGTAGATATTAATCTCAGCTTTCGGGAGCATCTGGAATCATCCAATTTGAAGTTCGTATGAGAGAGTTATGGCTATTTTACCATCGGATTTGGCATGTATTTTACACAGCACTTGCTTGGGGTCAATTTGCGCCTTTCTCCGGACATTTTCTGGTCACGCTCCATTTATGAAAGTTGTAGATATCTTTCTCAGCTTTCCATAGCCTATTTACACGCCTTAATCCGAGTTTGGACGAAGAAGTTATGGCCATTTTACTAACAGAGGTCAAAGCTGAGTCGGGATACAGGCCACCTGGCGCGGGCGCGCGGAAATGGGTGCGGGCGCACGGCGCCTGGCACCAGGCAGCCAGCCAGCGCGCGCGCGGCGTGGGCGTGCCATGGGCGTGCGGCATGGCCAGGGGGCAGCGTGCGGGCGCATCTGGGCGTGCTGAGTGCGATCTTTTGAGCTCTTAGTGCGATTCCAGCTCACTTTTGACCCAAAATCTGATGTGTGGCTAGGGTTTTTCATGGAGGCACTATATAATATCTCATTGGGGCTTCATATTTCATATCTAGGAATTGGGAGGCCACAAAAACACATCAATTAGAGAGCCAAAAGTGCTGCAACACAAGGAAAATTCAGCAAAATCAAAAGAACCAAGAAGGAAAGGAGTGTCAAATGGACATCTTGACATAGGGAGGCTGCACATACATCACCAAGAAGAGCTTGAGGGCTGCAATTCAAAGAGATTTTCAGCAACAAGCCAAGGAGCAAAAGGAAAAAAGAATACCAAAGGAAGAGGAAAAGCTAGAAATTGACATCAACCAAGCAAGCAATATATGAATATCTTCTAAATGGGTTTTATCATCTCTTGCTTTCCTTTGAATTTGTATTTCTATTTCTTGATGTACACCATGTGTTTGATGTTTAGCCTAGGTACAATGAACTAGAGCTTATTCTAAGATTTCAATGGAACCCAACACATAGTTTGAATTGATTTCTCTCTCTTTGCTATTAATTACGCATTTGTGAATTGTATGTCATAATTTATGCTTCATATATTAATTGCCTAGCTAGTAATTACCGTGGGAACCTATATGAACTTGACGAACGGATTATAGTGTTTAGACCTTGTTATGATATCATGCGAGAGTTAAAGATTGTTGTGGGTAATTAATTGAGATTTAGTGACGTGTGTCATGTTGATTATCCTCAATAATAGGTAACTTGATAGTATTTAGGATAGACCTATACCTAGATACCGTGTGCAACCAATGGGGAATCTATTCTTAATGACTTCCTATGTGAAAGTTGGTAATTGAAAGGACGTTTAATGAGATTTAGTGACACGTGTCTTGTTATTGTTCTTGAAATTGGTCTCTTGATAGTGTGTAGGATAGACATATACCTACATGCCGTATTAGGAAGATTCGAATTTGACCATCGACAGAGGCTTATAAGTAGCTTTGATTTCTCGGTTGACATTTCTATGCTGTTAATTAGTTCAAATGAGAGAGTTAGGATATTCAAATGAAGTGTTGGGGGAAATTGCAATCTTAGACTTGTTAATATTAGATTTCGTTATCTTAATGCTTTTCATATATCTTAATTATTACAAACAACAAAAACTCAAATCATCATTTGTCTAAATAAAATCGAGACGATATATAGTTGGTACTTGGGATACACTAGAACAATTCCCTGTGGGTTCGACAACTCTCTTATCACTTTATTACTTGTTGACCGCGTATACTTGCGCGTATTTTTCGGTTGCGAAATCGACCAACAAGTTTTTGGCGCCGTTGCCGGGGAATTGTTCTTCTAGTGTCTTTCCGATATTAATAACAATCGAATTGGTTTTAATTTAGACTTGTAAATAATTTGCTTATTATTTATTTTGTTTTGTTTTGATTTTGTTTTCAGTTAATGGATGAACATAACTATCAATGGGATTATGAAGGGACGACACAACCAAGTTCGTCAAAACTTCTTGAGCAATTGCAAGAACAAGTTGCAACGCTTTCAAGGGCTATTGACACTCTTAAAGGCCAGTCCACTCAAAATGCCTACAGTCAGAATCAAGCTGACTACTACCCAAACTACTATCAACCGGGTTGGCAAGATTATCCAAGCTTTTCTTGGGACAACAGTCAAGATCAATGCTTTGATCCAAGTCTCTCATACCATTCAGAATTTTCATTCCGACCTCCACCATACCATGAGGATACATCTAATGTGGAGGAGATTCTTCCCTTGTTCATTGAGAAACAAGAATTGTTACGAAACCTCGAGAACCAAATGGCACAACTTGTCGAGGCAGTGCTTATTCACCCGCAAAGCACCTTACCTTGTATTACACAGATTAACCCTATAGAGGAAGGTGAAGAGCAATGTACGGTGAATTCGCATAGTTGTGACAAAGCGGAAAGAAGGAGGGAGGAGCTCATGGCTCATATCTCTCAAAATGAGGTTAGGTTGGCAAATATACAAGCTTCAGTGCAGAGCATCATGAACTATGTTGCCAATTCTTACATTATTCACCCGCAAAGCACCCTACCTAGAGATACAGAGATCAACCCCATAGAGGAATGTGAATAGGAGTGCTTGGTGGATGATCAAGGAAATGGCACGGAGTCGCACGAAGCTATTAGTGAAAATTTTGAGAGTGTACATCCTATTATGGATGATGATTCTGAGGTTGATGATACGAGGAGCATGAATGGGAATTATGAAAAGGAAATTGAAGATCAAGAAGCCACATTCGAGGTTTTCAAAGCCATCGAACACCCATTGGTTCATGAAGAATATCTTCATGTGGATCTTGACAAAAGTGCCATGATGGATAAAGCGGATGATGAAAGCTTCTTCTTGCCATCGGATGATACAAAGTTTGAGGGTCGCCAATCTGGCATGCATGTCATGCAAATCAAAGAAATAACATCGAGGCAGCATGCTATGGTCAATTTTGCGATTGAGCCGGATTGATGGGAAATAAAGGAGTCGGGCTAACGACTTTAAACCAAGCGCTTCTTGGGAGGCAACCCGAGTTTACTGTTTTGCTTTTATTTTTGTTTGATTGCATTTTAGTGGTTTAATTGCATTTTAATTTCTTTAGTCATTTGCTTTCAGGTACGCTCCCAACTTAGAAGTATTGAAAGATGATATCAATAGTGCTTGACACGGTTTCAGGGAAGTCTTCTATTTTAATTTTTCCTATATCAGACATTGAGGACAATGTCAAGTTTAAGTTTGGGGGTAGTACTTCGTATTTGTGTGTTTTTAATTTAGTTTTTGTGTGATTTAAGTATGTTTTTCTTTTTATTCAAAAAAAAAAAATTCATTTATTTTTAGGATGTGCCCCTTGAGCATTGTTTTAATTTGATTTGAACTATAATCCATGGTCTATGATAATGGCTTATTTGAAGAGAATCTAACTCATGAGACATAGATAATTGTTGCTTAATCTTTGTGCTTATCGTTAGTGGCTATTATTTTTCTTATGCGTCCTTTCACTTTTATGCACTTACCCATGAGTATTAAGCTAGTTGTATGCTTAGTGAAGGCTTTTATAACCGAATGCTTGTGGGAAATATCTATAAACTCTAGAACTCGTTTAAACATCACTCAAAGCAAGGTGTCTAAATTTGTTATGTTTGAATTAATGGTCATGTGGTGAGTTGAGATGGAGCGTAAAACGCACTCACTCATGGACACATGCGTAGGAGAGATAGAGCGTAAAACGCACTCTCTTATAATTGGGATTAAAGAAAGAAAAATTGTTTATTGCAAATTTTGCATGGGGTTGAGGTTGAGCGTAAAACGCACTCGCCCATATGAGCGTGCTTAAGGATTGAGATGGAGCATAAAATGCACTCACCTAGAGCCCTTGGTTCTCAAAATTTTTGGAAATGTGATTTGTACACCTTTGTATTGAGTGATGTGTTAAGCATGTTGTTTTGGGGTTTATTTTGATTATTTGATAAGGTAATGTGGTTGCATAAGTTCATCCGAGCTTGATTGGTTTAGTGCTATTGGATACTCACACACACACACGGAAGGGGCCTTAAGCATAGTGTGACTAGCTAATTGAAATTTTAGACTTGCAACGTTTTGTTTGTTCTCTTGAGCTCCATGTGTTGATGTCTTTGAGACCATTGGTGGATTATTAATTCATTGCTCAAGTTATGTTGTATTTGAAATGTTTGAAGTATGTAGTTTAGGTTTGTTTTGCTTGAGGACAAGCAAAGATTTAAGTTTGGGGGTATTTGATGAGTGTGTTTTATATACACAAATTAGGTGCTTTTGAGCTTAATAATTTGTAAATCCTAAGTCATTTCGGTTGGTTTTATGTGTTTTTGTCTTATTGTCATGTAATGTAGTTTTATATTGGTTTTATATGTTTTTGTATGCTTTTATGTGTTTTTCATGTTGTTTTGTAGGAATGAAAATAAAAGCTCCTTGAAATCAATACCCATAACTTGCTTTTCGGTACTGTAGCTGCTTGTTTCCCAATTTTACCCATGATCCATTCCGAATCTCTCAAAACTCAAAGAACGAAAGTTGTAGATATTAATCTCAGCTTTCAGGAGCATCCGGAATCATCCAATTTGAAGTTGGTATGAGAGAGTTATGGCTATTTTACCATTGGATTTGGCATGTATTTTACACAGCAGTTGCTTCGGGCTCAATTTGCGCCTTTCTCCGGACGTTTTCTCGTCACGCTCCATTTATGAAAGTTGTAGATCTCTTTCTCAGCTTTCCATAGCCTATTTAAACGCCTTAATCCGAGTTCGGACGAAGAAGTTATGGCCATTTTACTAACAGAGGTCAAAGCTGAATCGGGATACAGGCCACCTGGCGCGGGCGCGCGGAAATGGGTGCGGGCGCACGGCGCCTGGCACCAGGCAGCCAGCGCGCGCGCGCGCGCGGCGTGGGCGTGCCATGGGCGTGCGGCATGGCCAGGGGGCAGCGTGCGGGCGCACCAGGCGGAGTGCGGGCGCATCTGGGCGTGCTGAGTGCGATCTTTTGAGCTCTTAGTGCGATTCCAGCTCACCTTTGACCCAAAATCTGATGTGTGGCTAGGGTTTTTCATGGAGGCACTATATAATATCTCATTGGGGCTTCATATTTCATATCTAGGAATTGGGATGCCACAAAAATACATCAATTAGAGAGCCAAAAGTGCTGCAACACAAGGAAAATTCAGCAAAATCAAAAGAACCAAAAGGAAAGGAGTGTCAAATGGACATCTTGACATAGGGAGGCTGCACATACATCACCAAGAAGAGCTTGAGGGCTGCAATTCAAAGAGATTTTCAGCAACAAGCCAAGGAGCAAAAGGAAAAAAGAATACCAAAGGAAGAGGAAAAGCTAGAAATTGACATCAACCAAGCAAGCAACATATGAATATCTTCTAAATGGGTTTTATCATCTCTTGCTTTCCTTTGAATTTGTATTTCTATTTCATGATGTACACCATGTGTTTGATGTTTAGCCTAGATACAATGAACTAGAGCTTATTCTAAGATTTCAATGGAACCCAACACATAGTTTGAATGGATTTCTCTCTCTTTGCTATTAATTACGCATTTGTGAATTTTATGTCATAATTTATGCTTCATATATTAATTGCCTAGCTAGTAATTACCGTGGGAACCTATATGAACTTGACGAACGGATTATAGTGTTTGGACCTTGTTATGATATCATGCGAGAGTTAAAGATTGTTGTGGGTAATTAATTGAGATTTAGTGACGTGTGTCTTGTTGATTATCCTCAATAATAGGTAACTTGATAGTATTTAGGATAGACCTATACCTAGATACCGTGTGCAACCAATGGAGAATCTATTCTTAATGACTTCTTATGTGAAAGTTGGTAATTGAAAGGACGTTTAATGAGATTTAGTGACACGTGTCTTGTTATTGTTCTTGAAATTGGTCTCTTGATAGTGTGTAGGATAGACATATACCTACATGCCGCATTAGGAAGATTCGAATTTGACCATCGACAGAGGCTTATAAGTAGCTTTGATTTCTCGGTTGACATTTCTATGTTGTTAATTAGTTCAAATGAGAGAGTTAGGATATTCAAATGAAGTGTTGGGGGAAATTGCAATCTTAGACTTGTTAATATTAGATTTCGTTATCTTAATGCTTTTCATATATCTTAATTATTACAAACAACAAAAACTCAAATCATCATTTGTCTAAATAAAATCGAGACGATATATAGTTGGTACTTGGGATACACTAGAACAATTCCATGTGGGTTCGACAACTCTCTTATCACTTTATTACTTGTTGACCGCGTATACTTGCGCATATTTTTCGGTTGCAAAATCGACCAACATCGATTAGGAACGATTTTAGTTTGTGAGCTATCTTGAATTTAGATCTCATTAGTATGATCACCATCATGATTCTAAAAGCATTGCTCAAAACTATGGGTTTATCATATTTAATATAACAGCACTATGTAGATAATGTAAAATGCCTTCTTAAGAAAATCAATTCTTTTATTAATAAATGAATAAGATTACAAAGTATATGCTACATCATATCAAATATGATTGGCTTGTGTGCATACTACTTTCAATCTCCCACTTGTACTAAAGTCAATCGCCATGGTATCTTATACCCTTCTTCTCTAAGTGACGATCATCCTGTTGTTTGGATAAAGCTTCAGTAAATGGATATGCAATGTTGTTCTTGAGAGTCCACTATCTCTATAGTGACTTCTCCTCTTTCAATGATTCCACTAATCAAATGAAAGTGCCGCAACACATGTTTGAATCCAAGATGAGACTTAAGAACTATTCCTTGTTCTGTAATGAACTTTTCATCTAAATAATCAAACTTGCAGCTTCATTTACAGCTATATACTTTGTCTTTGTCACTAAACCAGCAACTCTTTGCTGTTTGGAACCTTTCCAATTCACTGCACCACCATTCAAGGTAACAATTTACCCTAAAGTGGATTTGTTATCGTCTTGGTCAGTCTGAAAAACCTGAGTCTGTTTAGCCCTCTAGTTTTCATTCAAACCTACCATGAATCATGATCACATCTTCAGTACCGGTTAAGTACCTAAAGATGTTTATCACTGTCTTACAGTGATCATCTCCAAAATATGACTGATCAACATCAAGCCTTGTTTATTCATTGAATACATGATAGTAACTCATGCGATCTCTCTTTCAATTGGGGACAATTTTAGAGAGACACACTCCATGGCTCATCATCATGAGACCTCTCTTGGAGTTTGCCATGCTAAACACCTTTAGCATCGAATGAATATACGTTCATTGGGTCAAGCCGAACATCCTGTTAAATCTATCTATATATATTTATATCCCCAATTTATAGGATGCTCCTCCCAAGTTATTCATAGAGGAATGTTTAGACAATTTTATCTTTACTGATTATAACATTGGTGTGTTATTCCTTATCAGTAGTATATCAACATATAATACCATGAATGTCACAACGCTCCCACTGACATGTACACACTAGGTTCATTATCGTTTTTGATAAAATCAAACTCTTTTGATTGTCCCATCAAAACAAATGTTCCATCTTTGAGAAACTTGCTTCAATCCATCAATGGATCATTGTAGCTTAAAACACGATTTGCTTCAACCTTTGAAACAAATTCCTCTAGCTGTATCATACATACATTCTCCTCAAGTCTTCATTGAGGAAGGGCGTCTCCACATCCATTTTGCCAGATTTCGTAATAAGCTGCAATCACAAGCAAAATCCAAATGGACTTGAGCATTACCCAGTAATAAGGTCTTATCACAGTCAACTCCTTGACTTGAAAAACCTTTTAAACAAGTCTGGTCTTATAGATATCTACCTTGTCATTTGCCCTAGTCTTTCTCTTAAAGATCCATATACACCTTTTAGGCACTATACTTTTTGGTGGAGTAACCAGAGTCTATACTTGGTTCTCATACATGGAGTCCATTTGGGATTTCATGGCCATCTGCCATTTCTCTGAGTGTCTTCTACTCATAGCCTCATCGTATATAACTGGATCATCATTCTCTATGATGTGTACCTCATCATCATCCTCTATGATGAATCCATACCTCACAGGTATCTTCGGTACTATTCCAAATTTACGATTCGGTTGTGGTACAATAGGTCTATCTACAGGTTCCTCGGTTCGACTTAAAGTGCTTTGTGGTTCTTGAACTCCTTCAAGATCTATTACCCTCCCACTAGCTCCTTCAATGATAAACACCTTTATCTAAGAAGGCAGCGTGTAGGATTATAGTAATAATACCCTAAACTTTCTTTAGGATATCTCACAAGTCTGCACTTGTCAGATTTTATCCCAAACTTATCTTTGAAACCTTTTCACATAAGCTGGACAACCCATTATCTTAACATACTTAAGAGTAGGAATCCTCCCTATCCATAACCTTTATGGAGTCTTGGGCTCGGATTTTTGAGGTTACCTTATTTTGTAGATATGCAGCCGTTTCTAGGGCATAACCCCAGATGGATACTAGAATGTCGGTAAAAATCATCATGGACTGCACCATGTCCAACAAGGTACAATTTCTCCTTTTAGATACACCAATCAATTATTGCGTATCAGGAGGTGTCCATTGTGAGAAAATACCATTTTGAGATGATCTAGAAACTCATTGCACAAGTATTCCTTCCTCGATCTGATCAAACAATCTTAATACTTTGTCAATATGTTTCACTTCTGAATTCTTTGAACCTTTCAAATGATTCAGACTTGTATTTAATCAAATACACATATTCAACTCTTTGAATGATCATCTCCTTTTCTTTTACTAGTTTATTCAATTTGCAAAATTATTTTTTATGTAAGTCAAGTTTACAAAGTCCATCAAGTGATCTTCCAGTTTCAAACAAAACATTATCATTATAAATAGAACAACAATTGTTCTTAAATATAATACCAGAACCTTCATTGTCCAACAACGAAAGTTCTAATGTTTCTAATGAGAACTGGAACATAATAACAACTTATTAACTTAATAGACTTGCCCGTAGGTAACGCTAAAATATAAGTTCCTACAGCTAATGTAGTAACCATTGCTCCATTCTCCACACGTAAGATTACTTACTCTTTGTTTAGCTTTCTACTTCTGCTTAGTCTCTGCATTGGATTGCATATGTGAGAACTGTAGTCGGTATCCAATACCCAAGTAGAACCTTGACTTACAGAAAAAATTTATTTCAATCATGAACAAACCTATATCTATAACCAAAGCTTCACTAAGCTTCTTCTGGTTAGCCTCTGTAAGATTCTCCTTACAGTTTCCTTTCTAATATCCAGGCTTATTGCAGTGGAAGCAAACTCCTTTGCTATCTGCATCAGTCTTGTTCTTATTGTCCTTTGTTTTTGCCTTTCCATTTACCTTCTTTGAATTGTTCTTCTTTTAAGAAGATCCTTTGGCCCTCTTCTGCTTCCTGGAAGAATCATCTACCAGTAAGACTTGGTCTTTCTTGGTTGGAAAGTGACTCTTTACAGTTTTCAACGTGTTTAAGCAACTCAGGCAGGCTGATATATATAGCTTGTTCACGTGGAAATTCACAACAAATTGTGAGAAAGAGTCCCAAAGTGATTGCAAGATCAAATCTTGGATCAACTCTCCATCCATGACAAAACCTTGTTGTCCTAATTGTTCAATCAGATTGATCATTTTTAGGACATTTGTCTATACTGTAGTGACATCGGTTATTCTAGATTGGAAGAGCTCCTTAGATATCTAATATCTAGCAGTCCTACTTTCCTCACCATTCAACTCCTTGAAGGTGTAGGAGTACAGTAGGAGCATCCATAGTTTCATGCTGACGCTGAAGCTCGTTACTCATGGATGCGAGCATGATGCATGGAGCCAACTGTGTATCATCTTGACTTTCTAAAAGTAGCAATCTCTTCCTGCATTGTCTGCAACCATTGCAGGGATACGCGTATTAAGGACCTAAGATAGCTTTTCAGCCTTGAGAACTATTCTCAAATTCCTTAACTAGTCCGTGTTATTTGGTCCAGTTAATTAGCATCTAATATGCTCCGCAGTGATAGTAAATTAGACATTGTAAAATTCTGTAAATGAAATAGACAACATTTTAGCATACATTAATTACCAAAATAAATTAGGTCTTTATTTTAAATTGGTATCTCTCACTTTTTTATCAAACTATATTACCCTCAATGTATAGTTCGACAATTCTAATTAAAGATTTGCTAGTGAGAATAAGGATCTCATTTCAAATGTATATAGCCTTGTGTGACACAACAAACGATATATAAATAAATAGGTAGATAACTATTGTCAATTACATCACTATATAACTCCTTGTATTTTTCCTCTTAGATTATTTTGATCAAGTGTGACACATCCGAATCAAAATTATCCAAGTTAAGTCCAACCTACCACTTCCATATATTCGAAAGAAAAACACTGTCCTTTTGTGACGCAACAAAATACCATCATTCAGTCTATGTATAAGCATCAAATGTGATAAAGCAACATCTTAAATATTTAATACTTGCCTTGTGTGACACAACAAACTCATATTAAATATTTAATACTCTATCGCTTTACCATGCTAGAAGGCGACGTTCGATATTCTAAATATTTTTGAACGCTTAGGACTTAATATAATTTCTTTGAGGGGTTTGTTATTATTTATCTCATCTTGTTTAGCGCACATGCACATATATATATATATATATATATATATATAAAATACGCGTCATATTATTTAACATGCGAAGCATGTTGTATAATATATAATATATACATAGTAAGCATGCACATATAGAATACTATATTCTACCCGGATTGATTATGGACTTTTATTCTAGTTTAGTTCACTAGAGCCATCAAGTGAACCAAAAGGTCAAACCTAGGGTGCAAGAACAAAATTTAAATATAACTATTACATTTAAGCCCGGGCTCCATTACAAACGGGTCTTCAAGCGCTCCTTGCTCCTTTGTCTCCGATTCTTCAAGTAATTCTAATTAAACCTATTACATAAACTATTTACAATAAATAGAAACCTTGATCAGCAGTCAAGGGGAGGTACATATGAGGAAGATAGAATTTACATCAAGAAAAACTAGAGAAGACGAGGTACGCAGACCCCATTTATAAAAACCCATTCATTCAAGCATCCACTAAAATAAATCCAATCACACATTGGTCAGTAGTCCATAATCAATCCCTATTTGTTATCATACATATCTCCATATGTATCAATAAATAACATTCATCTCATGAATAATAAAACCATTCCATATATGCATTGATATCATTTAATGGGCAATTAAAAGTTTACTAGAAATCCAATTTTGAAACAAAAATAAACTCCTTTATTTTAATCAAAATTTAAATCATAATAAACTTATTTATTTTATTTTATCCAATTTTGAATAAAAATAAACTCTTTTATTTTTAATCAAATTCCAAATCAAAATAAACTCCTTTATTTTAATTAACATGGAAACCAATTTCAAGTTCAAAATAAACTCCTTTATTTTAACTTAAAATTGCTTGGAAAAATAAAATATGTTAAATCCTATTCCTTATCAAAATAAACACCTTTATTTTTAAGGAAACATGAAATCCTATTCCATATGTGAATAAACTCCTTTATTCTAGTTAACGTAGAATCCAATTCCAAGTTTAAATAAAACTTTTAATTTTAATTATATTCCAATTCAAACTAAACCTTTTATCTTAATTGAAAATAAATAAAATCAAAATAAAAATTTTTTAAAATCTGCAGACCGGCGCGGCCGCGCTCCAAAATGAACTAGGAGCGGCGCGGCCACGCTGCACCCCCAGAAACAGTTTCTGGGTTCGGG
This sequence comes from Aralia elata, assembly GCA_034770075.1. NCBI lineage: Eukaryota > Viridiplantae > Streptophyta > Magnoliopsida > Apiales > Araliaceae > Aralia > Aralia elata. Next base: position 9,006,383 of record CM068381.1, read on the forward strand.
CGCGGCCGCGCTGCGTAGCAGAGTTCGAAATTTTATTTTTTGCCCAGAAAATCGATCCAATCGCATACCCATACATACATGGAATCATCATAATCGATAATTAGCACAAGGTTAGGCTCTGATACCACTGTTAGGTTTGCATATAGCGCGAACATGCAATCAAATTACATAAATAGTGCGGAAGCGCGATAAAACAGATTTTAAAATTTTTTCATACAAACCATCACCATGATCATCCATGTGCTCAATTATCAATTAAACGAAAGAGATAAAGTATGAGAATCATACCCTTGTAGAACCATGCTTCCACACGTACGAGTTCACCTCCAAATCCTTCGCGTTCTTCTTGAATTCCACCGATTAAATTCCTTCCTTTGATCAACGTTAGCCACCCAAGTGTTTGACCTCTAAAGGTGATCCACCAAGGAATAATAGTTGTTCAAGAAGATAGGTGTTGGCAAAATCCTAGTTTCTATCTCTATAAAAATTACAAGTACTCTCACTCTCTCCAATTCTTATGGAAGAGTGTGTAACTGTCTAACCCTAAATCATGATAAGACTCCTCTTATTTATAGATATAGGGAACCCTCCTAAACTATTTAGGATTAGGTTTTTTTTATTTTAATTAAACTCCTTTAATTAATTATACTCCTAATCCAATTAGGAATACATGAGAGAGTACTTCTATTAATTAATTCTCAATCCCTATTAGGAATTAAATAATAGTAATGGTAATAATAATAATAAGACTCCTCTTATTAATTTATATTTAATATTTCTAAAAATATTAAATAATAAATATTAAGCTATTTAATTTATTCTATCTCCATAGATTAAATTAAATACACTTAACTTATTATTACGATTATGCCATTTACTTCTTAAATAAATATTTTTCTTTTGCGGTGTGACCCTTTAGGTTCTCCATATTAAACCGGTTGTGAATAAATCAATTAGAACAATTCTAATCTTATTTAAATAAATAAATTAAACTATTTAATTTATTTAAATAAATAATATTTATTCTACAATAAGGGTAAGCCCCCTTAGCGATCAACGACTTTTCAGATAATATAGATTTCAACATTAGTCACAAAAGAACCTTTTGGTGCATAGTTACCGTACAATTCAATCCTTCTACCATACAATGTCCCAATTAAATATAAGACATGGAATCACTGTCAAGTCTTATTTTATTTAATTATATGTATTTCGATTCTTAAATGCACAACTCTGATTAATGCAAATTAGAAACTCCTTTCTAATTTCATTCTGCATTGGCCAAAGACTTCTGAGTCGTCATTTATCGAATCACATAGGACATTCTCTCCTTTTACTAGAAGTGGTAGATTCTTTGTTGATCATTCACCTATCTCCATGTATAACTTATTATACCCAATCATACTCTTTGATGTACCCTAAAGGTCTTAGGGGACATGTCAAAGTATAACTCATCATACACAAGATACTATGATGATCTCAAGTCCAAGGATCACTTGTACTACTATCACTAGAGGAATTCCTATTGACAGGCGAGTAAAACTCCATTAGGTATTCCTTAGCGAGCCACGTTCAGTGAACTTATTCTCTAATAAACACCTACATACTTGATTTAGTGTCTCCACAAAAATGATTATGAGATCAATCATCCTCTTCATAAGAGCAAGCAACGTATGTACTAATCTATCCGGATTCACTAATCCCCTTTGTAATAATCCATTGATTAGGAACGATTTTAGTTTGTGAGCTATCTTGAATTTAGATCTCATTAGCATGATCACCATCATGCTTCTAAAAGCATTACTCAAAACTATGAGTTTATCACATTTAATATAACAGCACTATGTAGATAATGTAAAATGCCTTCTTAAGAAAATCAATTCTTTTATTAATAAATGAATAAGATTACAAAGTATATGCTACATCATATCAAATATGATTGGCTTGTGTGCACTACTTTCACTGGTCAGTCTGTAGCGCCTACTTATCACTTCTGGAAAATTTTGTTTTTCACTCCTTCAAGCAGTTTTTGTAAATTTGTATCTTCTTCATTACACATCAGATTAATACCATTTTTGGATATGTTGAACTTCATATAACGAGGTATTTACAAAAATATTACATGCACGAAACTAACACAACAAGGCATCAAATCTGCTTCCTCAAATAGCGTACACAGGCTGTTCAACACTTAGCAAATTCCCAGATTTCCCAGATTTCCCAGATTTTTCTTATTTTCATGGCAGATCCTAAAAATCATATCTCACGATTTTTAATTCCGTTTACATTCAAATTTGGTTAGCATACACATCATACTACCTAATATTTTAGAAAATTATTACATAACCATAACAATTATTCAGAAGCACAAATCAGAAGCCCGAATTACCCGAAAAATCACCATTTTTCATACAAAACTTAATTTGACAAAAATCCATGAATTTACTTCTAGCATGCAATTAAACCATTCTTATGGCTCGGATTATGTGACACCCCCAAATTTCGGTACCAATACCTCAAATTTGGTGCTCATGACCTACAAATTCTAACCACCTTTAATCAACATATGATAACTAAATGCGGAATGAATAATCGTATATTGCTCATTTCAAAAAGGTTTACATTGGGTCCCAAGGTCTATAACCTTAAATTTATACATCACGAAGTCCCAAAAAAATAGCCATTAAGGTTCGTATTACATAAACTGTTATCTAAACAGTGCATAAAAAAATAGATATATGAGTTCATCCGAAGCCTAGCACTTCATCTTCTCCTTGCCTTTATCTCTGCTCGAACTGTAACGACCAGGAACTTTAGAATTTCCTTGTAATTCGAATTTTTGAATATTAATGAATATATTATATTTTATTGCTATTATTTTGTGTTGCATGTTTAAAGGTTGTGTGACAACCTGGATTATGTGAATGCATGAAATTTTACGTGTTATAATTTTATTTAAGTGAATAATTGATTTTTGCGTAGCGTCGTTAAATCACTATTCACGGGGCACGTTTCCCGATGCACTATTTATGCCAAATATTTTTGTGTCTTTTTCGATGTTAATAAATTTCATAAATACGTGTATGCGTACGAATAATTTTTCCAAGTGTCGGAAATTTTATTTGAGCTGATACGTGATTTTATCCGTATCCGAAATGTATAATATGGGTGTTCCGAATAATTGGACAAATCCCGTAATAATTATTTTTACCCATCCCAATATTTATGGTAATACCCATTTTAATTTTGGGTAGAGTTATTTACCAGTTTTGGTACAAAAGTGGGAGTTTTCGGATATATTTTTGGTATTTTCTGGTATTTAATTTGGCTTATTGCTTCAAGTGGGAACCACCAAACCACTTTCAACCAATCAAATGAGAGCTTGGGGAGGGCATTGCCGGCAAGCCTTTGAAAATTCGCCACCTTGAGCCTTACACCCATTTCTCCCACTTCTCCTTAATTTCCTCCACTTCTCTAATAATCATTCATTCAACTCTTAACCCTTTCCATTCCCTTCCAAGTTGCTCAGCTGATAGAGAGAGATAGAGAGAGAGAGAAAGAGAGTGAGAGCTGCCAAGAAGGAAGAGAAAGAGGTCGCTGGAAGTTCGCCGGAAAAAGGAAGGAGGAAGAAGAAGAAGGCACGGGAGGAAGGAGAAGAGGAACCAAGCAAGGAGAACCTTCAAAATCAATCCTAGCCAAGCTTCTTAATCATCTAGGAAGGATTTACAGAGGTAAACAACAACCAAATCCTTTCCATTCGATTTCTTGTTGAGTTTTTCAAGTTTTTCTTAGTTTTTAGCTCTTAAGCTTGTGGGTCGGATTTGTGGCGATTCTTGGTGTTTTTGTTTGTTGTGATTGTTTGTAAATGTTGTCAAGAGGTTATGTAAGCTATTAATAATCTCAAAGTGGAACAAAAACGCAAGAAATCCTTACCTTGGCTTAATGGAGCAAGAACAATGGACAAAACATGGACTTTGGACTGTTGGACGATTTAGAGGACCTTGTAGCTATGATTTCGTGTTTGTTTAATGTGTTTGTTGTTATGATATTGTACTTCCATGGGTTATGAGTTTAACCCAGTTGGAATGGAGTAAAAAGGGATTAAAACAAAGATTTGGTGATGATTTTTGTAAAGAACACCAAGAACACGAAGAACACGAAGAACACGAAAATATAGCATGAGTTGATACTTTGGCCTAAGATTTGGCCATGTTAATGTTAATGGATAACTCTAAATTTTTGATATGTTGTAGCCCTATGTCTTAGGAGTCCATAGAGTCCGGAACGGACCAATTTGAACGTGTATTGAGGGAGTTATGGTGATTGGAAGCAAGATAGGTCTAGAACACCAAAACAGAGCATTCCGGGAAGCAAAACGCGTTGGGGACTCAGGCCTAGCGCCAACGGCGCTTGGCTGGGCACTGTAGGCGCTGGCCACGGGGCCAGCTACTGCATAGGAGCGCTGTAGGCGCTGGCCATAGGCCATTGTGAGCGCCAACGGCGCTGGTAAGGAAACTGTGCAAAACTGCTCCGACGTCCTTTAGTAAAATGGGCATAACTTTCTCATACGAACTCGGATTGAGGTGATTCAAGATGATTCGGAAAGCGAACGAGTAGACCTACAACTTTCGTTCTTTAAGTTTTTCCATTTGAGGTCGGGATCAATTCCCAAATTGACCATTTGTCTGACTGATGTGTTTTTGGGGGCAATCGGAGAGCGTCGGGCATGCGCATAAGCACATGTAATGCTCCCGACACTGTAAAATGACATTCTAAGTTCTAAAATATGAATGTTATGAATTTTAATGATACTTAGCATTAACCAATAAGTATTGGACAAATCGAATGGGCGTGTTAGGCGTACGCAATTGCGTATTGCTTGGGCATTCGAATAGGCAAGTGGGCGTATAGGCGTGCAAGCGTCGTAACGCCGTAACTAGTGGACATAACCTTGTTTAATATTTTGTTTCTTGTTTGAATGGAACATTATAGAGTTGTGTAAACTATTATTTAATATCCGGTATGTGACTAATTGTTATGTGGATATGTACCTAATTGTGTAGGATATTAAGGAGCGTGTGTTGTAATATTGTAGCAGCGCTTCAGGCAATTTTCTTAACGCTTGTCTAACCCTTGTGTTGGGCAAGTTCCCTAACTTCATTCTTTCTATATATTGAATGCAAGTTTCCTTACTCTAGCTCAATTTAATATTGGGCAGGATTTCTCAATCGTACAACTTTTGTTTATTGTGCGAGTTATTTATTGATTGAACAATCATTCTATATTATTGCAAGTTTCGTGACTCAATTGGAGTTATTAATTTCAAATTATATTAGTGGATTAATTATTTTCAATTACCCCATATCAAGGATAAATTATTGATATTCGCAGCTTATGCATTTGAATTCATTATTTGTTGTTGAATTGTGAAACGTTTAAGTTCTTCATTCATGAACTGTTTAGGGAAATAGTCTATGCCATTCGTTTCGGCTAGACATGTACAGGTTATTATTTTAAAAGCTATTCAAACCGATTGTCGGTGCGGATTCTTGGACTGAGAGAGCAACCCTTATTAGGGGATTATAATGTGTCGGTTATTCGATGCAGTCAGAGTTAAATGTTATGCATATACATGGTGTACAAGAGGCTGATCCCCTCGAGTACAACTGACGGGGCCAAGTTTTAAAAGGGTTAGTCGAATGATTGACTCTTTGGCCAAAAGTTCATGGTCGGTTGGACCACTCAGCAGTAAATAATCATTATTCATTGTTTCATTTGAACTTTGATTATGTCATTTCAACTATTTCATCAATGTTCATAAATTGTTGATCTATGCAACTATTATTCTTATTCATTCATGATATATCTTCATTCTTGCTTTTAAACTTGCTGAGCAAAGTAGTTGCTCACCCTTGCTATATCATGAATCTATTGCAGTTAAGCCAGGGAGTTCCAAAGTGGACAAAGGCAAAAGAAAGCTTAAGGAATAGTTATATGTACTATCCCGTTATGTAATCGTGGAATAGTTTTGTATTATTAATGTATTCTGCGATGTATTTATTTAAGGTTACAGACCTTGGGACCGTAGTAAACCTTTTGTAATGAACAACATATGTTTATTTATTCCGCATTAGTTAATTTATGTTGTTTAGAGGTGTATGAATGTATTTTATCGTGAGCACCAAATTCGAGGTATTAGTACCTGAATTTGGGGGTGTCACACGAACACTCAGGCTTAACTGTAATATTTCATGATATAGCAAGGGTGAGCAACGAGTTTGCTCAACAAGTTTAAAATGAATAAGAGAGACATATCATGAATGAGTTTGAATAATAGCACGGCTCAACAATTTCATAAACAATTGATGAAACAAATGAACAATATAATCAAGGTTCAAATGAAAATATGAAGATTGACTATTTACTGACAACAGTCAAAGAGACTATGAATACACACTTGAGGCATCAGTCGCATTGACTGACCCCCTTAGGTTGCCAACTACAAAGTATGTATGCAAGGGGATCAACCTTTTGTACCTATGAATATGCATACCATTTAACTCCGCCTTGTACTGTCTTTCAGATACTTAGGAAACTCCCCTCCATGGGGTTGTTCATCTCAGTCCAAGAATCCGCACCCAACTATTAGTTTGGATAGCTTTTAAATTTATAATTTATTCAGGTCTAACCGAAACAATGGCTTAGACCTCTCTTAAATGGTTCCTTATATAACAGAACCTTAACTGGTAGCACAAGTCCGACAATAGAACTGAAATCAAATGCACTATGTGCGAATGCCAAATATACCGATGTGGAATAATTCTAAAATAATTAAACCGCTTAGCACATGCTGGGGAATCAAGAATCAAGCTTGAATTTGAGAAGCTTGCATCATTTAAGATATTTCAACATCATAGCTTTATAGCAGCATTTGCACAACGAACAAGGTTGTGTAAAATAGGAACTTTCATAATATTAGAGAAGCTGCATACAAAACATAAGAGTATGCAGGTTAAGGACTTTCACACAACAAGCATTACAAGATTAGGAACTCGCTCAGTATACTTCATATAGAGTAGAGAACTTGCAATAAGAAGCATAAGTTTTAATTAGAAACTTGCAGTATGTAAAGAATATACACAATAGTATGACAAGGATTCACGCAATATAATAGCTGAGTAGAACGGGGTCTTGCACACAACATATAAGGCTGTGAAGGATAGGGAACTTGCTTGATTTACTACTTATAGTAAACTCTACGATTCTGCTCTACAATATCCTACAATAATTATAAGTTACCTTTTGATCAGTTGCAAGCACTTATCAATAATTGGATGGCTAAACTTACCGAAGAAACTCTTGGGATCCATCCTATAATCCCCACATTTTCCCAAGGTCTGACATGACAACTCTACGATCAGTAGTGCTTTACTACTACTAATAGAACCACACTACGCTGGATAGGGTGACTCTACGATCACTGTCTTGGTGACGACATGCCAAGATTAGTTGGTTTGGCTTAGGAGCATTCTGTTATGACTCTGCGATGGTCTAGTGAAGCTCTACGATGGTCTAGTGAAGCTCTACGATTGGGTAGAATTGCTCTACGATCGTAGGGTTCACTCTACGGTCTGCTCCAGGACTGGTCAGGTCCACTCTACGATGGTCGAGTGGTACTCTACGATCGACAGAGTCCACTCGGCGATGGCTGAGTGGAACTCTACGGTCGACAGAGTCCACTCTACGATTTCGGTATGACTAGGCTAGATGTCTATGGTGATTCAGCAGAAGGACTCTACGATCAAGCGAGGTTACTCTACGATCGTAGGGTTCTTCCTATGATTCTGGTTAAGGTATACTTCGACATCACAGCTCAAGGTGAAGTCTTTGGCTAATGGTGTTATGGTCAATTTGACACATGGGCTGAGTCTGACCAAGTCTACCAATTAGCACGCAAGGACCTAATAACGAATGACCACACCAGACCTTGAGTTTCAAACTCAGGTCTGATACAATACTACATAACTTGGTTTGAGTCATGCTTTGATTATAAACCGACTGTCATCATCGATGGTCTATAGACATAAGTCCTGAGATTTACCATAAAGGTCACCTCAAGTTGGTTTTACTACTTCAGTTTTGATCTGAGTTTGGCTCAAGTCAACAACTAATCTCAAGCATTCACAAGGACCTATGATCATGAATAATGGGTATCTACAGTTTGTAGTCCTGACTCTTAACATCATCTGGGCATAGTGACTAAGGCCATTATTACGACTCTGATGTGAGTCTCTGTTCAGCCCAACATATAAAACATGCAGGTCTCTATTCGACTACTCTGTGACTACAAAGTTTAACATTATTCTCACACTATAACTATTCATGCTTGACTCGACATCTACTGACTCAATCAGAAGGGAATTTAACTGGACAAGGTAAGATTAATGCTTGAAATAGAAAGGAGGTCTCACCTCTTCGGAGCTTCGGTTGCTAGTTCTCTAGCTTTCAGATTCTATTCGCCTATCCGAACGTCAAGAACTTCTCCCAAGATTACTCTTACCTCTCAACTCACAATATCTCTCTTGTATCAGAACTAACAGACTTCAGCAAGCTCTTCAAGAGAAGTCGGGGTCCCTATTTATAGAAGAATCTTTACCCAAACACTGATCGTTGTCCATATCTTTGGACCGGTTCTAACTAGATTATCCATTGGTCGGGAGAGGTTTGGAGGAAAGTTTCCACCAACCCTAACTCTGCCCATACTTCCAGACATAATTACCAGACCTGTGGTTAAGAAAAGCGGGAATAGGCCATTGGCCTAGCGCGACTGGTTGTACTAACAAGCTAGGATTTAAATAATAAACTAATACCTTACATCGGTAATATAGCTTTCAACATATTAATACCAATTTCTTATTGGGCTGTCCGCGTAGCTCATATATAGGTATATACCCGGTACCCCAATTAGATATACAAGGAACTTATAACACTCTTGCCCAAACTACAAGTCCTCACGCCACTACCTAGGGTTGGGCCTATTTAATAATCATTGGGCCAGTCCACTATAACTCTTAGTAAGACTATAAATTAATAATGTCATTATCACTAACACCTCATCATTAATCACCTACAAGTCCATTGCACAATTTATTGCTTGGGCTTGTTTAAACAATTTACTAGGCTAGTCCATTGATATTTCAAGTACACTCATGGCCTATTAAATAATTAACACATACACATATACTCATCCAAATTATTTATGGGTTTAGAAAAATAATTATAAGCAAAAGAGTTTAATAACAGAAATTAAAATTATTGACCTCAATAATAATACTGGGAAAAAAAATCGTGGTCATTAAAGATTATCTTATAAAACATATGCGCACATAACAAAACTTCAAACTTTGTTAAATTTCCACTTTTTAAGCAATTTGACTCCTTTGTGGCATTCTAATAAACATAAAGCATGCATAGTCTAAATCTTCAAAGTTCAGTACATTGAAGGCATGATTAATCCACGAATTTCATTCGTAACACTCCTATAATTATCAGATAACAACAATACATCAACACACAACAATTTCAACACCCAACAAATCATTTTCCACACTATTATACATACTATTATTAGTTTTTTTATGAATACAATGAAAGGTTCATAGATTACCTCTTATATGGATTCTTCTACTTGAATTTGGTTTGTTAATCCTTTTCCTTGCTTGCTTAAACCCTTCAGAATCTCCAGGAATTCTTCTAGCTCTCTCACACTCCCAATTTCTCTTGGTAGAAAGTTTTTTAGTAAAAAGTAGAAAGCATTTTAGGTAGGAAAATTTATAGAAATGAATCCTTGATAACTCTTGAACCCTTCATATTTTTAACCCCTAATTATCAGTTTTCATACTTTTAATTTCCATTCATCAGTCGGTAGAGAGAGATGAGTTAGGGAAATGAAGAGGTTTTGGTTTAAAAATATATAACTCCCACCCTTTTGATTCCCAGCACAACCGTTTCTCTCTTTTTTTTTCAATTGGTTCAGCAGCCCTTATGGGCCCCACATATCAGCTGTCTTTTTCCTTTCTTTTTAATTAGGCAATAAATCACCTAATTAGCCATTTGCCCAAATTGACATTCGAAACTCGACTTTTTCGTTACTACAGTCGTTTCCTACTAGAATCGACACTCCGAACGTCGTGGGAATATTCATTTCATCAAATTCAATCCCGAAATTTGAGTTTGACTTTTTACCCGAAAAAGTCAACTGGTTGACTTTGACCAAAAAGTCAACCCCGACACATTTTGTGTCCACAGTCCATTCTAACTAATTTCGATGTTTTGGATTCAAATCCGCAGTCCGTTTCACCAAATTCCACTCTGAACTCAAATTCAAGTTTTAGCTTCATTACTAGCGTTTAATACAAAGTTAACTCCCTTAGTTAGATTAAACAATTAAATTAGTTCAAACTAACTATTAATTCACATCTCATCACATAACTGAATATATATATATATATATATAACACATGTACACATATTTATTAAATCACAAAGAGCTTCATATAAAACTCATTTAAATAACATATATTAATTACAAAGCATTCTCGGTTATTACAATCTTCATACTATTTTGGGGGTTTTATAGAAGAACAAGTTATATGCTAAGTTCTCTAAGTGCAAGTTTTGGCTAGAACAGGCAGCATTTTTGGGACACGTCGTGTCTGCGAAAAGCATTAAGGTAGATCCTGCGAAGGTTGAAGCTATCACTAATTGGCCAAGGCCCACCACGGTAACCGAAGTTAGGAGTTTCTTGGGTTTGGATGGATATTACAAGCGATTTGTGAAAAGTTTCTCTTTGTTAGCTTTCCCATTAACTCAGTTGATGAGAAAAGGCACAAAATTTGTGTGGAATGAGAAGCGTGAGAAGAGTTTTGAGGAACTTAAGAAGAGGCTTGTGTCGACTCCAATACTCACATTACCGTCGGGGACAGGAGGTTATCAGATTTACAGTGATGCTTCCAAGAAGGGTTTATGGTGTGTTTTAATGCAGCATGGTAAGGTAATTTCTTATGTTTCTAGACAACTTAAACCTTATGAGGTGAATTACCCTACCCACTATAATATCCCAAATATTTTAGAAATTTAAAATAAGAATTTAATAAATAAAATTCTTATTAAGGGATGAAGTAGATTTGGACATATGTATATATGTGTGTCATATAATGTGAAGTATGTGATTTAGTGTAATGTACTAAATGTGTATATATAGATGTGAAATGTATACATATATTAGAAAAATAAGATTTAATAGTTAATTAAACTCTTAAAGAAAATGGATGAAGTTAATTACAAAATGAAGTATGAAGGCGAAGAAAATTAATTAATATTAATTAATTGAGATTAAATTGAAATTATATTATAAAATAATATAATTTGGATTATTAAGGTAAAAACTCGAATTTGAGTTCGGAATAGAATTTTGAGACGCGGACTAGATATTTGAGTCCAGAACGTCGGAATTAGTAAGAATATACTATAAACACAAAATGTGTCGGGGTTGACTTTTTGGTCAAAAAGTTAACTGTTGACTTTTCGGTAAAAAGTCAAACTCGGAATTCAGAGATAAATTTGAAGAAACAGATATTCCCGTGACGTTGAAAACATCAAAATTAGTAGGAATCGACTGTAAGTTCAAAAAAATTGATTTTTAGTATCCGAAATGGTCAAATGGACATTAAATAGATAAATGGGGAGTAATTAATGTGTCGACGCCGGGTTTTCGCTTTCTAGTCTTTTCCAATTTTAGCCTTTTGATTTAGATGACGTTTGGAAAAGGTCGGCATTGAGGTCGACGGGGTTTTGAAAGATCGTTTTTATGATGAGCCAATTAACCAGAGTCGCCAGTTGGTATATTTGAAATGGATGTACCAACTCATCCGAGTTTTCGTTTTTTATAAATCGCTGGCTCATGTGTGACTCCGAATTAATTGGTCTGCGAATCGAGATTCATCGAGTTCGGGGGCTTGTTTAAGTGAGGGGAAGGTGTTAGGCACCCCTCGACTTCCGTGAAACACGGTTACCGCAATCTTGATGCTTTCCTATCCTTTAATTCATGAATGTGTGTGTAGGTGTGCGTGTGTGTGCCTATGTAAATGTTGTGGTGAGTTTGTATGAAAGAGTTATTTGGATTTTAGGGAAAATCGTGCTTTTAATTTGAGAACGTTTCGGAATGTCTTTTCGGTATACACGAGAAAGCTTTATTCTTTATGAGAAAGGTTTGATTTTAATTGTCCAAAACTATGAGATTTTCATTAAGTGTCATTTTGGCAAAATAAGAGTTTTAAACCCTCGTCTAAATAGGAATCGAGATCTATACGTTGCTTTCATAAAATGATGGGCAATTTCTAGAATCTCTTTCACCCTATGCACAAAGATTTAATAAAACGTTACTTATTTCTAAAGTCAAATTTTGTGATGTTTGAAAACGATTTTCTTTGGCTCTCTCGTTAGATAGGAATCGACATTCATTAACATTTCTCAAATTTTAACCTCGTGATTCTAATATCCTACTTTGATTGATTTTATGAAAATCTTATCATTTAGCTTTGAAATCAATTTCGTGTCGTAAATCAAATCAAGCATTAAAATGCGTTGGGGCTATTCATGGGCATGTAAGCCATCAAAATAATCCCAAACGCCTACAATCACAAGTTCCACTAATATGGGGCCTTAAACCCGATTCTCGCTTTGGCGTCGTTTTAAGGCCCGACGGTTACATGTTACAAGGAGGCTACATCCTACCCGCTACATACATCAAGACATGTCCATCATCGGATTTGGACCACGGGGTCGCTTTCCTAGGCTCACAATCAAATTTACACACACCCGCAATCGAATATTACAAGAATTAACCAATACGGATAATCTAACAATACCAAGATATCCTAGAATAACGATTTAAAGGAATTGATACCAAATATAACACCTTAAAACAACCAAAGAAATTAATGAACGAATATCATCGGGTTATTAGGAAGAGTCTTATTCCGATGGAAACTTCACTCATAATCCCTAATTCATTGTTCAATCAATAAATTACATAAAAAATTGCATCCAATTTGATCAAATGTTATGATAGAAATTGATATCACAAAAGAGATTTCACCTTGCAATTGATATCCAAATGGATGTGAACTTGATGTATTTGAGTAGAAGGAAACAATCTATTTGATACAATTAAATCAAAAGAAAAGTATTCCTCTCTTTTTTCTCTCTTTTCTTCCTATTTGATTGCAAAATTTCTCTCTTTTCCCCTCTATTTTCGTGCTTATGTTGCTGCTGGAATCTCCTTCTTCTCCACAATTGCTCAACCTCCTGTATGCTGCTGCCTGAAGCTGGCTTAAATAGGCTGGCCAGAGCCAGCCGCAGATCTATCTGCGGCTGGCCGCAGATGGATCTGCGGCTGGCCAGCTGGCACGCCTCCCATCGCACTCAGCTGGTAGTGCTGATTTCCCGGTTTTCGTGCTGGCGCACCCACTTGGCCGCAGATCTATCCGCGGCTGGCGGGCTTGACTTTCTCGATTTTTCGTGCCATGCCTCGATTTTCGTACCGCAACGTCGGTTTTCGCTGACAGGCTCGTATTCCGCAGTCCGGGAACTTCCGGGAGACGTGCCACCTCATTCGGAAATGCCTGCCTCGGACGGTCATGCTGTCACGTCGACTTGGGCTGCCCAAATCATTGCGGCGGTGCCGGGCGCTCGCCATTGTGCCCGCTCTTTTGCTCCTGCAAGCTGGTTCAATTGACGATTTCGCCCTCCTGTCAAGGTTAGTAGAAGGAAACGCAAAATTTGGGTGTCTACAGCTGCCCCTCTTTATCATGTTTATGAAATGATAAATGAAATGAACAGGATAAAGAATAGACACTCGATGCATGAATGACAGTGTGTAAGAATGACAGTACATACATGATGCCTCACACATATAGCTTATGATGCAACATAAGATGCAATGCATGCAAGACATTCGTAAGAGTGTCAATGTATCAACCCCTTGACCGTGTTTGTTAGTCTTTGGGTTCACTCTTTCAATCTATCGTCTCGTTCGGGGGCCGGGTATCTTCGCCGGTCACCCATCGCGTAACCCCCGGTTATCGTCGCCGGTTGGTTATCTTGTTGGAGCCGGTTATCGTCGCCGGTCATCCATCTCGTGATCGCCGGTTATCGTCGCCGGTCGATCGTCATGTCGGGGCCGGGTATCGTCGCCGGTCACCCATCTCGTAACCCCCGGTTATCGTCGCCGGTTGGTTATCTTGTCGGAGCCGGTTATCGTCGCCGGTCATCCATCTCGTGATCGCCGGTTATCGTCGCCGGTCGATCGTCATGTCGGGGCCGGGTATCGTCGCCGGTCACCCATCTCGTAACCCCCGGTTATCGTCGCCGGTCGGTTATCTTGTCGGAGCCGGTTATCGTCGCCGGTCATCCATCTCGTTATCGCCGGTTATCGTCGCCGGTCGATCGTCATGTCGGGGCCGGGTATCGTCGCAGGTCACCCATCTCGTAACCTCCGGTTATCGTCGCCGGTCGGTTATCTTGTCGGAGGCGGTTATCGTCGCCGGTCATCCATCTCGTGATCGCCGGTTATCGTCGCCGGTCGATCGTCATGTCGGGGCCGGGTATCGTCGCCGGTCACCCATCTCGTAACCTCCGGTTATCGTCGCCGGTCGGTTATCTTGTCGGAGCCGGTTATCGTCGCCGGTCATCCATCTCGTGATCGCCGGTTATCGTCGCCGGTCGATCGTCATGTCGGGGCCGGGTATCGTCGCCGGTCACCCATCCCGTAACCTCCGGTTATCGTCGCCGGTTGGTTATCTGTCGGAGCCGGTTATCGTCGCCGGACATCCATCTCGTGATCGCCGGTTATCGTCGCCGGTCGATCGTCATGTCGGGGCCGGGTATCGTTGCCGGTCACCCATCTCGTAACCTCCGGTTATCGTCGCCGGTTGGTTATCTGTCGGAGCCGGTTATCGTCGCCGGACATCCATCTCGTGATCGCCGGTTATCGTCGCCGGTCGATCGTCTCGTCGGGGCCGGGTATCGTCGCCGGTCACCCATCTCGTAACCCCCGGTTATCGTCGCCGGTTGGTTATCTGTCGGAGCCGGTTATCGTCGCCGGACATCCATCTCGTGATCGCCGGTTATCGTCGCCGGTCGATCGTCATGTCGGGGCCGGGTATCGTCGCCGGTCGGTCACCCATCTCGTAACCCCCGGTTATCGTCGCCGGTTGGTTATCTGTCGGAGCCGGTTATCGTCGCCGGACATCCATCTCGTGATCGCCGGTTATCGTCGCCGGTCGATCGTCATGTCGGGGCCGGGTATCGTCGCCGGTCACCCATCTCGTAACCTTTTCACTTCAACACGTCAAATGGCTGCAAGGGAGCAAGGTGGGACCCACCAGGGCCAGCCGCAGGTGGATCTGCGGCCAGCCGCAGATGGATCTGCGGCCAGCCGCAGATACATCTGCGGCCATGATCGGGCCTTAAATCCAACGCGGGCTCCTCCAGATCTGTCACTTTCAACTTGTAATCCAAAGAGATTCTCTCGATTTTTCTTGTTCGCAAAGGCTTTTTGTCGATTTTTTCAACTTTCCTGCAAAAACTGTTCCGGTAGGATTGATCTACACGCTACAGGTGACACTTTGACCGGTCACTTTTCAATTTCGTCAATGTTTTGCTATACATTTGACTATTTACATGTTTAAAGATAAAATGTATGCTCTACAATGCTATGTAATGTACCATCATATATACATGCTATGTATCAACTATGTGAGTCCTATTTTATGTTCATGAGGCGGTCCCACATATTGTTATTCCTTTTCTGCAATAAAATCATGCATTACATGCTGTAATTACACATATGAATGCAATTTAGATCCGTTTGAGACTTTGATTGATGGAAAACATGTTTGGCTTAGGCCTGGGATGTCCATTTTACAAACGGAACTCTGCCGTTTTTTTTTTTTTTTTTTTTTTTTTTTTTTTTTTTTGATAAACATGCATCATGTTGCATTAATCATATGATGAGGCTAGAAATTTAGAATGTTCATTACATAATTTTAAAAGGAAACTTACCTTCTTTCTCGCCCGTTCTATTCCAGCTATGGATCGTGATGCGCCCAGTAGCTCCTCCGCCTCTCGGACTTCGGGTGTTCGCCGTCGTAGGGCTGCACCCACTCCTGTTCCTCCTCGGACCCGTCAGGCTCGTCGTTTGACGGAGGCTGTTATTCGTCCTGGTCATCCGGACGTTGAGGAGGCTGTCCCTCCGGAGTAGGTCGCGGCAGAGGGGCCATCCTCCAGCACACCGGCTCCATCTACTCATCAGGCTCCTTCTGGCGCCTTTGTGCAGATACCCGATCTTTTGGGTCGGGATCTCAGTCGTCACCCCTCAGCATCTCTCGTGGCTAACGAGGTATATTTCAGCTCTATTCTGATTTCACTCTCAATTTCTCCATTCTCCTTTTATCCGGATTGACCCCTTGGTGATTGCCCCAGGTACCCGAGTTTACCCAGCCGAGGGGTAATTGGTTCAACATCTACTCCCTTTACGCGGCCCTGCATAGTGATTATCGGGCGATGGTGGACTCTTGGGGCTTTCGACATTTCTTCACTATCATCCCCCGCCAGTGCCCCTGGGGTTACATGAGGGCTTTATCCGAGCGATGGTTCCACCAGACGCAGTCTCTTCATCTCCTCGACTGCGAGGTCGTGCTGACCCCATGGGACTGGAGGTACATTACTGGCATTGAGTTTACCGGGTCCCGCGTCCCCTTGGATCTTGATATCACTCCTGTGGAGGTTCGAGCTTTGCTGGGCTTCGCTGCTGAGGACCGGGTCTTTAAGGCCCGCAGTATCCGATCTGGTGCCTTGGCTGTTGATGCAGTCGGGGGTCTCTATGCGATGCCCATTCCAGCGGATCAGGGTACCCGCGACATTCTACTCCGCCGCTTGTTCCTGACGATCATGAGGGGTTGTTTCCTAGGGAACAACTCCTCCACCATTCATTTCAGCGTCGTGGGAGCGGTTAGAGACGTGGATCGCATCAGTGACTATGACTGGGGGTCATTCACCTTTGCCTATTTCCTCCACGGCATGCGCCTACGCTCGGAGGGACAGACAGATGCCTGGCTCGGTTTCTACCACTTTCTGCTGGTGAGTCCCTTCCTCCTCTCTATTACTGTATTTCTTTTCCTTTCATCCTTTTCTGTATTTGATAGTGACTCCTGCCTTGCCTTGTTTCTATTCACAGTTCTGGGCTTACGAGCGGCTGCCATGTCTGAGGCCTCTCACTACTCTGGGCCCGGACACCTATCCTCGGGGTCGGCGATGGCATCACAGTACTCTGGAGGAGGTCCCCGTGTCGGGCAGCTTTGCACATTGTCGTATTCAGCTGGAGTTGATCACGGCTGCCGACGTCGTCTGGATTCCCTACCTCTCCGAGCATTTGACTGTGGGGTTTGCTGACGGGCATCCTTCCGGCCCGGAGTTCGAGCTTTCCACCCGTCGCCTCACTTTGCAGAGTGTTGGAGGCTGGGTGATGTATCTGGGAGAGCGCGCATTCAGATGTGTCACTGGAGAGATCCGCATCCCGCACTCCCTTTCTTTCACTACTTTCTGGCCGCTGGATTCTCAGCCTTCAGAGATCATGCTTGCCGGGGAGGACGGTCGGATGCTTTCCACAGGCCCCAGTACGAGTGAGGCTTTCAGGACTTGGTGGGTACCTCGTACCATCGGTCCCCAGACTCGGGCCACTTTCTTTCTTGGAGACATGGTTCCAGGCTCGGTTACGATGACCGATTGGGCTGCCTGTGTTCGGACCCCTACCCATGCTGAGCAGATTGCCACATTGACCCGTCAGGTGGACCAGTTGTCGCTGTTTATTCGGGGGTTGGGCCGGACCCCGGAGGAGGCTTACACCTACGATCCTGATGGTGCAGGTTATGATGCAGGCCCGAGTTCATCTGATGCCACAGCGCATCCCTACATCCCTGATATGAACTTTGGTCCTCCGAGCTCGACGACTCCGGGGGATCAGTTCGAGGATCCTGCTTTCATAGATGATACTGATTTTATTTAGACCAGGATAGGATAGGGTCTTTTGTATCAGCACCTGCTTAGATTTCTTTTTCATTTATGCACTATGTACTGAACTCATTTATTTATTTATGCACAGTTTTCTTTTTCATTTTTATGTGATTCACCTGCTTTATTATTAACTGTATGATGCATGCTCTTTTATTTATGGATAGAGAATGACCCCTGTACAGTCCTTTTGATACTATTTTTTTCACAGATGTCGTCCTCAGATGTCGTGGTTCGTTTGGATTCCATTGGTGGGCAGCCTCTTCCGCTGGTTGGACAGTCTACTGCCAGCAGATAGGGTTATCGTAGATGGTCTTCTGGGACATTTTTGGTCCTTATTAACCTTCCGGGTGCCGGCGGGCTTTGTGGATGGCCTTCTGAGCTATTGGGCCCCTGCCCGTCAGGTGTTTAGGTTTGGGACAGTAGAGCTGACCCCCACCCTTGAGGAGTATGCTCGCTTCACCGGCTTGCCGTTGGATGGTCCCTGTGCTAGGGTTACCGTTGGTTCCATGCGTCGTCAATTCTTGACTTTCACCGGTTTGCGGAGGGCCGTCTTATTACCGGTAATCACATCAGACCATATGGTTCCCCTTCAATTCTTGATTGACCGATTTGGCTCACCTGACAGTTTTCGTCTTTTCCTCGGTGAT
Source organism: Aralia elata (assembly GCA_034770075.1). NCBI lineage: Eukaryota > Viridiplantae > Streptophyta > Magnoliopsida > Apiales > Araliaceae > Aralia > Aralia elata. The sequence continues at coordinate 9,025,165 of CM068381.1, forward strand.
TTTTCCGTGTCCGAGGAGCGCTGGGATGCCTTGAGAGTGGGCGTTCTGATGGCCTGTGTCATCTCAGTTTTGTACTTGCCTGCAGGATCCGATCATTTGGACATGCGGATTGTTGCGGCCGTTAGGGCCCTTCAGGAGGATCACACCATTCTCCCCATGATATTGGCGGATACCTATATGTCGGCCACATATTGCCAGTCCTTCCGAGGGAGATTCTTCAGAGGGAGTTCGACCTTATTGTATATGTGGTTCATGAGTCATTTTAGTCCCATCGGCCATTTCCGTCGCCAAGGGTTTTGCTTCAGTCACAACATAGCCGCGCAGTTTTCGTTTCGTCCCGTGAGCTGTACTGATGTGACCTCCTGGATATCCTTTTTGTCTGTCATTGAGGACCCCTTTCATCTATTGGTTTACTCGGGCTATTGCTCCTTCATGAGCTTCTTGACTCATGTGCCTGGTATGGATTTCATTCCCATTGCTGGGTTAAGGGGCGTGACGACCTATCATCCTCTGGCGGTTATGGGGCAGTTTGATCAGACACAGGATTTACACCCCTTCGCGGGTGCAGCCGCATACCGATTCCTTATATCATCCTGTACAGAGAGGGATCTATTGTGGGTATACGAGCTTTGGGATCGCAGGATCTTTGCCGAATATAGTGCGAGCTGTCACATCCAGACGTTTGCCTACGTACAGTGGTTGCGTGGAGACCTGGATTCGGCTAGTTTGAGTCGGACTGGGGCCTTTGATGACTCTGGAGTGATTTTCACAGAAGATACCACAAACCATTCCATCTCAGCCGATTCTGCCCCGAGTCGGGTTGCTGAGGACTCCCGACTCCGCCTGGCTCTGATTACTACTGAAGCCGAGAGGGATGCCGCCTTTGCCGAGAGAGATGAGGCCATTCGGGCTAGAGATGCTGCCATTGCTGATAGAGAGGCCATTGTATTTCAGACCAGGGCAGTGGTAGATGCTCATTTTGGGACTGTCAGCCGAGCTACTGCTTTACTGGATCGTATTGATATGATGGGGCAGCAGATTGCAGGAGATGCTGATGCTTCAGATCTATCCACCACCCTGTCCATCCTGCTTCGGCTAGTTTCAGATTTGTAGATTATTTTATTTCCTGCATAGACTATGTTGGTTTCATCAGTTATTGAAAGAGAAATCTTGTAATAAAACGACTTATATATATAGACATGCATTTAAATTTAGTCATTTTCCCCTTTTGTCGTATCATTGCCATCCATTGGATCATCATTTTATCCAACTGACCATGATTTTGACATTTCGCCTTCTTTCTTTCCTCAAGACTTGATGGAGATTTGACAGATATTGCCGCACACCTTTTGATTTCGTCGGATTGAATCTCAGATTTTGGATAACTGTTTGGGTTGGATCAGGGTATGTATTCTGGGATGAAACTGGTTAGGCAGTTGGTTTCGGGAAGGTTTTGAGGGTGTAGGAAGGTTTTATCTGGCTATCGAAAATTGGTTTTGGTTAGGGAAAGGATTATTTCTTTTAAAGGATCGGACCGCGCCATGATGGCTGCCTACGTACCCCCTCAAGTTGGGAGATCAGGTCCTACGTAGTTCGCTCCCAAAGGAAAAAAAGAACTGATGATTTAGGCGTAGAACCGCTTCACCGAGTCAGCATTGAGGGGTTGTGGAAATACCTCACCATCCATTTCTTGCAATATGAGGGCTCCTCCGGATAGTACTTTCTTGATCACAAATGGCCCTTCCCAGTTCGGGGCAAACTTCCCCTTGGCCTCGTCTTGACAAGGCATGACTCTTTTCAACACCAAATCGTTTTCCTTGAACTTCCGAAGTCTTATCTTTTTATCGTACGATCGAGAGATCCTCTGTTGATATAGCTGACCATGCCAAATGGCAGCCACTCTCCTTTCATCAATCAGGGCCAATTGGTCATATCGACTTTGCATCCAATCCTCTTCGCTTATCTGAGCGTCGATCACTATTCTGAGGGACGCCATCTCAACCTCGACTGGTAGAACAACCTCCATTCCATACACCAAAGCGTAAGGGGTTGCCCCTGTAGAAGTACGCGTTGATGTTCGGTATGCCAGCAAGGTGAGGGGTAACAGATCTGGCCATCCCCGATGATTAGCAGACATTTTTGCCATGATCTTCTTGATGTTCTTATTGGCCGCCTCCACTGCCCCATTCATTTTGGGACGGTAAATGACGGAATTGAGATGCTTAATCTTGAACTGGTCACACAGTCCTTTCATGAGGGCGTTGTTTAAATTCTTGGCATTGTCGGAGACCACGACCTCAGGTTGCCCATATCGGCAAATGACATTATTCCTGATGAAGTTGACGATGACCTCCTGAGTTACTTTGGGGAAAGAGGCTGCTTCTACCCATTTGGTGAAATAATCGATCATGACGAAGATGAATCGGTGCCCGTTGCTTGCTTTGGGCTCTATTGGTCCGATTACATCCATTCCCCACATTGAAAATGGCCAGGGGGAGGTCATACAGTGCAGTTCGTTTGGAGGTGTGCGGATCACATTACCGTGCGCCTGACATTGGTAACATCGTTTGACGTGATCATCGCAATCGGCTTTCAGCGTTAACCAATAATGCCCTGTCCTCAAGATCTTTTTGGCCAACATCGGTCCACTCATATGTGGCCCACACACCCCGCCATGGATTTCATTCATAATCCTTTGGGATTGCGTTTCGTCTACGCATTGCAACAGTCCCAATCCGGCATCCCTTTTGTAAAGAGAATCGCCACTCAGGTAAAACTTCATCGCCATCTTTTGAATTCTCATCCTTTCAGTCCGATTTGCCTGATCGGGAAGGGATCTGTCCCTCAGATATTCCCTTATGTCGTGATACCAGGGCGGCCTTGTCAACACCACCTCGTTTGATAACACTGCCACATTTTCCTCATATGCCGGGGCATTCTGTACGGTGATCTCAATCTGTGGACTGTCCCTACTCCTGATCACGTGGATTAAGGAAGCCAGAGTCGCCAATGCATCGGCAAAATCATTTCGTCCCCGAGGAATATGGCGGAAGGCGATATCTTCGAACTCTTGCATAAGCTGGGTGACACAACGATGGTATGGAAGTAACCGAAGCTCCTTAGTGTTGTACACCCCGATTGCTTGTCTGATTACCAATTCTGAATCCCCAAACACTGCTAGTCTCCTCACTCCCACGTCGCGGGCCAATCGGAGTCCCAAGATACACCCCTCGTATTCAGCGGTGTTGTTCGAATTGCTGAAACAAAGCTTGGTGGCCACGGGATATTGTTCTCCGGTGATAGAGACTAGGACCGCTCCGGCTCCTGCCCCCTCGGCATTCATGGCACCATCAAAATACAGCTTCCAGAATTGTCCCTCGTCATCACATTTTTCGCGCGATACCCAAAATATATCCTCGCCCGGAAGAGGAGTTTCTAACGGCTCCATCCCTCCTGCCGGGGCTTCTGCCAGCTGATCTGCAATTCCCTGCCCTTTCATGGCCTTTTGGGTCACGTACACCATGTCAAACTGTTGTAAAATCAACTGCCATCTTGATAGTCGACAATTCAGCATGGGCCTTTCGAAAATATATTTCAGGGGATCCATTCTTGATATCAGGTACGTTGTATGCCCATGGAGGTAGTGCTGTAATCTCCCTGCAGCCCAGGCCAGAGCACAACAGGTCTTCTCAATGGGAGTGTAATTCTGCTCACATTGGCTAAATCTTTTGCTGAGGTAATAGATGGCCTGCTCTTTTCCTGCCTCATTTTTCTGTCCCAACATACATCCCATCGCGATGGCATTTACCGATATATACATAAACAGAGGGATCCCATCCTTCGGGGGTACCAGCACTGGTGCCTCCGTCAATTGCTTTTTGATGGTCTGAAACGCCCTCTGACATTGCTCATTCCATTCTTGGGACACCCCTTTTCTTAATAGTTTAAAAATCGGCTCACATGTAGTCGTCAAGTGGGATATAAAACGGCTGATGAAGTTTATTCTCCCCAGGAATCCTCTTATCTCCTTCTCTGTGTGGGGTGCCGGCATATCCACAATGGCCTTAATCTTTGCTGGATCCAACTCAATGCCCCGATCACTAACCAGGAAACCCAAGAGCTTACCCGACTGTACTCCGAAAGCGCACTTGGCTGGATTGAGCTTCAAATTATACTTTCTGAGCCGATCGAATAGCTTTTTGAGATGAATTATATGATCGGATTCTACCTTCGATTTCACGATAATGTCATCCACATAGACCTCTATCTCCTTGTGCATCATATCGTGGAACAAGGCCATCATGGCTCTCTGATAAGTAGCCCCTGCATTTGTGAGACCGAAAGCCAGTCGTCTGTAGCAGAAAGTGCCCCAGGGGGTGATGAATGCGGTCTTTTCCCGGTCTTCTTCCGCCACCATTATCTGATGATATCCCGCAAAGCAATCCACAAAGGAATACATTTCGTACTGGGCCGTGTTATCTACCAGGATGTGTATGAAAGGCACCGGGAAGTTGTCCTTGAGACTGGCCTTGTTTAGATCTCTGTAGTCCACGCATACCCTCACCTTTCCTCCAGGTTTAGCCACTGGGACCACATTGGATAGCCATTCCGGGTAAGTGGACACCATAATGATTCCCGCCCTGAACTGCTTGATGATCTCTTCCTTCACTTTTAAGCTCCACTCCGGTTTCAACTTTCTTAGTTTCTGCTTGACAGGCCTGAAACCCTCCTTGATAGGTAACCGGTGCACCACAATGTCGGTGGACAATCCGATCATATCCTCGTGCGACCAGGCAAAGACATCCTCATATTGGCTTAGTAACTCAATCATTTCTACTTTTTGGCTGGGGGTAAGGTCTGTTCCTATCTTGAGTTCCCTTGGCTGGTCAGGGGTTCCAATATCAATGGTGATGGTTTGGTCCAAGTTGGGTTTGGGTTTATTCTCGACCCATCCCTTGATCTCGTCAGGTGCGTCGTCGTAATCTGTCTCATCTTGTTCAATGCCCATTAAATCGAAATCCAGCTCAATGTCAAAATCATAATCATCATTCAAATTTGAAAGACCATTTGTTAGGCAAGGATTACTCAAATTGGTACACCTGACATGAAACAAAATACTTGTCATATATAAATCGATTTTTCACGATGATCGCATTTTCAAATAACAAGAAGAAACGACATAATGATGCAGAAATAAAACAACAACAAAAATAAACTTCTTCATTTCCCCATCATCTGGGGTCAATCATCCTGACGTCGAGTTTTACCCCTGTTTGGATATCACGGGTTTCTGGGTCCAATTGTCGATGGTCAGGTCAGCTGGAATGCGCTGGATAAAGGAGGGCCTCACATCGGACACCTCCCCGATGATTACGGATACGTCGCCTGAATCCTTCTCCATATCTTTTCCAGGAATAATCAGCCCTGCCCAATCGATGACAGGCACAACTTGTTGGGCTCCCGGTGGCGCGATAACATTCGTCCCCTCCTTACTGCTTGTTGATTGTCCGGGGATGTAGCATTTGGTTTCAAACTCCTTTGCGACCTCCTGCAGGAAACTTTCCCTCCGGGCCAACTCATTACGTGTGGGGGTTAACTCTTCATTCCCTGTCCCAATCACAGGCCTGCTGATCCCTTGCCCATTGTCGACTTTGGTCACTGGACTGCCAACTAGTCGAATCGGAGTCGCACCCTGACGGTGTCCCCGTACTGCGCCCACATGGTATCCCAATCCTGCTTTGCCTATCTGCTGTGGTAGGTGGATGGGCTCGGTGATTCCCTGACTGCTTTTCCCTAGTCCCTGTCCAGGTTGGAAGTTCATTTTAATCATTTCCTTTGCCACAAAGGTGAGTTCCGGAGAGACCCTTGGTTTCACAGCTGGAGCTCCCAGGCATCTATAATGGGGAGTGCTAATCTCTAGTGCTTGAAAGCTGGCAGGCGCCGCTGACTCATCCACATTGATTACTGGTAGGCCATTTCTGGGAGGAGAAGGGTCATCACATTCGGCCGAGATTGTTACCAGATTCCCATCGATGATCAACTTGATTTGTTGGTGGAGCGTGGAAGGAACTGCCCCGGCCATGTGTATCCACGGCCTCCCTAACAGCAGGTTGTAGCTGGCCGTGATATCCAGGACTTGGAAGGAGATATCAAAAGTACAGGGTCCTATCTCCACTGGCAATTCTATCTCCCCGATGGTGTCCCTCCGGGATCCGTCAAAAGCCCGAACCACCACATGACTGGCCCGCAGGCGCTTGGGACTGATGTTCATTTTCTTCAGCGTACTGAGATGACATATATTCAATGCCGATCCCCCGTCGATCAACACCCCATTCATGACATATCCTGAGGAGATTACCGCGATGTGTAGCGGTTTTCGGTGCCCCCTTCCCTCTTCGGGAATGTCCTCATCTGTAAAGGATATTGCATCGGTTTCCAATAAGTGGCCTACCAACCGGCCGAAACCCTTCTCACTAATTTCTTTGGGCACAAATGCCTCCTCCAGAACCTTCATCAGGGTTTTGCAATGCTCACTGGATGACAACACCAGATCCATGACTGATGTTAGGGTTGATTCCTCGTTTAAAATCTGGATCCCCCTCATTTCTGGGTGATCCATCCTTTTCAAAAACTCTATGGCCCTTTCCTCGGAAACCTCTTCATTTTTTCTCTTTTGGCTCTCAAGGACTCGCCCGGGAAGATATAGGGGGTTCCCCTTGGTCGTCACGGAAGCACAACTGGCCGCTACCTCGGGTATTCCCCCGTAATTCCAGGGTACAGTCTTCAGACTACGGATAGGGAGTTGTGGCCTTGCAGCAAAAATGATGGGCCTCGGAGCTGTCAACTTGATAGGTCCCTCTATGTTATTCGTACTTACCCCTATCAACTTGATGGGCGTTACCCTCGCACTCCCATGGTCATGTATCACGTTGATCATCTCCTCAATTTTCTGCACATAGTTCAACCTTGGCGGCCCCCCAGCCTCACCTGCCTCCGTCACATTGACTCCCCCCCCATCATGTCTTGGCAGGGGATTTGCCTTAACATTCGGGGAGTCCGGTTGCTCCACCACAATTTCCCCGTTGTCGATCATGTTCTGAATTATATGTTTCAATGTCCAACAATCCTGTGTATCGTGACCCGGGGAACCCGAGTGATAGGCGCACCGTTTGCTTGGATCAAATCTCCTTCCCTTCGGGTCGCTTGGGGGAGCCAAATTGATTATCTTCTTTTGGGCTACTAATACCGCTAATACTCGTTCAAGCGGCTCCCCGAGCGGGGTGAACACTCGGTTTTGCGAGGCCTCATATCTTCTTCGCCCTTCTGCTCTTTGATCTGTAAAATTTGGCTGTCGGGATGGCCCTCCCCTTTGTGCCTGTACCGGAAGATGGCTTTCTGCTTTTCTGGATGACCCTTGTAGGATGAGGGAGACATCCTCTTCCTTCTTCTTTTGGACCCTCCGGGAAGTGCTGCTATAGTTTCCATTCTGTATTTGCTCAGCAGCAGTTTCTAAAGCAGTAAGATCCCGGATTTTACCCGATTTCAACCCCATGTCTACCATCTCTCCATGTTTAATCATTTCAGCAAAAGGTCTTCCAATCCCCGAGATGACCCTCTCATAATATGGTGCCTCCTGGATGTCTACAAAGGTCATCACCATCTCTGATTCGTTCATTGGGGGGTTACCTGTGCGGCCATGCCCCTCCATCGTTGGGCATATTCCCTGAAGGACTCCCTAGGTTGTTTCTTAACCTTTGTCATTTGGTACCTGTCAGGGGCCATCTGGGCCTGAAAGCTGTATTGGGTCAAGAAGGTATGGGCCAACTCCTCCCAGTTGTGGATTCGGGCGTTGTCGAGGCGGGCATACCAGATTCTTGCCTCCCCTGTTAAGCTTTTCTGGAATAGTTGCATTCTTAACCCCTCGTCCTCGGCATAAGCCCCGAGTTCTCCAATGTATATTTTCAAGTGTGTATAGGGGTCTCCCTTTCCATTGTACTTTTCAAACTCGGGAACTTTGAACTTTTCTGGATATCTGGCTCCGGGGAAAACACATAAATCCGAGTAATTAACCCTGCCCAGGGATCCTATGCCCTTTAGAGATTGGATGGTTTCCTCCATGTGTTTCATTTTTCTCCGAAGGTCGTCATTATCCCCCTCTTCTGGGATAGTAATCACTGTCCTGCCAGGTATGGGAACGGCCTTTGGGATGACTGGCTCGTCCTTGAGTCGGGGTTGGTCCTCTTTAAGCAAGTTTGTACCATTTTTAGGAGGAATCTGATCATCCCCTGGTGGTGGAATATTATGCGATCCCGGGTTTACCGGATCCTGTCTGATTAAGAACTGTTCCTTTAACATTGTGGCCATTTCCATCATCTGTCTTTTAAAATCATCAAACTCCTCCCGAGATATGGAATTATGGTTAGGAAGATCAGCCATTTCAGCTGTAGAGACCTGGGCTTTCTTAGACTGCGAACGGGTTTGAGGAGCAATCCTACAGAGACAACGGTTCGAAGTTTAGTCCCGGGGAAATGAAAACATGGATGCATGCTAAAACTGTAAAATTTTTTGTGTGTTTTTTTTTTTGTTTTTTAATCTTTCCTTGTAAAACAGAAAGTTAGTAGTCCTTTAGTGCCATAACCAATGCCAAACCTGCTTTATTATGCTCCCCCAACTATTCCCTGCAATTCACAGCGGTTAGTAATCTCTTTCGACACAGAAAAAGGGATGTATGAATATTGAATGAGATCATGACATTTAGACATATAAACGTAAAAAGGCATGAAGAGACTTTTCCTGCGTTGGGTTTATCAGAGGCTGACCTACCCTAGGGTTACTCTCGCGGGCTTTTCGGCATGAAGGTTCCCAAATCTTCGCAATCTACTCGTTTGAGCCCTTTCGATTGGAGCGGATTTGAGTGGTGCGTTTCCTGAGCCATCTCCGGGGAGCAGCCCCATCGAGTCCAGTAATAAGCAACCGACAGGTTCGCCTCAGGAGGAGGTACTCTCTCAACATACATTCACATTCATCGTCCTCACCGTATGCAAATGATTTCTTTAAAGTAAAGTCATTCCATTCAATCATTCATTCATTGGACAACAACACACATTCGCACAACAAAAGTAAAAAAATCAAAATATCGCACACACACACATTTTAATGAATTTTAAAGGATAGGACAGCATCAAGATTTGAACGCGGCTTAAGCCTTCTAATTTCCCCAGCAGAGTCGCCAGCTGTCGACGCCGGGTTTCTCGCCTTCTAGTCTTTTCCAATTTTAGCCTTTTGATTTAGATGACGTTTGGAAAAGGTCGGCATTGATGTCGACGGGGTTTTGAAAGATCGTTTTTATGATGAGCCAATTAACCAGAGTCGCCAGTTGGTATATTTGAAATGGATGTACCAACTCATCCGAGTTTTCGTTTTTTATAAATCGCTGGCTCATGTGTGACTCCCGAATTAATTGGTCTGCGAATCGAGATTCATCGAGTTCGGGGGCTTGTTTAAGTGAGGGGAAGGTGTTAGGCACCCCTCGACTTCCGTGAAACACGGTTACCCGCAATCTTGATGCTTTCCTATCCTTTAATTCATGAATGTGTGTGTAGGTGTGCGTGTGTGTGCCTATGTAAATGTTGTGGTGAGTTTGTATGAAAGAGTTATTTGGATTTTAGGGAAAATCGTGCTTTTAATTTGAGAACGTTTCGGAATGTCTTTTCGGTATACACGAGAAAGCTTTATTCTTTATGAGAAAGGTTTGATTTTAATTGTCCAAAACTATGAGATTTTCATTAAGTGTCGTTTTGGCAAAATAAGAGTTTTAAACCTTCGTCTAAATAGGAATCGAGATCTAAACGTTGCTTTAATAAAATGATGGGCAATTTCTAGAATCTCTTTTTCACACCCTATGCACAAAGATTTAATAAAACGTTACTTATTTCTAAAGTCAAATTTTGTGATGTTTGAAAACGATTTTCTTTGGCTCTCTCGTTAGATAGGAATCGACATTCATTAACATTTCTCAAATTTTAACCTCGTGATTCTAATATCCTACTTTGATTGATTTTATGAAAATCTTATCATTTAGCTTTGAAATCAATTTCGTGTCGTAAATCAAATCAAGCATTAAAATGCGTTGGGGCTATTCATGGGCATGTAAGCCATCAAAATAATCCCAAACGCCTACAATCACAAGTTCCACTAATATGGGGCCTTAAACCCGATTCTCGCTTTGGCGTCGTTTTAAGGCCCGACGGTTACATGTTACAAGGAGGCTACATCCTACCCGCTACATACATCAAGACATGTCCATCATCGGATTTGGACCACGGGGTCGCTTTCCTAGGCTCACAATCAAATTTACACACACCCGCAATCGAATATTACAAGAATTAACCAATACGGATAATCTAACAATACCAAGATATCCTAGAATAACGATTTAAAGGAATTGATACCAAATATAACACCTTAAAACAACCAAAGAAATTAATGAACGAATATCATCGGGTTATTAGGAAGAGTCTTATTCCGATGGAAACTTCACTCATAATCCCTAATTCATTGTTCAATCAATAAATTACATAAAAAATTGCATCCAATTTGATCAAATGTTATGATAGAAATTGATATCACAAAAGAGATTTCACCTTGCAATTGATATCCAAATGGATGTGAACTTGATGTATTTGAGTAGAAGGAAACAATCTATTTGATACAATTAAATCAAAAGAAAAGTATTCCTCTCTTTTTTCTCTCTTTTCTTCCTATTTGATTGCAAAATTTCTCTCTTTTCCCCTCTATTTTCGTGCTTATGTTGCTGCTGGAATCTCCTTCTTCTCCACAATTGCTCAACCTCCTGTATGCTGCCTGAAGCTGGCTTAAATAGGCTGGCCAGAGCCAGCCGCAGATCTATCTGCGGCTGGCCGCAGATGGATCTGCGGCTGGCCAGCTGGCACGCCTTTTCGTGCTGGCGCACCCACTTGGCCGCAGATCTATCCGCGGCTGGCGGGCTTGACTTTCTCGATTTTCGTGCCACGCCTCGATTTTCGTACCGCAACGTCGGTTTTCGCTGACAGGCTCGTATTCCGCAGTCCGGGAACTTCCGGGAGACGTGCCACCTCATTCGGAAATGCCTGCCTCGGACGGTCATGCTGTCACGTCGACTTGGGCTGCCCAAATCATTGCGGCGGTGCCGGGCGCTCGCCATTGTGCCCGCTCTTTTGCTCCTGCAAGCTGGTTCAATTGACGATTTCGCCCTCCTGTCAAGGTTAGTAGAAGGAAACGCAAAATTTGGGTGTCTACATAATGAAGGTGGGCCCATGAGGGCTGCTGATAATATCAAATTGGAGGAGAGAGACAGACAATTCAACAAATTATCAAGGAATGGAAGAAGAATACCAACGGATGGTGAAGAAAGAAAACGAAAAAAAAAGAGAAACCTTTGAAATTCAAGAAAACCTTTCAAATTCCAAAAAAAACCCTTTTAACTTCTTCTTGAAATCTATTTGATGAAGAATATGAAGAGTTGGAGGAAGATCAAAGGTCACTTAGTAACTTCTATAAATACTCTCTTCCTAAACATTTGCCCAAAATTTTGCAAAACTTAAAATACCGTATGAAAAAAAAATAAAGTAAAAATTGAGTGAGAATGAGAGCAAAGGGGGCTGTTGTGGGCTTGTAGTAGAGGAGGAGGGGAGAGTTTTATTATTTCTTAAAGCTTCATAACACCCTTGGAAGGAAGAAGGAGAAGAGCATCTAAGAGAAGGTTTAAAAGTGTTCTTATCTCAAAACCCTAGCTAGATCTATAATTATTTTGTGGTTGTTTTGGGTTAAATGATGAACTTATGATCTTAAACCTTATATTAGTAGATCTATATGTTTTATGATGTTTTATGCTTAGATGTTACCAATTTATGTGTTGATAAGCTTGAAAAACAAAGATAGACAAAAAACAGTTTTTACCCATAAAAAAAACCCTAGATTTCAGTCCACTTTGGACAAGTACTGTTTTTAATCCGTAACTTATTTTTGTGATCCGTCAAAGAGATGTAATTTTTGGCAAAGCACTTCCTGCCGACAAAAATCTGAAAAAATAAATGAGTCTCCTGGCTAGTTTCTTTCGTGGGTTATTTCGGCCACTTTTTGTTCTCTAAAAATTCTAGTATTTTGTGGTATGTTAGTATATCAAGTTAACTAGCTGTTATCCAAAGATAGGAATTTTTCGATATCTTGAGAGGGAGTTATGGCTTTTATAAGAAAATGCATTTTTAAAAGTAAACTGTTATAACTTAGTGAATACAACCCAGAAAATTGTCAAAATTTAACTGGAAGTAGTATATGGTAGTATGCGTCTACCGTATAAATTTTAGAATTTTTGAACAAAAGAATAATTTATGATAAATTTAACCATTATGGACTGTTTTAGCCTATTTGAAAATAGGAAACGAAATTAAAAATTACAGGAAAATTATTTTATAACTAAAATATCATATACTGATATTTTTCAAAAGATAAAAAAAATAATAAGTTGTTTTGGTATTTTTCATACCTATGATTAAGTTAAGAGTAAATGAGAAAATTAAGTTATGTTAAGTTGAAAGATGTGTAAATGTGATTTTATTGCTTAATGACCTTTAATATGATATATTAAGATTTTATATGGGTAATTTGGTCATTTTCAATAAAATATTATATGTATCGGTTAAACCTTTCGTTGGTTTAACTGATTAAACCTTTCGCTTATCAGTCTTTTCATCATATACGTTCCTTTCCTTAGCATGAATGTCAGAGTTTAGTTAGAGAAGTGGAGAGGAATTGAGAGAAGAAATTGAGAGAAAGCAAGAATCCAAGAAATTAAAGAAGGAGATAATCTAAACATGCAAATCATTTAGCTAATCAAAGGTATTACTCTTAATTCATGCTATATATGTTTTGAGAGTTCTTTACTGTAAACAATTTGGTTGAATGATTTGGTGAGGTATTGATAATATATGTTTATAAGCATGCTTAATCCGTTATTTGGTGTCTATATATGATTTTGGAGTTATTAATCCATGAAAACATGCTTTAGAATAGAGTTTTGGTTTTACAGAGTTTCACTTTCATATATAGAGTATATGTATGAAAATTGATGTTCAATTTGTTTATTAACTGGTAAATTGACTCTTGATTATGTTAATATAGTGAAAAACAAAAAGAATGCAAGTGGAATGGATTAAAATGGTTTAGAGATGAATTCGCAGTGTTCAATTTCATCAAATGGGCCAAAATATGAATATTTTGTATAAACAGTGAATTTTTGGTCTTTAATTAGTTGATTATGTGTGTTATAATGATTAGAATCATTAGAAACATGTTAGGTATTTGTTTTACAACATGTTTGATGTCTGGGTATGTTTAATTTGTGAGTCTGATGGCAGAATTTGGAAAATTTGGTCTGGAATTTCACTGGTTCGCGAACTGTAGGAGATGACAGTCGAGTCCACCGCCCCGGCGGTGGAAATGTACTGGAATTAGCGCCCCGACGGTAAGAATGAACTAAATTCATCGCCCCGGCGATGGTTTGTGAAGAAATCCACCGCCCCGGCGGTGGAACAGAAAATGAAAATTTTCTTTTTCTTTGTGATTATGCTATATGGCCATGTGTATATTTAAGCTTAGACTAAAGTATTAAATAATTAATGAGATACTACGATGGATGATAAACGAATACTTATTGAATATCAAATGACAATTGATATATTAAAAATGAAAATGGATGAGAACGAATTCTAAAGTGTTTATAATACTATAGCTAATTATTGTTACCGCTTTTCAAACGAAATGTATAGGTTGATTAAGGAACGTGAATTTTAATCTGTAGTCTACGCACGAGGCAAGTTTTCTATCCTTATTCTCTTTATTTCGTTGAAAGCAAGTTCCCTAAACTTAACTTTTACTCGAGCAAGTTTCTTACTTTACTTTCATTGAGCAAGTTTATTAACCTTAGCTTATTATTGTTCAAGCAAGGTTGTTATAATGTCAAATACTTATGATTTATTCCAGTCATTTGTTAATAGATCATGAATCGTTATTCAAACTTCGAATATAAACTCATTATACAATTTTATTGTTGAATCAAATGCTCAAGCGACTAGCAAACCCTTATTGATTCAGCTAGTCCATAGTTGATGAGCGTTTTAAAGACTTAGAATATCTTGAAGTTATTCCGAACCAAGTTTCTTTTGGTACGAATTATGTCGTTAAACTGAGATGAACAACCCTATCATAGGGAATTAATTACGCAACAGCGTTAAAATATTTGTGCACAATATATTGTACAAAGGGCTGATCCCCCGGAGTACGAGATGGACAGTCCATAGTCTATAAGACTGTTAAAGGTTACAGTAGAGATACTTGTTAACCTAGGACATAGTTCGAGGTCTTATGAACCTCAGATTTACTTATGATCCTGAAATCTAAATTCAATTCTTAAACTGAGTTTTCTATTGAGCTTTCAGTCCTTTGATTGTTGTAGATTGTTTTCAGAAAGGCTATTATACCTCAGTTAAAATCTACTTCATTGATTATTTAATTGTTGTTATTATTATACTTGTGGGCAATTTTTTGCTCACCCTTGCATAAAATATTGCAGCTTCTTACTGAGAAGTCGGATGAGCCGTCCACTATTAAAGGCAAGGGCAAGATGCAGAAGTAGCTAGCGTGCTGTTATTTGTTATGAAGTTTTTGTAATAGAACTTATTTAATATTATGTTTTAATTCCGCATTGGTGTATTAAAGGTTAGATGACCTGGGATGTATTTACTTAAGAGATTTAAGTTGTAACCCCTATTGTGGGAAGATGATTTGTTTAGTTTAATTTTATTATCCTTTATTATGGGTAGTAAGTCGTGAATGTATGGAATAGTGAACACCAAATCTTTGAGATTGAAGTACTCGGATTTGGGGGTATCACAGGTTGGTATCAGAGTTGTATGTTAAGAACTTTAGGTGAGGAACCTTAGGAGTTAGCCTTGTAAAGAATCGAAAACATAGTGGTGTTAAAACTCTTATCGAGTTCTAAGGAATGAATTAAGGAATTCATTACAGATAAAAAAACAAAACTTTATGCGCTATAACTTTATGTGCTATAACTTATGTGCTCGCGAGTACTATCGAGTAGTAATTAAACTTAAACTTTTGATGGCAGGATGACTGATATAGGAGGATCCAGCCAAGTTAGGGAGGAGGAGCCCCGAGATGTTCATGTAGTCCGGGAGCAGCTAGTGCAGAGAGAACCAACCCCACTGACCACAGTTGTAGAACCTGAGTATGAGCCTGAGTCAGATCCTGAGGAGGATCCTGAAGAGGTTGAAGAGGAGGAAGAAGACCCTGAGGAGATACCACTATCTTCCTTAGGTGTTCAGATGTATGAGCGGGTGTATGATCGCAACATAGAGTTGCAGGATAGGGTGGAGGAATTAGAGGAGCAGGTGGCTGAGTGTCAAGTTGTTCTGGAACAGAAGAATGGCGAAATTGAGGAGCTTGATATACATCTTGGGGACGTGGAGTGGAAGCCGGTACAGGCAGAGAGCCAAAAGGAGGAGTTATCAGCTGAGGTGGAGAAACTGAAGAGTGAGTTGAGAGAAGAGTTTGCAAAGCGTACTAGAGCCGAGGACGCGTGGATGAAAGCTGCTGATCATGTAGACCATGTTGAGGATGAGATGCAGTCAAAGAAAGCCAAGATGGATGAGATGGAGCATGTTTTTCACACAGCGATGGATAGGACACAGGATCGAGTTTTTCATTACCCAACTCAGTTCGAGGATTTACTGTGGTACGTGATGGATCACAGGACGATGATTCGTATCATGAATATCCGACTTTTCTGTCTTAGCTGCAATGTTCAATGCAAGAGTGAGCAAACAATTGCCCACAAGTATGATAACAATAACAATTTAATAATCAATGAAATAGATTTCAACTGAGGAATTATGATTTTTCCTAAATTCAATCAATAACTAATCGAGATATAAAAACATAATAGAACGCTTGGCTCAAGAATTAAATATAGAATTCAAGCTTTAGAATTGTATCTGAGGGTCATAAGACCTCGAACTATGTCCTAGGTTAACAAGTATTTCTACCGTAACCTTTAACAGTCTTAAAGACTATGGACCATCCATCTTGTACTCAAGGGGGATCAGCCCTTTGTACAATGTATTATGCACAAACATTTTAACGTTGTCGCGTAATTAATCCCCTATATTAGGGTTGTTCATCTCAGTTTAACATCAGAATCCGTACCAAAAGGAACTTGGTTTGGAACAATTTTAAAATATTCTAAGTCTTTAGAACGCTCATCAACTAAGGACTAGCTAAATCAATAAGGGTTTGCTAGTCACTAAAGTATTTGATTCATCAATAAAATCGTACAATAAAGTTTATATTCGGAATTTGAATAACAATCAATGATCGAATATCAAATGACTGGAATAAAGCTTAAGCACTTAACATGGTAACAACCTTGCTTGAATAACAATAAGCTAAAGTTAATAAACTTGCTCAATAAAAGTAAACTTGCTTTAAATGAAATAACAAGTTTAAGGGAGGAAAAACTTGCTTAATGAAAGTAAAGTTTTAAGGAACTTGCCTCGTGCGTAATCTACACAATCTCAATTTATGTTCACCAAACGTCCTACATTCCATTAGGATCATGATGTAAGTTAATTCATTACAACTATGACTACAATTTCACTTTCCACTTTAGTACAAAATACCAACTTAAACCCATGATCTGAACTCTCTAACTAACCACATAACACAAATCAGAAATCTATACCATCCCATAACATAAGACATGGCATATAATTAACATCTCCAATTCTTACGGATATCGAATTACAAATCTTTATAACTTATTGATTCATAGCTTATAATCATCAAATGAGTAACTACATTATGTTATTAAGTCTCACTATATGCTTTACGATTCTCCACAAACATTAGAATAAGCTAATTTATCACCATCCAAGCTATGCATGTAAAAACTCATCACTGGGTCTGTTCTGATACCGGCGCGGCCGCGCCACTTTTACCCTTGGAACTAGGGCGGCCGCGCTGCACACATACAGGGACTGATCTGCTGCTGGCGCGGCCGCGCTGCGACACAGACTCAGTTGCTGAAGCGCGAACAGACTCTGTTTCCAACCAATTTCATAATTTCAACACCTTAAATCACATTTAGCCAATCTCAAACGCTATGAACTCAACAAATACACGACTTAAATATTTAAAGAATCATTTCAACATCTTAGAATCTTCAAATAACCAAATTAAAGATTCAAACATCACAATCCATGTTCTATTTCATATTCTTGACATATTAGTGAAATCATATACCACGAATTCGTTTCTATACCATTTTAATCCGTTCCAGTTACATTGTTTTCGTTTCTCAGTAAATTACAACTAACAACAACCAATTTAACATTCTAAGCATGAATTGACCCTCAATTTTGTACTTAAAACAGGCCATAAGAACAGTGTGAAACTAACAAGTTTAATTATTTCTATTTCATGCTTATACACAAATTCTAATTACAGAAAACCATTTACAAAGACTATCTAACACATTATACATACTCATGGACATTTATAACCAATATATAATCAAATCCTAACACTTTAGTTCATCAAGAGTTTTCACAGGAAATCTACTTCAAGAAATATAAAATAAAACTTTAGAATTAGTTTATTACCTTCAATCCTTCTTTGGACTTAGAATCGGTATTTGATTGCTTGGCAATTCTTCTCCAATTTCCAGATTACAGAAAACACACACTCTCAATTCCTCTAAACTTACTCTCAAAGTTTCTCTCAAAGTGAGCACTGATCTTTTTGCTCAATGAAAATAAACTGATATAACCTTTATTATTATTTTTTTTTAACGTAAAATTTAACTAGCTAGTCAATTATCAAAACCATCAGTTAACAAATTCAAAAGGTCTTAAGACCTTGTTTGGCAAAACTAGATTAACTTGGAAATTCAAAAGCCACAAGGCTTTGTTTGGTAAAACTAAATTAATCCTCTTTTAATTTATTTTAATAATCCTTTTATAATAAGGTTCAATTGTCACACATACTTTAATTAAACTTACTAATAAATAAATTCAATTAAACCTTACTAATTAAATTATAATTTCTATTTATCCAGTTATTAATCCAAATAATTCATTAAATCATTTTATTCAAATAAATCAGTAATCATCTAATTTAATTATTAAATTAGAATAATCACATCAAATCACATTTAAATAATATTTAACATAATCACACTTAACATGAACTATTCCACAATAACTTTATAAATTATTTATTTTACTCAATAAATAAATTAACAAAATATTTATATAACACAATAAATATTTTTATTTATTCACAAAGATCACATTCGTTACATCCTTCCCTCCTTAAAAGTATTATGTCCCCAGAATCACAACGCAATTAATTCGCCCGTTACATTCTCCCCTCCTTACAAGGATTCTGTCCTCAGAATCGCGATACAAGGATTAAACAAATAATTGAGGATAACTTTGCATCATTTTCTCTTCGAGTTCCCACGTAGCTTCTTCAGCATTGTGGTTCCTCCAGATTACCTTAACAGAAGGTATCACTTTATTTCTGAGAACCTGCTCTTTCCTGTCCACTATCTGTACAGGTATCTCTTTATAGGATAAATCTTTCTCAAATTGGATTGGTTCATACTCTATTACATGTTTATAATCGGGCTTATACGGTCGTAGCACCGATATGTGGAAGACATTGTGAATGTGGTCTAACTCAGGAGATAAAGCTACCTCATAAGCTACCTCACCTACTCTTTTCAGCACCTCGAAGGGTCCAATAAATCGCGGACTGAGCTTACCCTTTTTACCAAATCTGATCTTTCCCTTCCAGGGAGATACTTTGAGAAATACAAAACTGCCGACGTCAAATTCTCTATTCTGCCGGTGCTTATCTACGTATTTCTTCCGTCTGTCTTGAGCAGCTAACAATCTGGCTCGTATCACCTTGATGATTTTCAGCAGTTTGTTGTACCAGCTCGGGTCCCAATAGTCGACGTTCACCAACCCCATCCCAACATAACGGAGTTCTGCACTTCCTTCCGTACAATGCTTCATAGGGCGGCATGCCGATACTTGCGTGATGACTATTGTTATAAGCAAACTCGACTAGAGATAAATGATCATCCCAATTACCTTTAAAATCCATAACGCATGCTCGTAGCATATCCTTCAACGTTTGAATTGTTCTTTCACTCTGGCCATCGGTTTGAGGATAATAGGTTGTACTCATTCTCAACTGCGTCCCCAAACAATCTTGCAAACTCCTCCAAAATTTTGATGTGAAACGTGGATCTCTGTCTGACACTATTGATACTGGAACTCCGTGCCTCGAGATAATCTCTTTAACGTATAATTTTGCCAACTGATCCAAAGTGAATCTGATTTTGATTGGCAAGAAATGCGCTGATTTCTTCAGTCGGTCCACTATAACCCATATTGCGTCATAACCCTTCTGAGTAGTTGGAAGCCCTACCACGAAGTCCATCGTGATATGCTCCCACTTCCATTCCGCTATCTCCAAGGGCTGTAACAAACCACTTGGCCGTTGATGCTCTGCTTTGACTTACTGACAAGTTAAGCACTTGGCAACACACTCAGCAACTTCCCTTTTCATATTTGGCCACCAGAAATGTTGGCGAAGATCCTGGTACATATTTGTACTTCCCGGGTGAATCGAAAATCTTGAACTATGAGCTTCGTTCTCCTCTTTGATCTCCAGCACTGACGGAACCCAAATTCTTCCTTCAAATCTCAGCAATCCTTCAGTATCAATTTTGAATTTAAGTTCCTCACCCTATAGCACTCTTTTCCGTATATTAATACACTCCTCATCCTGGAGTTGCGCTTCCTTCACTCTATCCACCAAAGTTGGTTGGGTTTCCATCTGGAACAATTTTTCATTCGGCTCCACCAGACACTTCACCTCTAACTCCAACTTTGCCATTTCCGCTATGAGTTTCTCTTGGGCAGTTAACAAAAACAACTTTTCCCGACCCTTCCTGCTCAAAGCGTCGGCAACCACGTTGGCTTTACCCGGATGATAAAGAATTTTGCAGTCATAATCCTTAATAAGCTCCAACCACCTCCTCTGATGCATATTCAAATCCTTTTGTGTGAAAATATATTTCAGACTTTTATGGTCTGTATATATCTCACACTTCTCCCTATAGAGATAGTGCCTCCAAATTTTCAAAGCAAATACCACGGCTGCTAACTCCAAATCATGGGTCGGATACCCTTTTTCATAGTCTTTTAATTGGCGCGATGCATATGCAATAACCTTATCGTTTTGCATAAGCACACAACTAAGTCCTTTATGCGATGCGTCACTATACACCACAAAATTCCCTGTGTCATCTGGCAAAGACAACACAGGTGCCGTACTTAATCTCTTCTTTAATTCTTGGAAACTTTCTTCACACTTCTCCGTCCAAATGAACTTCACTGATTTTCTTGTCAAATTCGTTAACGGGGTGGCGATTCTGGAGAAATCTTGAATAAAACGCCTATAATAACCTGCCAATCCTAGGAAACTCCTGACCGAATCAAATAATACGTAAGCATTTACACTATTGACCGGAATGATACCTGATACTACATCCTTTGACTACACAGCATCCTGCTCCGTCATGTTGAATGTTCGAGCGGTAGGTCGATTGGACGGCGTCGGTCCAGTGATAGTGAAATTGCCTCCACCACCGCTTCCCTTTCCTCCACTTGCACTTCCTATAGCTTTCTTAGGGCAATCTCGAGCAAAGTGATCCTTCGACCCGCAAATAAAACATGCGCCCTTCTTCGGACTAGGACAATTTGGTGCGATATGACCCTCCTGTCCGCAGTTAAAGCATACCCACTTACCCTTCAAACAAACACCCACATGATTCTTTCCATAGGTACTGCATG
The DNA here is from genome assembly GCA_034770075.1 of Aralia elata. Classification (NCBI taxonomy): domain Eukaryota; kingdom Viridiplantae; phylum Streptophyta; class Magnoliopsida; order Apiales; family Araliaceae; genus Aralia; species Aralia elata. Next base: position 9,046,170 of record CM068381.1, read on the forward strand.
CCTCCACCTTCTTTTTCTTATTTCCTAGCTGAATGCCACCAGAGTTACTATCACTCCACTTTCTCTTTTGATTGCTGCCACCATGGCTACCACTTGCTTTATTCTCATGTTCATTCTTCTTCTTCTTTTGCTCCTGATTATACTTGGTCAAAGCATCACTTCCACCTTCAGCAATAATTGCCTTTTCTAACACAGCTGCAAAAGAATTCAGTTGGAACATCGAAACTCGGCTATAAAGCCAGGGCTTCAGTCCCTGCTCGAACCTTCTAGCTTTTCGCTCATCTGTATTAACTTGATATGGTGCAAACCTCGCCAACTCATTAAATCTTGCAGCATACTCAGGCACCGTCATGGTACCTTGCTTCAACTCCAGAAATTGCACTTCCATCTGATTCTGTGCGCTTGCCAGAAAATAAGTCTCGAAAACCATCTCCTTAAATCGTTCCCACGGAATTATCCCTTGACCACCTCGAGTTTTGTTTGCTTGCCACCAGTAACTTGCTTCCGACTTGAGCATAAATGTTGCAAATGTAGTCTTCTGGTCCTCGTTGACCCTAGCGACATCAAATACTTTCTCCATCTCCATGACCCAAGTTTGTGCTTCGATCGGATTAATAGACCCTTGAAATTCTGGGGGTCCAACAACCTTGAAGTCTTTGAAAGTCGTGGCCTGAGCTTGGGGTTGATTCGCAAATGCTCCTGTTAGCAAGTTTACCAGCTACTGCATTGGATTAGTGTTGGCTTCTTCGTTATTATTGGTGGATCCCTCAAGGGTCTGTTGGCGGCATCTTACTGTCAAGAATTCACGTTATTAGATTATTGCTCAATTACTTAAACATTTAAGTCTTAACTTAAACATTTATAAACAACACTTAACACATAACACATCTGATAAATTTTCGTATTTTATTCATTTATTGCTTTAAGACATAACATAGATAGCATCATAGTTGATTATATCATCTATCCTGAAATTATAAAATTGTAGGATTACATCTTTATTCTATCCCATTATACACAACTGGGATTAACAACTTATTAACTTCATAGATTTTCATACTAGCACATCTAATCATAATCTATGATGACATTCCACGGCGCACAGCTTCCTCGCGTTCTTACTCCATAATACGAGTCACCATCCTTTGATCCATCATATACCGGGGTCGATCATCGAACTGCGCTGGATGACGATGAACTCGATCTTGAGCTCTATCGATTGTGGTGTGAAAAATATACTCCATCTCATCAATCTTGGCCTTCTTTGACCGCACCTCACATTCAACACGATCTGCGCGATTAGCCTCCCTCAACCAAGCGTCTTCAGCTCTAGCCCGCTTAGCTATCTCCTCTTTCAATTCATCTCGTACAATTTCATTTCTAGCCAATAACCGACCTCGTCGGTACTCAGACTGAGCTAGTCTCTGCTCGACCTCTGCAAGACGTGATGAAAGGTCTTGGATCTCGACATCCTTCTGCTCTAGAGTGGCTTGACATTCCACAACTTGATCTTCTAACTCCTTCTTTTGGCTCTCTACATGAACCAGCTTCCATTCCACATCCCCAAGACGTATATCAAGCTCCTCAATCTCACCGTTCTTTTGCTCCAAAACAGTCTGTCGCTCAGCCATCTGCTCCTCCAGCTCCTCCACTCTATCCTGTAACTCTATGTTGCGGTCATACACCTGTTCATACATCTGAACACCTAAAGAAGATAGTGGTATCTCCCCAGGGTCTTCTTCCTCCTCTTCGACCTCCTCAGGATAAGTCTCAGGCTCGTACTCGGGACCTACAACTATGATTAATGGGGATGGCTCCCTCTGCACTAGCTGCTCCCGAACTACATGAATATCCCGGGGCTCCTCCTCCCTAGCCTGGCTGGATCCTCCTATATCAGTCATCCTGCCACCAAAATTTTAAGTTTTAATTACTACTCGATACTACTCGCGAGCTCATAAGTTTGTTATCAAGTAAGCACATAACACATAATCATTTTATTGTCTTTTATGAATTTCCATAATCCATTCCTTAGAACTCGATAAGAGTTTTAACACCACTATGTTCTCTATCTTCTAAAAGGCTACTACCCTAAGGTTTTTCCCCACCTAAAGGTTCATAACCTACAACTCTGATACCAACCTGTGACACTCCCAAATCCGGGTACTTAATTCCCACTAATTTGGTGTTCACTATATCATTCATTCATAACTAACTACCCATAATAAAGGACAATTTAAAATAAATTACATGAAATATCTTCCCACAAAAGGGGTTACATCTCTAATCTCTTAATCAATCAAATCCCATGTTATCAAACCTTTATTACATCAATGCGGAATAAAATTTAAATAAGTCTTTTTACAATAAAACATCAAATAGATAACAAGTCTTTAGCTACTTCTGCATCTTGCCCTTTCCCTTACTCGTGGACGGATCATCCGACTTTTTTGTCTTAGCTGCAATGTTCAATGCAAGAGTGAGCAAACAATTGCCCACAAGTATGATAACAATAACCATTTAATAATCAATGAAATAGATTTCAACTGAGGAATTGTGATTTTTCCTAAATTCAATCAATAACTAATCGAGATATAAAAACTTAATAGAACGCTTGGCTCAAGAATTGAATATAGAATTCAAGCTTTAGAATTGTATCTGAGGGACATAAGACCTCGAACTATGTCCTAGGTTAACAAGTATTTCTACTGTAACCTTTAACAGTCTTAAAGACTATGGACCATCCATCTCGTACTCAAGGGGGATCAGCCCTTTGTACAATGTATTGTGCACAAACATTTTAACGATGTCGCGTAATTAATCCCCTATACTAGGGTTGTTCATCTCAGTTTAACATCAGAATCCGTACTAAAAGGAACTTGGTTTGGAACAATTTTCAAATATTCCAAGTCTTTAGAACGCTCATCAACTAAGGACTAGCTGAATCAATATGGGTTTGCTAGTCACTAAAGTATTTGATTCATCAATAAAATCGTACAATAAAGTTTATATTCAGAATTTGAATAACAATCAATGATCGAATATCAAATGACTGGAATAAAGCTTAAGCACTTAACATGGTAACAACCTTGCTTGAATAACAATAAGCTAAGGTTAATAAACTTGCTCAATAAAAGTAAACTTGCTTTAAATGAAATAACAAGTTTAAGGGAGGAAAAACTTGCTTAATGAAAGTAAAGTTTTAAGGAACTTGCCTCGTGCGTAATCTACACAATCTCAATTTATGTTCACCAAACGTCCTACATTCCATTAGGATCACGATGTAAGTTAGTTCATTATAACTATGACTACAATTTCACTTTCCACTTTAGTACAAAATACCAACTTAAACCCATGATCCGAACTCTCTAACTAACCACATAGCACAAATCAGAAATCTATACCATCCCATAACATAAGACATGGCATATAATTAACATCTACAATTCTTACGATATCGAATTACAAATATTTATAACTTATTGATTCATAGCTTATAATCATCAAATGAGTAATTACATTATGTTATTAAGTCTCACTATATGCTTTATGATTCTCCACATACATTAGAATAAGCTAATTTATCACCATCCAAGCTATGCATGTAAAAACTCATCACTGGGTCTGTTCTGATACCGGCGCGGCCACGCCACTTTACCCTTGGAACCAGCGCGGTCGCGCTGCACACATACAGGGACTGATCTGCTGCTGGCGTGGCCGCGCTACTTTTGCACTGGAAACCAGCGCGACCGCGCTGTGACATAGACTTAGTTGCTGCAGCGCGAACAGACTCTGTTTCCAACCAATTTCATAATTTCAACACCTTAAATCACATTTAGCCAATCTCAAACGCTATGAACTCAACAAATACATAACTTAAATATTTACAGAATCATTTCAACATCTTAGAACCTTAAAATAACCAAATTAAATATTCAAACATCACAATCCATGTTCTATTTCATATTCTTGACATATTAGTGAAATCATATACCACGAATTCGTTTCTATACCATTTTAATCCGTTCCAGTTACATTGTTTTCGTTTCTTAGTAAATTACAACTAACAACAACCAATTTAACATTCTAAGCATGAATTGACCCTCAATTTTGTACTTAAAACATGCCATAAGAACAGTGTGAAACTAACAAGTTTAATTATTTCTATTTCATGCTTATACACAAATTCTAATTATAGAAAACCATTTACAGAGACTATCTAACACATTACACATACTCATGGACATTTATAACCAACATATAATCAAATCCTCCATCTCTTTCGTTTAATTAATAATTCTGCATAAAAAAAGATCATGGTGATGGTTTGTATAAAAATTTTAAAATATGATTGTATCGCGCTTCCGCTTTATTTATGTAATTTGATTGCATGTTCGCGTTATACAAACCTAACATCAACATATTCGTCTAGATAAAAACAACGTTCGGGAATTCCTTTCGCTTGTGCCAAGGATAATTCATAAAAAATTGACGCTTCCCGACTGACAAATTTCTCTGTATCATACTCATCACCAATGAATACATTGACTGGAGAATAATTGCCATGATTTTGCCTTTGACGTTTCCCTGCCATTATGAATGTATCCTCTAGGAAACAACATGCACGTCGGGGCGTGTTGAGTGACGCCAAGCGACATTGCTCACGTCGGGGCGTGTTGACAGACGCCGAGCGATGTTGTGCACGTCGAGACGTGTTGAGCGATGTCAAGCGACATTGTGCATGTCGAGGCGTGTTGAGCGACGTTGTCCATATCAGGCGTATTGAGCGTCTCATTTCCAAACGTCGCGACGCCGTGCCACGTGATGGTCATGTCAAGTTTTCCGATGTCTAAAATATGGACATCGAGGGACTTTGAAGTGTAAGTCTAAACTATAACTTAGGTTAAATGAGAACTAATCTAAGGTGTGCGGACTTCCAAACGCCGAGTCACCGTGCGACATTTTTTGAGACATGTTGAGATGTTTTTCAGTTATAAAACTCGAACATCGTAGAGATTATTAAGAGTATGGTTTAAGATGTTTCGGGTTATAAAACACGAGCATCGAGGGACTTCAAAATATGAGTCTAGACTATGAATTAGGATGTGTCGAGTTATAAAATTTGAGCATCATGGTGATCGTAAAGAAGATGAATTAAGTTAAAATAAACTAAAATGAAGCATCATTATGTGACTAATTGGTATGTTCGACCTTAATGATGTATATATATATATATATATGGGGACTGATCCATAACTTGCATTAGCTATAGATGTGACACCCCCAAATCCGGGTTTCCTAACCTCGAATTCGGTGTTCACGATACTCAACAACAAACATACTTTCTAACTAATGCGGAATAATAATCATAACATGTCTATCGAAATCGTGATAATCATCTTACAATAATGGTCCCAAGGTTCTTTAACCTTAACTTAAAACATACCCTTAACACAATAGGGTTCACATAACTAAATAACAATTCAAGATAAACTATTATATAAGCCCTATCAGGCACTATTCTTGCACCTTCTCCTTTCCTTTGTTCCCTCTTGACGTTTCTGCCTTAGCTGAAATAAAGATCATGATATAGCAAGGGTAAGCAACTAGTTTGCTTAGCAAGTTTATACACAAGGGAGATATATCATGAATAGAAAGAAGTTTTGCTTTCAATGTTCAACAACAGGATAAAATAGTGAAGAAACGTGAATTAATAGTCAACGCTTGAATATTCGAATAATTGAAATTCAATTACTGAGTGGTTTGAAATAACCAGGGACATTTGCCAAGGTTCTCAGCACTTAGACTGGACCTCTTAAAAAGTTTTGGTAATCAAGGGGATCAGCCTTTCATACCCCGTGATTTATGCATAAACACTTAATAACCGACATTGATATCATGCCTTAAATCAAATTTATCCTTTGCTCAGCCAAGAGTTCTTACATGACAATATCATAAGAACAGCTTTTAAAATACCTTTGATTTAACAAATTAGACATGCTTGATCTAGCTGATACAAATAGCATAGATCTATCTTATAAATAATTCATGCCTGAAAGAACTTCAATTGAATATACAGTTCAATAATAATAGGGCACGAAAATAATTGCACAAGGTGCGAGTCTCAATAACCAGTGTAGATGTGAATAATCAACAATAATTATTCACTAACATGCTTCGAAAATAATAACTCAAGTTTGAGTTAGGGAACTTGCCTGTCTGCTCCGCTACAACAATTCTAGCTTTAACTAATTGGCCTTGAAGAACCTAACATTGATAATGTTGATCTATGATCAATTAGTACTGCGTAGTTGTATATCGTTACGCTTACTTATGCTACTTATTCAATCAATTAAACAAATCACATAGCACACATAAGTTAATAAACTATAGTAACTCCTATAAGACACTTAATTGATCTTTAGGTTGATGGTTTAATTAATTAACAATGTTTTCCCTTAAGTGATAAACACTTATTAAACCCTTAAACAATTAATAATAATTGTTCAATTAATTAACATTACATTTTCCCAAGTGATATTCATTTATTAAACCCTTTAACAATTAATTATAACCGGGTAATTAATGAGTTATTTAAACTCCCTCTATTTTATTAATTCTATCTTTATTTAATTACTATTAAATAGTAATTAATTAATTATCTTTAGTTATTAATAATAGTAATTAATAACTAATTATATTCACTTATTATTTAATTTATTAATTAAATAATAGTCGAATTATAAATTTTAATTGTCTTTAATTATTATTTAAGATTAAATAATAATTAATTAGGTTTGTTTATTATTTAAAGTTAATCAAATAATAAATAATTAATTAGTGCGTAACAATTATCTTTAGTCATTATTTAATAATAAATAATAGCTAATTAGATTTATTTATTATTTAAAGTTAATTAAATAATAAATAATTAATTAATTAGTAAATATGAATTATCTTTAGTTATTATTTAATAATAAATAATAACTAATTAGATTTATTTATTATTTAAGGTTAATCAAGTAATAAATAATTACTTAGTGAATAAGAATTATCCTTAGTTATTATTAATAGTATTTAATAACTAATTATATTCATTTATTATTTAATTATTAATTAAATAATAATTAAGTTATGAATTTTAATTGTCTTTAATTATTATTTAAGATTAAATAATAATTAATTAAGTTTATTTATTATTTAAAGTAAATCAAATAATAAATAATTAATTAGTAAGTAAGTATGAATTATCTTTAGTTATTATCTAATAGTAAATAATAACTAATTAGATTTATTTATTATTTAATTTAATCAAATAATAGTTAATTAGTGAGTAATAATTATCTTTAGTTATTATTTAATAATAAATAATAACCAATTAAGTTTATTTATTATTTAAGTTAATCAAATAATAAATAATTAATTTACAATTTTTTTTTAATTATCCTTAATCATTATTTAATAATAATTAAACAATAATTAATTTAGTATATATGGAAAATATAATAGCACATCCCAGAAATTAAATTTTATATGACTATTATTTTATTATTATTATTTTATAAAAATAATAATAATAGTAAGGGTTTTAAGTATTTAATATTTATAAAAACAAGTCTCGATGGCAATTTGGTAAATAAGACGAAATTCGGACGGAGGGGCACAACCGTACTTTCCCCCGTCTGATCGCCCGCCCGCGCATTGCGCGTGAGCCTTCCCTGCCTGGCCAAAACGGCGCCGTTTGGCTGCCGCTGGTTGAAGGAATACGCTGGCGCGCCATGCGCGGCCAGCCCCCTTTTCTAAGACGCGCGCCATGCGCGGCCTGTCTTAGCCCTTATAAAGCAGCAGCCTTCCAGGGGGTTGTTTTTACCTTCAATTAATTCTAATACCATCAAGAAAGTTTTAAATCTCCATTATAAATTCTAAAAAAAATCCCCATGGCTAAGAAAAATATTTCTAATATTACAACAAAATATTTATGACTTAAATCAATATTTTTCGTCAATAAGTTTTGTACTCCAATAAATCATTGTATACATGTTTTAGCCCATCAAACCATCTAAACTTGCTACAAATATTTTTAAACTTCAACATATTATTAATAAAACATACTAAACCATTATTTATCATCACCTAGGTTTTAAGATCATGAGTTAAGCATTCTTTTAGAAAAAAAAATATAGATCTAACAAAATAAAACGTAGATCTAGTAAAATAAAACATAGATCTAGCAAAATAAAACATAGATCTAGCAAAATAAAACCTAGATCTATAAATATTTCATTTCTTCCACAACCTCCAACCAATAAGCCATAGAAACCCCAACACAAATAAATGACTACCACTAATAAATGTTAGCCATTTAATATCAACAAGAAAACTAGGGTTTGAGAGAATGAAGATGTATACCTAGAGTTAGTGGCTATTCTCCTCTTCCTTCCAAGTATGATCCGAAAAAGGATATGAACTAGCTAGGTCTCCTTCACTCCTTGGTGACTCAATATATTTTCTTTTGCTCTCAAATGCTTTCCAATGCTCTCAATGCTCTCAACTCTCTTAGGAGATGAACAATAAGGGAGCCAACCCCTATTATCTTTGGTGAGGGCCCTATTTATAGGAAAAATAAAGACCATGGGCAACATAGTCATTAACCATGACTAGGCAAGGGCAATTCGGTCAATTCGTCAATAATAGGAAGTTTCCTAGAAACTTCCTCAAGGGTAATTTAGTCATTTTCCAACCTCCTTCAAGGTTAAAATAGTCTTTTCTCAAAATCTTAATTATCCATTAGTTATTAGCCATTTTCCATTGGTTATTAAACATTGGTTATTATCTTGCCATCATTACATTGGTTATTAACCACTGGGATATACAGTGGTTATTGCCCCTTCATGATTACCTTGGTTATTAACCACTCTTGGCCATTTTAGTCATTACACACAAATTCCTACACTTGACTCACCTATGGTTATTTCTTAACCATAATTATATCATACCTGCCAACACAAGTATAGACACATCTTATATATCTCCCACCAATTAACCCAAGTTGGTTTAAATAGAACACAACATTAACTCATTAAATTAAATTAGATTTAATTAATAAGGACGTTCAAAATTCACGGGCATTACATCCCTCCCCCCTTATAAAAATTCCGTCCTCGGAATTGCAAAAATAGGGTTACTCAAATAAGAACGGATAATTCGCCTTCATTTTCTCTTCGAGTTCCCACGTAGCTTCTTCGACTGCGTGATTCCTCTAGAGAACTTTGACGGAATGTATGGTCTTGTTTCTCAGCTTCTGTTCCTTCCTATCGAGAATCTGGACGGGAACCTCCTCGTACGATAAGTCCCTCTCGACTTGAATTGGCTCATAGGAAATAACATGCTTGTAGTCTGGCTTATATGGACGTAACACTGATACATGAAATACATTGTGAATGTGCTCAAGTTCAGGAGGTAATGCTACCATCGTACGCCACTTCGCCTATTTTCCTTAATATTTCAAAAGGTCCTATGAACCTAGGGCTCAGCTTGCCTTTCTTCCCAAAGCGGATCTTCCCTTTCCAGGGAGATACCTTCAAAAATACATAGCTGCCAACTTCAAAGTCTCGCTTCTGACGATGTAAGTCGGCATACTTCTTTTGACGATCCTGGGCCGCTACTAACCGCTGCCTTATTACTTTAATGATTTCCACGGTTTGTTGTACCAATTCTGGTCCCAACAATCTTCGTTCACCAACTTCATCCCAACACAACGGCGTTCGACACTTCCTTCCATATAACGCTTCGTACGGTGGCATACCGATGCTAGCATGATAACTATTGTTGTAAGCGAACTCTACCAGGGGCAAGTGATCGTCCCAGCTGCCACCTAAATCCATCACAACTGCCCGGAGCATGTCCTCCAGGGTCTGAATTGTTCGCTCGCTCTGACCATCGGTCTGAGGATGATACGCCGTACTCATTCTCAATTGTGTTCCCATTCTTTCCTGTAGACTTCTCCAAAAATTTGACGTGAAGCGCGGATCTCTGTCAGATACAATAGACACCGGTACTCCATGTCGCGATACTATCTCCTTCACGTAGAGTTTCGCCAACTGTTCCAATTTGTACCTGATCTTGATTGGTAGGAAATGGGCAGACTTGGTCAACCGATCTACGATCACCCAGATGGCGTCTAGACCCTTTTGTGTTGTCGGGAGTCCTACCACAAAATCCATAGTGATGTGCTCCCACTTCCACTCGGGAATCTCTAAGGGCTGCAACAATCCGCTCGGCCGTTGGTGCTCTGCCTTGACCCTCTGACAAGTTAAACACTGGCTGACGAATTCCGCAACTTCCCCTTTCAAATGCGGCCACCAATAATGTTGACGAAGATCTTGATACATCTTGGTGCTACCCGGATGTACCGAAAATCTCGTATTATGGGCCTCTTGCAAGATTTCTTCCCTTAAGTCTGGTACATAGGGTATCCAGATCCTTCCCTCGAATCTCAGCAGACCCGTGCTGTCAACCTTGAACTTCAACGTTTTTCCTTCCGATAGTTGCTTCTTAATGCCAATGCATTCTTCATCAAATTCTTGAGCCTCCTTTATCTTATCCAGTAGAGTCGGACCCACTGTCACGGTGAACAATTTTTCGTCCGTCTCCATTGGATACTTAACCTCCAGTTCCAGGCGTCCAAAGTCCTTTATCAGCTCTGCCTGAGTTGTAAGCCTCATCAACTTCTCTCTGCCTTTCCTACTCAGGGCATCTACCACTACATTTGCTTTGCCCGGATGGTACAAAATCTCACAATCGTAATCCTTGATTAATTCTAACCATCGGCGCTGCCTCATATTCAGCTCCTTCTGAGTGAAGATATATTTCAGACTTTTGTGATCTGTATATATCTCGCACTTCTCTCCGTATAGGTAGTGCCTCCAAATCTTCAAGGCGAACACTACTGCTGCTAATTCCAGATCATGAGTCGGGTATCCCTTCTCATAGTCCTTCAGCTGGCGTGAAGCGTACGCAATGACCCTGCCGTGCTGCATTAGTACACAACCAAGGCCTTTGTGTGACGCATCACTGTATACTACAAAACCTCCAGTGTCGTCTGGTAATGCCAACACTGGTGCTTGGCTAAGTCTCTTCTTCAACTCCAAGAAACTCTCCTCGTACTTCTCTGTCCAGACGAACTTTACCGTCTTTCTAGTCAGATTGGTCAACGGTGATGCTATCTTCGAAAAATCCTGGATGAATCTCCGATAGTATCCCGCTAACCCTAGGAAACTTCTGATCTCCGTTGGTGTCTTTGGCTGCTCCCAGTTGATAATGGCTTCCACCTTTGCTGGGTCTACCGAAACACCACTACTGTCAATGACGTGTCCAAGAAACTGCACCCTCTGCAACCAAAATTCACACTTCGAAAACTTTGCGTACAATTTCTCCCTTCTTAATGCCTCCAGAGCAATCCTTAGATGTTCAGCATGTTCTTCCTCTGACACTGAATACACCAAGATATCATCGATGAATACTACCACGAACTTGTCCAAATACTACTTGAACACTCTGTTCATCATATCCATGAATGCCGCTGGTGCATTTGTCAGGCCAAATGACATAACCAGAAACTCGAAATGTCCATAACGAGTTCTGAATGCCGTCTTCGGAATATCCTCCTGTCTCACCCTTAGTTGATGATAGCCCGTCCTTAAATCGATCTTCGAAAAGTATTTCGCTCCCTTGAGTTGATCAAACAGATCGTCTATTCTGGGTAGCGGATACCTATTCTTAATCGTAACTTTGTTCAACTCACGGTAGTCGATACAAAGCCTCATCGAGCCATCCTTCTTCTTTACGAACAGAACTGGCGCTCCCCATGGTGACACGCTTGGCCTGATATAACCCCTGTCTAACAGTTCCTGCAGTTGAACCATCAGTTCTTTCATCTCTACTGGTGCCATTCGGTAAGGCGCCTTAGATATCGGTGCCGTCCCAGGTACCAAGTCGATTGCAAATTCTATCTCCCTATCCGGTGGCAGTCCCGGAAGTTCATCTGGGAAGACATCAGCGAATTCCCTTACAACGGGTATCTGACTCAGTTCCCCCTCGACCCGTCGAGTATCTACCACGTGAGCCAAATAACCTATACAACCCTTCTTAAGCAATCTCTTCGCTTGCATCATCGTCAGACAACAAGATTGTCTCGGCGATTTACTATCATAGAACACCACCTTCGACTTACCCGTAGTCTGCAGGTGTATGCACTTTTTCTTACAGTCAATGACCGCCCCGTGGCTCGCTAACCAATCCATCCCCAGGATTACATCGAATTCTCCAAGACGAATCGGCAACAAGTCCACGTTAAGCTTAAACCCTCTCACATCCGCACAACAATTCTTATAAATGTAGTTTACGGGGATAATCTCTTTGTTCGCTACTTCTACATTCATCGGGTGTTCTAACAGTTCACTAGGCAATTTAAATCTTTGAGCAAATTCATCAGAGACAAAAGAACATGAAGCACCCGAATCAAATAGCACATAGGCATTTATGTTGTTGATTGGAATAATACCTGACACCACCTCTCTGGATGCCATAGCATCTTGTACTGTCATGTTGAAGGTCCTTGCTGTTGGCTTATTTGGCTGGGCTGGTCCTCCACTGGTTGTCCTCGAGTTGTTGCCCCTATTGCCGTTTCCGCCATCCATATTCCTCTTTCGGGGGCATTCCTTGCTCCGATGCCCTATCTCTCCACAATTGAAACAACCTCCCTTCTTCGCCTTAGGACAATTGGGCGAGATATGCCCTTCTTGCCCACAGGTATAACATACCATCTTCCCTTTCATACACTCTCCCGAGTGACCCTTTCCGCAATTCCCACATACCGGCCTTTTCTGTTGTATGCTCCCTTGCTGGATTTCAGAATTGCTACCCCCACTGCTCCATTGACGCTTCCTACTGTTGCTACCACCACCGCTAACATTTACATTTCCTCCTTCTACCTTCTTCTTGTTCCTTTCCCGATTATATTTCGAAACCGCTTCACTCCCACCTTCAGCAATGAGAGCTTTCTCCAACAAGGTTGAGAACGATGTAATTTGCAAAACCGCTACCTTGCTGTAGATCCACGGCTTTAATCCATTCTCTAATCTCCTGGCCTTCCTCACCTCAGTATCCACCTGATGTGGGGCGAATCTAGCCAATTCATTGAATTTTGCAGCGTACTCCGACACTGACAAATTTTCTTGTTTCAATTCCAAAAACTTGATTTCCATTTTCGCCTGCGTACTCTCGGGAAAGTAATTCTCGAAAAACAACGTCTTGAAAGCTTCCCACTCCACGACTCCAGTTCCAGCTTTGTTCTGATTGGCTTCCCACCAGAAGTTAGCCTCACCTTTCATTAAGTAAGTAGCAAAAACTGTCTTCTGCTCCTCAGCGACTCTAGCGATGACAAAGGCCTTTTCAATCTCCTTTATCCATGACTGGGCCTCTATCGGGTTCGCTGTTCCTCTAAACTCCGGAGGCCCTACTGCCTTGAAGTCTTTAAAATTGGCTAAGTGGTTGCCCGTCTGGTTTCCTGCGGTAGTCGTTTGATTCCGCAGAGCTTCTGCCATCATGTTCACAAAATCTTGCATTGGGTTTGGTGGAGTTTCCTCTACATTGTTAACTGACTCTTCGATCCCATGATTTCGTAGGATTCGTCTGGGCGGCATTATCTGTTTAAGCAAACCCTAACACGTTACTCGGGCTTCCTTAAAACATAAGTATTTAGCATGTATATAATAATCACATGACTCTTGTGTGGGAGTTTTAGATTACCCAACCTCGGAAATTCTGCTTTCCCGATTAGTGATTTAAGTTACTAAGATACCGATTCAGTCTCACTGAATTAACATAATCATTGCATAAATGGTATATCAAGTAAAATTCTCAAGCACATACCATAATAATGCATCTATATTCATATACCGACTTAAGCGTCTTACACGTTTATCACAGGCATATTGTCATAATTGCTACTATCCCATTTAATATAACAAAAGGTGGGATTCACTTAAACCATTCTTTCCTACCTACATAGTTGGGAAGTACATCCTACCTACGAACTACCTCGCACCTTGTTGAGGTTAATATAATTTCTAGTAAACCAAATGGTAGTACCAATAACACTGATCAAGGCATAACCACCCACTTCCAACTATCCTCTAGGGGACACAAGGTGAATGCAACTCACGCTTGCTCTCGCTATTGGAGGGCAGATTCATCCATCTAGCGTCGAACTGCATCCAGACAATGTCTAAGGCTCGCTCTAATTCAACTATCTTCGCATCCTTAGCCTTTACCTCATCCTTCAATTGTCCTAACTGCAGCTCCCTTAGCAGCAGCCTCCCTCGCAACTCGGCTAACTCAGCCTGGGCCTGGTAAGCAGCGTCCTGGTACTGCAGTTCAGAAATCTGGTGGATGTGGTTCTGCGCCTCTAATTGTTTAGCCCTAACCTCTAGCTCGGCGTTCCTCGCCAGCAAACCTCCTATCACATCAGGCTCTATGGGCTCCTGGTTCACTGGACAGCTATCTTGACTCTCGTCCGACATCCTACAAACACCACACAAATAAATCAACATCAGTACCACAATAAAATATATTCATTGATGAAATGAAATGATATTTTATTTGGTACGACTAGAACTCTATGAATCTCCCCGACCCATCACCTACATACTCTATGTGAGTTTTCTATCAAGGTCATAACCTAGGTTTCTCATTCCTAATGTTTATAACCTATAGCTCTGATACCAACCTGTGACACCCCCAAATCCGGGTTTCCTAACCTCGAATTCGGTGTTCACGATACTCAACAACAAACATACTTTCTAACTAATGCGGAATAATAATCATAACATGTCTATCGAAATCGTGATAATCATCTTACAATAATGGTCCCAAGGTTCTTTAACCTTAACTTAAAACATACCCTTAACACAATAGGGTTCACATAACTAAATAACAATTTAAGATAAACTATTATATAAGCCCTATCAGGCACTATTCTTGCACCTTCTCCTTTCCTTTGTTCCCTCTTGACGTTTCTGCCTTAGCTGAAATAAAGATCATGATATAGCAAGGGTAAGCAACTAGTTTGCTTAGCAAGTTTATACACAAGGGAGATATATCATGAATAGAAAGAAGTTTTGCTTTCAATGTTCAACAACAGGATAAAATAGTGAAGAAACGTGAATTAATAGTCAACGCTTGAATATTCGAATAATTGAAATTCAATTACTGAGTGGTTTGAAATAACCAGGGACATTTGCCAAGGTTCTCAGCACTTAGACTGGACCTCTTAAAAAGTTTTGGTAATCAAGGGGATCAGCCTTTCATACCCCGTGATTTATGCATAAACACTTAATAACCGACATTGATATCATGCCTTAAATCAAATTTATCCTTTGCTCAGCCAAGAGTTCTTACATGACAATATCATAAGAACAGCTTTTAAAATACCTTTGATTTAACAAATTAGACATGCTTGATCTAGCTGATACAAATAGCATAGATCTATCTTATAAATAATTCATGCCTGAAAGAACATCAATTGAATATACAGTTGAATAATAATAGGGCACGAAAATAATTGCACAAGGTGCGAGTCTCAATAACCAGTATAGATGTGAATAATCAACAATAATTATTCACTAACATGCTTCGAAAATAATAACTCAAGTTTGAGTTAGGGAACTTGCCTGTCTGCTCCGCTACAACAATTCTAGCTTTAACTAATTGGCCTTGAAGAACCTAACATTGATAATGTTGATCTATGATCAATTAGTACTACTACTGCGTAGTTGTATATCGTTACGCTTACTTATGCTACTTATTCAATCAATTAAACAAATCACATAGCACACATAAGTTAATAAACTATAGTAACTCCTATAAGACACTTAATTGATCTTTAGGTTGATGGTTTAATTAATTAACAATGTTTTCCCTTAAGTGATAAACACTTATTAAACCCTTAAACAATTAATAATAATTGTTCAATTAATTAACATTACCTTTTCCCAAGTGATATTCATTTATTAAACCCTTTAACAATTAATTATAACCGGGTAATTAATGAGTTATTTAAACTCCCTCTATTTTATTAATTCTATCTTTATTTAATTACTATTAAATAGTAATTAATTAATTATCTTTAGTTATTAATAATAGTAATTAATAACTAATTATATTCACTTATTATTTAATTTATTAATTAAATAATAGTCGAATTATAAATTTTAATTGTCTTTAATTATTATTTAAGATTAAATAATAATTAATTAGGTTTGTTTATTATTTAAAGTTAATCAAATAATAAATAATTAATTAGTGCGTAACAATTATCTTTAGTCATTATTTAATAATAAATAATAGCTAATTAGATTTATTTATTATTTAAAGTTAATTAAATAATAAATAATTAATTAATTAGTAAATATGAATTATCTTTAGTTATTATTTAATAATAAATAATAACTAATTAGATTTATTTATTATTTAAGGTTAATCAAGTAATAAATAATTACTTAGTGAATAAGAATTATCCTTAGTTATTATTAATAGTATTTAATAACTAATTATATTCATTTATTATTTAATTATTAATTAAATAATAATTAAGTTATGAATTTTAATTGTCTTTAATTATTATTTAAGATTAAATAATAATTAATTAAGTTTATTTATTATTTAAAGTAAATCAAATAATAAATAATTAATTAGTAAGTAAGTATGAATTATCTTTAGTTATTATCTAATAGTAAATAATAACTAATTAGATTTATTTATTATTTAATTTAATCAAATAATAGTTAATTAGTGAGTAATAATTATCTTTAGTTATTATTTAATAATAAATAATAACCAATTAAGTTTATTTATTATTTAAGTTAATCAAATAATAAATAATTAATTTACAATTTTTTTTTAATTATCCTTAATCATTATTTAATAATAATTAAACAATAATTAATTTAGTATATATGGAAAATATAATAGCACATCCCAGAAATTAAATTTTATATGACTATTATTTTATTATTATTATTTTATAAAAATAATAGTAATAGTAAGGGTTTTAAGTATTTAATATTTATAAAAACAAGTCTCGATGGCAATTTGGTAAATAAGACGAAATTCGGACGGAGGGGCACAACCGTACTTTCCCCCGTCTGATCGCCCGCCCGCGCATTGCTCGTGAGCCTTCCCTGCCTGGCCAAAACGGCGCCGTTTGGCTGCCGCTGGTTGAAGGAATACGCTGGCGCACCATGCGCGGCCAGCCCCCTTTTCTAAGACGCGCGCCATGCGCGGCCTGTCTTAGCCCTTATCAAGCAGCAGCCTTCCAGGGGGTTGTTTTTACCTTCAATTAATTCTAATACCATCAAGAAAGTTTTAAATCTCCATTATAAATTCTAAAAAAAATCCCCATGGCTAAGAAAAATATTTCTAATATTACAACAAAATATTTATGACTTAAATCAATATTTTTCGTCAATAAGTTTTGTACTCCAATAAATCATTGTATACATGTTTTAGCCCATCAAACCATCTAAACTTGCTACAAATATTTTTAAACTTCAACATATTATTAATAAAACATACTAAACCATTATTTATCATCACCTAGGTTTTAAGATCATGAGTTAAGCATTCTTTTAGAAAAAAAAATATAGATCTAACAAAATAAAACGTAGATCTAGTAAAATAAAACATAGATCTAGCAAAATAAAACATAGATCTAGCAAAATAAAACCTAGATCTATAAATATTTCATTTCTTCCACAACCTCCAACCAATAAGCCATAGAAACCCCAACACAAATAAATGACTACCACTAATAAATGTTAGCCATTTAATATCAACAAGAAAACTAGGGTTTGAGAGAATGAAGATGTATACCTAGAGTTAGTGGCTATTCTCCTCTTCCTTCCAAGTATGATCCGAAAAAGGATATGAACTAGCTAGGTCTCCTTCACTCCTTGGTGACTCAATATATTTTCTTTTGCTCTCAAATGCTTTCCAATGCTCTCAATGCTCTCAACTCTCTTAGGAGATGAACAATAAGGGAGCCAACCCCTATTATCTTTGGTGAGGGCCCTATTTATAGGAAAAATAAAGACCATGGGCAACATAGTCATTAACCATGACTAGGCAAGGGCAATTCGGTCAATTCGTCAATAATAGGAAGTTTCCTAGCAACTTCCTCAAGGGTAATTTAGTCATTTTCCAACCTCCTTCAAGGTTAAAATAGTCTTTTCTCAAAATCTTAATTATCCATTAGTTATTAGCCATTTTCCATTGGTTATTAAACATTGGTTATTATCTTGCCATCATTACATTGGTTATTAACCACTGAGATATACAGTGGTTATTGCCCCTTCATGATTACCTTGGTTATTAACCACTCTTGGCCATTTTAGTCATTACACACAAATTCCTACACTTGACTCACCTATGGTTATTTCTTAACCATAATTATATCATACCTGCCAACACAAGTATAGACACATCTTATACATCTCCCACCAATTAACCCAAGTTGGTTTAAATAGAACACAACATTAACTCATTAAATTAAATTAGATTTAATTAATAAGGACGTTCAAAATTCACGGGCATTACAATAGACACTATTTCAGCTAACTTATCTCCGGCCATCCAATGGAAGATCTAAGGGCTGGCTGGGGCTTGGCCACTACTCTGTCCTACGGCCAGCCAAATTCTTTTATGCTGGCCGCTACTCCCTCTAGTGGCCAGTTAAAACGGCCGCGTTTTGACTGGCCGCTAGTGGGAGTAGCGGCCAACATAAAAGGTTGTAGAAATATTTGGCCTTCTGCTCAGGACAAAAGTCTAAAATACCCTCACCTTAGTTATATTTAAATAGTTTAATGTATAAAATATTTGGAGTTTAAATTTTAAACAATCAAATTATCACAATAATTCACAATGTTAAATTATATTAAATAAGAAATTATATTACAAATCTTTTATATAAATAAATACATTGAATATATTTGACAATTTATACAAATAAATACATAGAAACTAGTTAACGTATTTATTTGTATAAATTGTCAAATATATTCAATGTATTTATTTATATAAAAGATTTGTAATATAATTTCTTATTTAATATAATTTAACATTGTAAATTATTATGTTAATTTGATTGTTTAAAATTTAAACTCCAAATATTTTATACATTAAACTATTTAAATCTAACTAAGGTGAGGGTATTTTAGAATTTTGTCATGAGCAGAAGGCCAAATATTTCTACGACCTTTTATGTTAGCCGTTACTCCCTCTAGCGGCCAGTCAAAACGCGGCCGTTTTGACTAGCCGCTAGAGGGAGTAGCGGCCAGCATAAAAGAATTTGGTTGGCCGTAGGAGATAGTAGCGGCCAAGCCCCAGCCAGCCCTTAGATCTTCCATTGGACGGCAAGAGATGAGTTAGCTAAAATAGTGTCCATAGCTAACGCGAGCTATGGATATATATATATATATATATAGGTCATTCGAAGAGCGATTGTATAACAGTCCAGTAAATCGCGTAGTAGACAAGTTTCGAACTATTGTTTAATTTTTGTAATTGAGCAAGTTTTCTATCTTTGTGCAAATGTTTTATGTTTGTACAAGATGTTTAGCTATTTATGTGTTATGTATCAATATCTGCATGTATGTGCTATTGAGATGAACTGTTTTGTTATTGAACTGTTCATATTTTTAAAATTATGTTTATTCATCAAATGCGTTAAGATTGTGTCTATGCTAATTGTTTCGGCTGGACAAATATTAAGGTGTTAAACTAAATTATTTAAAATTCATTGAAGTTAAGTAAAGCTAATCCTAACTAGATTAAATTGGTATAGATTCTAGTGTAAGTATGAGAGGAGAAACCCTAATATAAGGGAGTTAAGAATCAAGAGATGAAATAGACACAGGTGATGTCAACCCTAAACGCATATAGGCGTTTAAAATGTAAAGTTTAGATACGGAAAGAAGAAAAAGGGTTAAGGTCTTTATGGCCGCTCAATAAAAATGTTATTGGTGTTTGAAATAAAAAAGGGAAACTGTTATTCCTATTTATTCGAGCTACTTCACAATTATTGTTCAATTGTTAAAGGTTTTAGAAGAATGTTATTCTGATCATATGTTGTTGTTTATTCAATTGTTTATAATTGCTGAGCAATTAAATACTCACTCTTGTAAATTCTAAAAATTTTGCAGCTAGAGCAGAAGGACTAGAATGGTCAGATGATGTTAAGAAAAAGCAATATGTTCAGGAAGAAGATTTAAATGTATAGAAGTACATGTTATGATGTAATATTATGTTAAATTTGTGATATTAGATTGTATATGAAGATTGTAAAGGTAATAAAAACTGTGATTAAAAGTGACATATTGTAATAATATTAAGATTACATTTATGTCTTAAGAATATATAGGTGTATGTGCTGAATGGGTAGTACCGTGGAGCACCAGACCCGGGTTTGAAGGTACACCCAGATTCGGGGGCGTCACAGTTGGTATCAGATCTGTAGGTTATAAATATTAGGTTGGGAACCTTAAGCTATAACCTTAGAGAAATAATAAAGACAGTAAAGAGATAAACTCAGATAGAGTTTTTAAATTATGAATTGAGGAAATTCATAAAAAGAAGTAAAAGTGAAATAAACTATATTATTTTTTGCTATGTGTTAATCAATATATTAAAATTGATTAAGTGATGTTAGAAGAAGAAATTTGAGATGATCATGTTATTGATGAGATCTAGGAAAGGGCTCCCGTAACCCAATCCCATAGATCGCACAATTGGAACCGACATCGCGAGGGACTATATGTATTGATGAGATCCATTGATGGGATCTAGAATCGATGGAATAAATCTGTGGATCTAAGATTCTCTGGATCTATGCAATGACATAATCGGGACTTAAATCGAGAAATATATCCCAAACTGGCTATCAGGTGATTCAATTGTTAGAATCTCTTGACGGCGGGTAGGTGGGACCCTCTCACCACTAGATATGAATCTAAGATTGTACAAGGTAAACCAAAATCGATTGAAAACATTGAAAATGACTAGATCTAACTTAAATCCGAGCTAATCTAGCTTAAAGGTTCAAGCTTTAAAGCTTTAGAACCGGTTAAAGGCTAGATTTGACTAGATCTAGGGTAGATCTAGTGAAAAGATTTGATCTTTAACTATATCCAATCAAAATAATTAGTAAAATAGATAGATCTACAGATAAACAACCAATATTTGTATAACGATTGAAACTTTAAATAGATCTAAGCACACTAATATTTATAATAGGCAAAATCTATACTAGATCTAATAGATCTATATCAAAACTATATAAAAATCGAATCTTTCACGAAAATAAACTAGATATATACTAGATATACATTAAATTTATAAGAAAGATTGAATCTTTCACCTTGGAGAACGAGATTTGACACTTCTTGCTCTCAAATGTATATAGATCTAGCTAATCTAATACAAAGTTGGAGAAAATCTAGCAATTTTAATCCAAATCTCGAGCTCCTCTCTCTAAGATACCTCACTTTCTCACTCTAAGATTCCTCTTTTTTTTTTGAAAATCTGCTGAAATTCGACATTTATAGGCTTCCTTGGGCAGCCGCAGGTACACCTGCGGCTAGTCCAGGTGGGGCCCACACGCCTCGATCTTCGTGTCATGTCGACGGTTTTTCGTCTCGTTAGCTGAAATGTCCGTAACTTTCAATCCAGGAAGGGTTAGGAGACGTGCTATACCATTCCAGAAAACTCCTTTCGAGAGCTATGCAATGACATAAGGTTTGGCCAATTCCAGATCTGTGAGGATAAAGTAGTAAGCAGAAATAGATCTTCGCAAAGATGCCAATTAATCAATCGTCATGCTGAGCCTAGTTTGTCACTCGGCGATCGTTGAGATAGCTTTATGCATCCTGAAATCTTCTGTTTGGGTGCCTTGCCCTCCGGTTGAAATTACTTTTTTGCCCTCCTACCAGGGTTAGAAGAATATGCAAAATTTTGGGTGTCTACAGATGCCCCTCTTTGTCATGTTTATGCAACGCAATGAAATGAACATGACAAAGATATAGACACCCAATGCATGATAAGATATATTGATAATACAAGATAATCATATAAAAGGATGCAAGTCAATTATCAAATAATTCAATGGTGCGAAATGCTTTAAACTTTACTATTGTGTTGCTCCGCTAGGGAAATTGTCATACTATTGACATTACCGGGTCTCACCCCGATTTCTTTGTTGAGTCTTGTCCTCAACGTGCATATCATCAGATCTTATCCCCTACGCTTTTTGTTGAGTCTCGTCCCCATGGATTTAATTACCAGGTCTCGTCCATGACATCTTTTTCTTGAGTCTCGTCCCCAACGGATTTAATTACTAGGTCTCGTCCCCGACACTTTTTGTTGAGTCTCGTCCCCAACGGATTTATTCAGTAGGTCTCGTCCCTGACACTTTTTGTTGTTGAGTCTTGTCCCCAACAGATTTAATCACCAAGTCTTGTCCCTGACACTTTTGTTGCTGAGTCTCGTCCCCAACGGATTTAATCACCAGGTCTCGTCCCTGACACCTTTTTATTGAGTCTCGTCCCCAACGTGTTTGATCACCAGGTCTCGTCCCTGACGCTTTTGTTATTGAGTCTCGTCCCCAACGGATTTGAACACCAGGTCTCGTTCCTGACATTTTTGTTGTTGAGTCTCGTCCCCAATGGATTTAATCACCAAGTCTCGTCCCTGACATTTTTGTTGTTGAGTCTCATCCCCAATAGATTTAATCACCAGGTCTTATCCCTGATACTTTTGTTGAGTCTCCTCCCGAATGGATTTAATCACCAGGTCTCGTCCCTGACACTTTTCTTGTTGAGTCTCGTCCCCAACGGATTTGATTAGCAGGTCTCGTCCCTGACACTTTAGTTGAGTCTCGTCCCCAACGGATTTAATCACCAGGTCTCGTCCCTAACACTTTTTATTGAGTCTCATCCCCAACGGAGTTAGTCACCAGGTCTCGTCCCTGACACTATTGTTGAGTCTTGTCCCCAACGGATTTAATGTCGTTTAATCACAAGGAGAGACATTTTCTTTAATGTTTGCTTATCTTTTCTCATTTTTGATCCGTTTTTCTTCTTCTTTCTCTTTTCATCTCAATGTCGTCTCAATTCTTCGTGTTATAGGTCTCGGGGTGTACACAGCTTCAGGGTAACTAGTTTAGTGTCTACTCCTTTTGTCACACCCTTCACACTGATTACCGGGCTCGAGTAGATTCCTGGGGCTTCGAGCATTTCTTCACTATAACTCCCGACGCTGCCCCTGGGGTTACCTCGTGCTCTGTCTGAGAGATGGTTTCATCAGAGTCAGTCGCTTCATTGTTGGATTGTGAGGTGATGATGACACCTTTGGATTGGCGCTAAATCACGGGCATTAAGTTCACTGGACAACGGTTTCCCCTCGATGTTGACATTTTACCGACCGTTGTTCGAGCCCTATTAGGATTTTTCTCCGTACGATCGGGCCTTCAAGGCCCGCAGTATTTGTTCCGGTGCTTTAGCATTTGAGGCCATCCGAGGGGCCTTATCAGAGCCATTTTGATCAACCTTGTTGAGCGTGACCATCTTTTGCAGCGTCTCTTTCTGATCATTGTGAGGGGTTATTTTCTGGCGAATAACTTCGCTACAGTCCATTTCAGTCTAGTGGGAGCTCTTCGAGATGTTGATTGCATTGGAGATTACGATTGAGGATAATTCACCTTGGCATACTTTCTCCACGAGACGCGTCTTCATTCGGAGAGTCAGACTGACGCTTGGCTCGACTCCTTTCCATATCTCTTGGTAGGTTCTTTTTCCGATTTGTTTCATTCGTTTCATTCTTTCAGTCTATTTAGGTTTTTGTCACTGTTCTGATGTAGTCTTGTTGATATTTTAGTTTTTTGGGCTTATAAGAGGCTCGTAATGTAACCTTAATAAAAGAATTAGCTACTCATATTAATGAAAATAATCACTATATTAATTTTAGAAAAGATCTTAAAGAATACACCGAAAATAAAGTAAAGAGTAAAAGAAAACTCAGTCACTGTTGTGCCCTTACTCTTGCTCCAATTCCGTGGATCCTTCCAATGCTTTTCTAACCCTAGCTACTAATAATAAACTAAAACTCTATAACTGATCTTTTTCTCCTCTTTTTTCTTATTAACCCTAAACAACAGTTTTTATAATAACTTGCTATACAGTAATTCATTTATTTTTGCTTCACTTGGTAGTTCCTTTCTTTACAACTAAATCTTCAATAAAATATCCAGCAAGCAGATCTTTCTATCCACCGCGTGCATTCCACGCGCCCAGTCTCCGTGCCAACCTAGCACTGCTGCGCTTAATCTCCTTGAGCTGCTACACAACTTTTTATAATTTAACGCTGCTGCGCTTCATGACTTGGCGCTACTGCGCAGCTTCAGAAATTTTACATCCTTGCTTTCCTCTTTGCAGCTTGCTCCGCCAGGCACTTAGCTTGATTCGCCCAACCAACTCAGTCAAATTACCTTCCGCTATAAATGCTCGCGAAACTACCATACTTGTACTGTATTAGCTCGATTATCATAAATTCCTCCGCTACTCAACAATCGTGCAAAACAAAATAAATCAAATCAAAAGTAACAAAATAATACCTAAGAACATCAAAATAACACTAGAGTCTCTAACTTTTCCATGCCTAAACACTCCTAGCATAAAGCCCTAACGATTATGAATTTTGTTTCTAAGTATAAGAACCCTAATGAACCCCCATGATGGTCTCATATCAGGCACACAAAGTATATAAAGCGTACAAGACATATAAGGTGTATAAAAGAAATAAAAGAAAATAATGTAAAATGGAGAAAAGCGTAGAAAAATACCCCATGGGAGTCACCCCATGGGGGTCATACTGTGGGAATCAATGTTTGCCTAATTTTATACTAACAAAATACGCAAGTATACGCAGTCCACAAGTAATCTAATGATAAGAGAGTGTCGAACCCACAAAGAATTATTTAATCGAGAACTCATCAATATTTATAACCATCTCTCGATGTATCATAAACGAATCAACTTAAATCTACAGATGAAAGAATTAAGATGAACACCCTAGTTAACTAATTTACTATATCTCTATGTGAATTACAATTAAAAAGGATTTAAAGCACAGGTTCCCTATCAGATTACATGCGGCGTATAGGTATATCTCTATCCTAGACACAAATCATGAGTTCCATCATATGCAGAAAACACAATCACATGCTATTATGATCAGATCTAAATCTATAATCCATCTCTCGAGTTCATATAGATTACGGTAATTGTTGATCAGGTAATTAAGTAATTAATCACAAATCATAATAGACAATCCGATAATAATTAACAAGGAAGCATATCAATAAAACCACGCATTAAGATCCATTGTAATCTTAAAATAGAATTTAGTTCATGATTGAATAAAAATCCATATTCCACAATTGAAATAGCATTCAAGAATACAAAATAAAAGAAAGATAAGAGAAGAAAAACTGTTGACACAATCCTTAAATCTCTCCTGTAGGTCCTAAGTTGACTCTGTATTGCTCCTTCAATTGCTTCAAGCCTTGCTCTCCCTCCTCAATTCTAGGGTTAGCAAAAAGTAGCAAGATCTCCCAATTTTAGGGTTAGCAAAAAGTAATAAGATCTCCCCAATTCTATGCCTTATATCATGTATTTATAGTTTCTAGTTAAAGTCCTAAACTAATTAGAAGTTACAATCCTTGTTCCATTCAATTTGGATCAAAAATAAGATTTTTAGTAACCTAACCCAGCGCGGCCGCGCCCATATTTAGCCTAGGAAGCAGCGCTGCCACGCCCAAGTGCCAGAAATCATGTTTTTTACTCTGAACACCAGCACGGCCGCGCCCAAAATACACTTGGAACCGGCGCGGCCGCGCCCGATAAAATTCTGCTCGGACGTCTATTGGTAAAATGGCCATAACTTTCTCATACGAACTTAGAATTAGGCGATTCTAGAGGCTCCGAAAAGCTAAGGAATTACTCTACAACTTGTATTCTTTTAGTATTGAGACACTCAGGCTGGTTCAAGGTCAAAATTGAGCTTAAAGTGACTGCTATGTAAATGACAACTCCAAACTTTGAGGTTCAACGTCCGTTGGTAAAACGGTCATAACTTTTGATCCGGGAGACATTATGCAGCGTGCCACCTATCAAATCAAAGCTCTCGACGAGATCTATAATAAAATCCAAGTTCCAAGTCATGAACATGCATCCAACTTTGCATTGAAAACCTTTCAATCTTCCCTTCTCGCATTTGCTTGTATATTGTACTCAAAAAGATGTCCGGATTGCGTTTCCTTCCTTCTTCCTACAAAATAACATAAAAACACTATAAATACCTAATATTAACTTAAAATACTTAAGAACTCATAAATTATCAAGCCAAACGTACTCAATTCATAGATATAAAATCCACTCATCAAATACCCCAAAACTTAAATTCTTGCTTATTCTCAAGCAAACACTAAGAACAACAACTATAACACCTAATTCTAAATAGCAACTCACACAACTCGAGCAATGAATCAATACAAATTTGCATAATAGCCTCAAAAATTTTCTTTAATGATAACTCAAGAAATATTTTTGAAAACATGCAAAACCTAAAATTTTAACCTAATCATCAGTTCCACAACTACTCATGATCCTTTAAGTGTGTGTGTGTGCATCCAAATGTTCAAACTAATTACGACTCACATAAGCTCATATAATCAAATACTCATAAAAGATTTCCAAAATCAACTCTGAAAACCTTCTTATCACATCAATCTCCACTAATAAAGGCAAAACATAAAAATTAGAGGATCAAAAGGATATTTCATACATTTAAACACACTTGAACCCTTCCCAAGTATTTTAAAACACAAATTTTCTTTTATTTTTTCTTTCTTTTTTAGTGAGTGCGTTTTACGCTCCATCTCGCTTCCCATTGAATGAGTGTGTTTTACACTCCATCTCACGCTTGTGTTTATGGGTGAGTGCGTTTTACACTCCATCCTGCCTCACCACATGATTCATCTTTTCAACTCGGGAAGGTTCAAAATTTTCAAAATTTTCAGTAACCCAAGATTTCTCCCAAACTTATGTTAATGCCTAAATCTCACTTTGAATGATGCTCAAATAAGTTTTTAAAGTTTCAATGATATCTTTTACAAGCATTAAACCAAAATTTTTCCATAAGACACAACTAGCTAAACAAATGAATATGTGCTTTGAAGTTCAAAAAGATCACAAAGAGTATAAACCCAACTCATAAGTTAAAATATAAACTAAGCATACTTCTCAACTTCACAAGAGTTAATCAATTTTTTTTCTTATCATTGGCACCATAATCAAATTCAATCAAACCATTGCTCACCTATCCTAAAAACATACTAACTAAAATGCAAATCTAATAATCTAAAATGCACAAGTACCACATAAAATAAGAACACACCCCCAAACTTAAGCTAGACATTGTCCTCAATGGCTAAAATAGGAAGAAATAAAGCAGAAGACTTCCTGAAAATATAGTAACGTTCCTCCTTGTCTGCTAAGTCTGAAAAATAAGCCAGGCACATTGGAATGAATAAGCATCACACTTGAATTAGACTCGAATAACCTATAAACATAATAGAAGCAAGTTTATTAAATCCTAATAAATGCAAGTTTACTAACTACTATGAAACCTAATAAAATAAATAAAAACAAAAACTAAAAATTAAACTTGAGTTGCCTCCCAATAAGCGCTTGTTTTATAGTCTCAGCCTGACTTCTTCAATTTTCTATCCAATTCCCCTTCGATAATTGAGGAACCCTCCATCCATCAGTAATAATGTAAATTTCGAGGGCTTTGCTCCAGTAGGGGCCATAGTTTCAAATTAACTTAGCTTGTTTCTTTTAGATAAAATCTCATTTATGAATTCCAAGTAGTTAGGCATTTGTTCCATTGTGTTTGTGGATGGATTAGTAAAATCAAGCTTCTCAAACACAATTAAATCATGAGTTATCTCCTCATAAACCCCTTTTTCATTCCACCACGGCCCCAAATTTATGTTAGCTCCATTGTCACATAGAGCCTTGCCGATGATATAACTACCAATTGGGCACGAGATTGCAAAACTACCCGGATCCTTAAGCATTGGTAGAGAAGGTACATGGGGCACTATCAAAATCGGCTCATCAGCTTTGGAACTCAAGGTTAGATCTTCTTTAGCTATATTTTCTTGATCCCCACTTGTCTCATCCATATCAGAATCATCGTCAATTAGCACGTCTAGTTGCAGTTTTGGTGTGGGCAATCCATCAGTCTCGAGAACCACGTCACTGGTATCAATTTCAGATATTGGCTCTAGTATTCCATCAGTTTCGAAAACCATGTCACTAGATAATCTACGTTGAGGGCGATTGTTTATATCGTTTACCAGTTGTTCTATTTGGTTTGCAAGATTTTGCAGTCCAACATCTTGGCTGTTCTTCCACGTGTCATTGTCCTCTAGGTATTTTGTCATAAATTCCTCAAAATCTGGTTTATTTTCCTGTTGTGGGGGTGGTTGTTGGCAAACCTAAAATCTGGGTGGTTGAGTTTGTCGTGACGTTTGAGGTTGGACGTTATTATCTCGCCACGAGAAATTCGGATGATACTGTGACACCCCTAAATCTGGGTACTTCATTCCCACAGGATTTGATGTTCACTATTCAACTAAATCACATCACATCTAACTACCCATTCAAATATAAATGAAAATTCTTAATTGAAATAGAAATCTCCCATTAAATGGTTACAACATCTTAATGACATCAATCCCAGGTCATCTAACCTTAAACAAAACATCAATGCGGAAACATAACATAAATAACATAAGTCTATTACATAACATCTTTCAATAAATTAAACAAGTCCTCATCACTTGTTTGCGTTGCCTTTGCCCTTACTAGTGGATGACTCATTAACTATTTCAACTTTAGCTGCAATGTTATTATGCAAGGGTGAGCAACAATTGCCCAACAAGTAACACAATAAAAATAATAATAACATACGAATAATCAATGGATATCGGATAATCAAATACTCGGCTTTTGAATCAAGATTAGAAAACAAGAATCAAAAGAATATGTGAGGGTCACAAGACCACGAACTATGTCCTAGGTTATCAAGTATTTCTACTTTAAACCTTTAACAGTCGTAAGACTATATGGACCTTACTTCTCGTACTTAGGGGGATCAGCCCTTTGTACCATGTATGTGCACAACATCTAAACCCTAACGCATAAAATAATCCCCTATAAAAGGGTTGTTCATCTCAGTTTGACATCAGAGTCCGCACCAAAGGAAGTTTGGTTTGGATTTGCTTCAATAACGTTTCTAGAATTTAGAACGCTCATCAACTAAGGAGTAGTCGAATCAATAACGGATCGCTAGTCAATCAAGGCTCAATAATAAAAATGTAAACGATATTCAAGAACCAAAGACTGAAGCTCACAAAGTATACAATTGAATAAACTCTGTATAAGTGAAGTATTACTAAAAGGGAATTAGAATATCTCATTTGGATTCATGAAATTGAATGCATTAGGATAAAGAACTTGCTCCATAAAGTAATAGAGTTAGGAAATTTGCACAATAAAAGATTGAAGTTCAAAAACTTGCTTTCAACGAAATAAAGAGATTAAGGGTAGAAAACTTGCCTCGTGCGTAGATTATAAATTAAAATTCACGTTTATTAAACAACCTACACATTCCGTTTATAAAGCAATAACAATGATTAGTTATAATATTATCAACACTTCAATATTCACTCTCATCCAATCTCATCTTAATATCTCAATTGTTATCTGATAATCAATGGGTATATGCTTACCATCCGTCATAGTATCTTAATATTCATTTAATACCTTAGTCTAAGCTTTAAACATGCCTAGGATAACATAACATGACCACAAAGAAAGAAGAAAAAATTTCATTTTCTGTATCTCCACCGGGGCAGAAGATTTCTTCACAAAACACCGTCGGGGCAGCAAACGCAGTACAATTCGGGCGCCGGGGCGAGGATACCGTCGGGGCGGTAAACTCAGTTCAATTATACCACCGGGGAGGGGACACCGCTGGGGCAACAAACCTAGTGTAATTTCACCGCCGGGGCGGTGAACCTGAAACCAAACTTCTGCAGTTCGCGAAGAACACAGCAAATGCCAAATTTGGCCAAAGTTTTTCTCAAACAACAAATTTAATACTACCCATAGGTTCTGGACTTTATAGAAACGTTTAATAACAATCATAGCATGATTTTATCAAGTTTAACAACTCAAACAACTGAATTTAAACTCATAATTTTCATGTTCTTGCTATTTTTCAAAGTTTCGTCAAATTTCATGAAATCCCACATAACAGATTCGTTATAACGCCAAATTAATCCGTTTAAGTTTCGTTTTCTTCGTTTTTACATGCATAAACATAATCAACCATCAATTTGCCGATTAACATGCAATTCAAACATAAATTTTCATACATTTAAGCCATATTTATATTTTTTTTCTTCTCTGTAAATTTCTAAACTCTAATTAAACATAGTTTCATGGATTTAATTACTCTAAACCATATACAAATCATATAAAATACATTTATGCATGCTTACAAACATCTAACATCAAATTTAGCCATAGAATTCCAATTATAGAGAACTTAAAAAAATATACATTCATGGAGAAGACTTAAAAGAACATAAATTAAAGTTTGAATTTAAGGAATTACCTTGATTAGTAGTTTAGATTACTAGATGATGAAATAAATCCTTCTCCCAATCCTCAAATCCTCTCAAAATTCTCTCTGACTTAGCTTTTTAGAATGAAATGAATGAACTGAAAATATATTATACGTAATAATAATAACTGACATAACATGGGGTGTCAATTAATCCCATAATGGGTTAACTGGCTCCAACCTCCACTAAGGCCTTGTTTGGTTAGTCCCTATAAGCTCTTCTTTTGGTTTATTTTAATTAACTAGTTTATTATATAGTTTAATGTCACATCATTAATTAACTAAATAATCAATAGAATAATTCTACATTAAATCACATAGTCACATAATTAAAATTGTCATTTATTGATTATGAGAAATCATTTAATCTCTAATTAATTATTAAATTAATTAGAATAACATTACGCTTATTTAAATAATGCATTTAATCAAATAAGCCCAATTAAATACATACTTTGTATATAAAAATTCTCCACATTAATTTAACTAATGTAACACATATAATTAAATTAATCTATCACAAATTCATCAATTAATTATTTAATTTAATAATTAAATCATCGAAAAATATTTATTTAATTCAATAAATATTTAAATTAAATTACAAAAATCGCGTTCGTCATAGATACCCCCAATCCTGATAATAGTTGTTGGGCTAGGTATAATTGTTGGGGTAGTCACCGAGGTTGCCACCATACTGTATTGACTCGAAATTGATGGCGCATTGATGACCTGAATGGTTTTCAGCACAATAATCACAAATTAACGCTACACTTTGAATACGTTGTGCTGCAAAAGCGTTAATCTTCCTCGAAAGTGTCTCAATCTATCCTGACAATTCCTCGAGTCCATAAATCCATGCCGCTCTTGGCTGAGTCATATATGGCCACTGATAGTTGTAATTGGCCATGGTGTACCTGCAAAGAAAGTAAAATAGAAAAAAGAAATAAATAAAAAAATAAAAATAAAACGTTTAAATTAAGATTAATTTGATTGAAATTAATATTGGCAAAAATTATTAAATTAATTCCCCAGCAACGGCGTCAAAAACTTGTTTGCCTAATTTTATACTAGCAAAATGTGAAAGTATACGCAGTCCACAAGTAATATAATGATAAAAGAGTGTCGAACCCAAAGAGAATTATTTAATAATAATTACCAAATACTAACTCATAATCAAATTAATTTTATTTAAACAATTCGATAAAAGATGTTGAATTTTGAAAATAAAGTACTAAACTAACTAATTACTAACTATCAAGAATTGAATTCAGATAAAAAGGCTTAAGACTATAATTTTGCTTAATGTTTCATTTAAATTAATACAATTCCTGTTAAGTTATACTAACTATTCTAGATTGTTAATCGAGAACTCATCAATATTTATAACCATCTCTCGATGTATTATAAACGAATTAACTTAAATCCATAGATGATAGAATTAAGATGAACACCCTAGTTAACTAATTCACTATATCTCTATGTGAATTATAATTAAAAAAGATTTAAAGCACAGGTTCCCTATCAGATTACATGTGGCGTATAGGTATATCTCTATCCTAGACACAAATCATGAGTTCCATCATATGCAGAAAACACAATCACATACGATTATGATCAGATCTAAATCTATAATCCATCTCTCGAGTTCATATAGATTACCACGGTAATTATTGTTCAGGCAATTAAGCTATTAATCACAAATCATAATAGACAATCCGATAATAATTAACAATAATTAACAAGGAAGCATATTAATAAAAGCTACGCATTAAGATCCATTGTAATCTTAAAATAGAATTTAGTTCATGATTGAATAAAAGTCCATAATCCACAATTGAAATAGCATTCAAGAATACAAAATAAAAGATAGAGAAGAGAAGAAAAATTGTTGACACAATCCTTGAATCTCTCATGTAGCTCCTAAGTTGACTCCGTATTGCTCCTTCAATTGCTTCAAGCCTTGCTCTCCTTCTTCAATTCTAGGGTTAGTAAAAAGTAGCAAGATCTCCCAATTTTAGGGTTAGCAACAAGTAACAAGATCTCCCCAATTATATGCCTCATATCATGTATTTATAGGTTCTAGTTAAAGTCCTAAACCAATTAGAAGTTACAATCCTTGTTCCATTCAATTTGGATCAAAAATAAGTTTTTTAGCAACCCGACCCAGCGCGGCCGCGCCCAGATTTGGCCTAGGAAGTAGTGCTACCGCGCTCAAGTTCTAAAAATCATGTTTTTCACTTTGAACACCAACGCGGCCGCGCCCAAAATACACTTGGAACCAGCGCGGCCGCGCCCGACAAAATTCTGTTCGGACGTCTGTTGGTAAAATAACCATAACGTTCTCATACGAACTCAGAATTAGGAGATTCAAGAGGCTCCAGAAAGCTAAGGAGTATTTATACAACTTTTATTCTTTGAGTATTGAGAGAGTCAGGCTGGATCAAGGTCAAAATGGAGCTTAAAGTGGCTGCTATGTAAATGATAACTCCAAACTATGAGTTTCAACGTCCGTTGGTAAAACGGTCATAACTTTTGATCCGCGAGACGTTATGGAGCGTGCCACCTATCAAATCGAAGATCTCGACGAGATCTACAATAAAATCTAAGTTCCAAGTCATGAACATGCATCCAACTTTGCATTGAAAACCTTTCAATCTTCCCTTCTCGCATTTGCTTGCATATTGTACTCCAAAAGATGTCTGGATTGCGTTTCCTTCCTTCTTCCTACAAAATAACATAAAACACTATAAATACCTAATATTAACTTAAAATACTTAAGAACTCACATATTATCAAGCCAAACGTACTCAATTCATAGATATAAAATCCACTCATCATTCACCCTTTTGGGTTAGCCCGTGGGAATTAACCCTTTGGGGTGGCTCTCATCTTGCCCAATCTCAAATTCTAACCCTTTCCTTCACTAGGCCAATCATTTCCCTCTCTCATTGTAATATTTTGAATATTTATAGAACTTATAAATATGATATTGAATGACTAAAGTTAGCAGTAAAGTTAATTTCGAGGACGAAATTCTTTGAAGTAGGGGTGAATGTAATACCCTGAATATTTATGAGGCTTATAAATACGATCGTATATGGTTAGAGGTTAATTTAGTGACCTAACACTAGGTATCGAGAAGTTTAAAACCTTAAGCCCTAATGAGATTCGAATTTTGTAACATATGTGCTTAATAAATATCGAAATGATATTTCGAACCACGTGTTTTGTGATTATATTATGTCAACGATGAATTAGGTCAAATAAATTTTTTTTTGTCAAGCTGCTTAGTCGTGCTAATATTGACAAAATGATTTGTTGTGCTTTTCACGATTTCACCAAGAAGCATCCCGACAAATTATTTTTGACAAGTTGTGTCGTGCTTGGGAATGACAAAGTGATTTGTCGTGCTTACGATGACAAGCTGCATTGTCGAGCTTGGAAGATATTTTCATTGAGAAGATTAGAAGATAGGTTCAATTGTAAGCTGCATTGTCGAGCTTGAAAAATATTTTCATTGAGGAGCTTAGAAGATAGGTTCAATTGCAAGCTGCATTGTCGAGCTTAGAAGATATTTTCATTGAGAAGCTTAGAAATATATTCTAAGAATATGCTAGGGTGCAAAGTGTAATAAGCCGAGCCCCTAACGTGCAATTAGCGAAACTATGTTTTCCTATAAATTTAAGTCTTATAAGACTTTGTTATAATAAGAACATAGTACTAAGAATGTTGTAATCAAACTTAAGGTTATGACATATATCTTATGAAGTTCATAGAATATAAAACTTGAAAGCTTTTATAACATGCGTTGAAGCATAGCTAGATAACTTGAACGATTATCAGTTCATTCTAAGAGTACTTGTAATACGACAATGATTGAAGTAATGGAACCTGTCCAGAATATCTTGAATAAGATAGGAAAATCGCTTAATGGAGTAATACTTGCAAACAATACATAACTGAATGAATTTAGAGAACTTGCTCGAATATAGAATACTTGTTCAATACCAAATTAAACAAGAATTTGAAACTTACCCAATAAATAAATTGAGTAAGGTTTAAGGAAACTTGCACAATACAATAAAATAAAATACTTGTTCAAATATAACTTGAGTAGGGTAAGGAACTTGCTCAATAATAAAGGTTGAGTAAGGAACTTTCATATTCATAAGAAACTCGCACAATATAAAAGTGTACGGGTTAGGAAACTTGCTCAAATATAAATTGAGTTAAGTTAGAAAACTTGCTCGAATGTAAATATTGAGTAAGTTAGGACACTTGCATATCAATAACAACTTGCACATTGTGCGAATATCAATAATTATCATAGATATGAAATAATTGTCAATAATTAGTCCACTAACATGCTTGAAATACAATAACTCGAGTTTGAGTTAGGAAACTTGCATTAATATATAAAATGAATGGAGTTAGGGAACTTGCATCATCAATAATTAAATTGAGTGAAGCTAGAAACTTGCGTAAAATAACTTGAATAAGTTAGGAGACTTGCATTAATATATAAAATGAATGGAGTTAGGGAACTTGCATCATCAATAATTAAATTGAGCGAAGCTAGAATCTTGCATAAAATAACTTGAATAAGTTAGGAGACTAGCATTAATATATATAATGAATGGAGTTAGGGAACTTGCATCATCAATAATTAAATTGAGTGAAGCTAGAAACTTGCGTAAAATAACTTGAATAAGTTAGGAGACTTGCATTAATATATTAAATGAATGGAGTTAGGGAACTTGCCTGGTGCGCCTACTACAATATTACAACACACGCTCCTTAATATGCTACACAATTAAGTACATATTCACATAACAATTAGTCACATATTGGATACCCAATAATGGTTTATACTAATCTATAATATTTCACACTTATTAGAAACAAAATATTAAACAAGGTTATACACACTAGTTACGGCGTTACGACGTTTGCACGTCCGTACGCTAAACTTGCCTACTCGAATGCCCAAGTGACACACATTTGCATACGCTTAGCATGCCCACTCGATTAATCTAATACTCATTGGTTAATGATGAGTATCATTATAATTCATAACATTCATGTTTTAGAACTTAGAACAACATCTTACATTGTCGGGAGCATTACATGTGCTTAAGCGCATGCCCGTCACCCGACGATTGCCCCTAATTACACATCAGTCCTACAAATGGCCAATTTGGGAATTGATCTCGACCCCAAATGTTAAAACTTATTAAAAGAAAGTTGTAGGTCTACTTTTCCTTGGAAGATCAAGTTGGTGAGTCGTGTGATGGGAAACCTTCCCGCACGGTTCAGAGAGCACTGAATCAGAATGAGAGGTTCACCACCACATCATTGCATGCAAGGGGAGCTCGCTCGATTCGCAGATTGGTCCGACTCGTAATTCACTTCTGACCCCGTGTTTGATGAGTGGGTTTTATAACTATGAATTAGTTATCCTTTAAACTTAATTCTTTGCTATCCTTAGGTGTTTATAGCATCTATTTACTTGTTTTATGCTTTTGTGGTGCAGAGAACAGTTGTGGACGATCATGGCGGTTTTTAGCAAGTCCAGGGGCAAAAGTGTAATTTCCGCAGGACATGAGACCTCGCCGCGGCGAGCTCCCCAGGCCATTTTCCTCGCCGGGGCGAGCCTCCAAGGCTTAAAACTTCGCCGGGGCGAGCTCCCCAGGCTGTTTTTCTCGCCGGGGCGAGAGCGCGATTTTCTGGAGCGGCTTGCTTTGTCTGTTCTGCAATTGTGGCGCACTAGTGGAAGAAATTCAGGAACGGGAAAATGAGGAGAGAGAGAGAGGAATTATGAGGCATCTAGGGAGTTGGTATTGGATCATTCAAGCTTGGTTACACAGATTGAAAAAGCTAGGGTTTGGAGCTAAAAAGAGGAGAACAAAGGAACTAAAGAAAAGATTATCAGAATTTCATCAACTAAGGAGGCTAGGAGCACGAAATAGGGGAGCAAGGATTAGAGAAGAAGAACTACACCACACCAATTCGGGATCCTTATCACAAAAAGGGTGTATCTTCATATGTTTTAGTTCTTCTTTCTTATTTTGTAACTTCAACCATGTACTATAATCAGATTATGATGTTATTGAGATTTAATATGAGCTAAACTCTTCATTCTAAGATTGCAATGGAACCCAACTTGTAGTTTAAATTGAATGCTCTCTCTTGAATGGTAATTAGGCATTTTGTGAATTGGAGTTTATAACCTTTGATTAAGGATTAATTGCTTGGCCCGTAATTACTTTGGTAACTTATATGGAATTGAGAGAGGAAGTATAAGTTGAGACCTAGTTATGAATTCATGTGAAAATTAGAGGTTCTTTATGGATAATGTATGAGATTATGTGACGTGAGTCTTATGTATTATTCTTGAGGGTTGATAATTTGATTGTATTTAGGATAGACATATACCTAAATACCACATGTATCCAATTGAGAATCAGTGTTTAATGATTTCTATTGTGAAAGTTGGTAGTTGATAGAATGGTTAATGGGATTTTACGTGACATGTGTCTTATTAATTGTTCTTGATATGAGAGTCTTGCTAGTGTGTAGAATAGAAATATATCTATACACCACAATAGAAAATACGTATTCGACCATCGAGAGAGGCTTATATATACTTTTGATTTCTCGGATAGCAATTCTTATGTCCTAATTTACCAAACAAGAGAGAGTATGATGTTTAAATGAAGAGTTGGGGGATATTGCAATCTTAGACCTTTTTATCTTGGACTTTATCCGTGTTAGTAAAACCTTGCTTTCTAAATTGTCTTTATTTTAGTTATAATCAACAACAAACACAAACCATATTGTCATTGTTTAAATTAGATTGATTTTACATGCGATTGATATTTGGTAATTATTTAACATAATTCCTCGTGGGTTCGACATTTTACTTATCTTATATTAGTTGTGGACCGCGTATACTTGCGCGTGTTTTATTGATTGCGAAATCGACCAACAAGTTTTTGGCGCCGTTGCCGGGGAATTATTTTACAATAATTTTACCAATATTGATTATAGTTGAATTGATCTTAATTTAGACTTGTTTTTAATTTTTATTTACTTGATTGTGTAGGTACCCTTGATTTGTATGCGCCGATCACAAAGTCTTGAGTTATTTCCTTACGATCCCGAGATCGAGAGAAATACCCGAAGACTAAGGAGAGAAAGAATCAGGGATTCTAACAATCAAGAAACTATGGCGGCAGAGGAACAAAAAGCATTGAGAGACTTTGTAACGCCGTAGATAAGTGATTTACAATCTAGTATCACAAGACCGGCAATAACTGCAAATGCCTTTGAAATCAAACCGGGAACAATACAAATGGTGCAACATTCGTTACAGTTTGGGGGTTTGGCTAATGACAACCCTAATGAGCATTTGTTGAGCTTCATTGAGATATGTGATACTTTCAAATTTGTTGGAGTGACGGATGATGCTTTGAGACTTAGACTTTTTCCGTTCACTTTGAGAGACAAAGCTAAGAGTTGGCTTCACTCATTGCCACCGGGATCCATCACTACATGGTCAGACTTAGCGCAAAATTTTTTGGCAAAGTTCTTCCCTCCTGCAAAGTCTGCTAGATTGAGATATGAAATTGCTACCTTTGAACAACACCATGGAGAATCATTGTATGAAGCTTGGGAAAGATTTAGAGATTTGCTTCGGAGATGCCCACATCATGGATTCCTTCCATGGATGCAATTGAATACCTTCTACAATGGATTAGGATCTCACAATCGGTCTAGTTTAGATGCAGCTGCGGGAGGATCTTTTATGGCTAAAAATTATGGGGAAGCACTTGATTTATTGGAGGTTATGGCTGCAAATAACTACCAATGGCCTACTGCTAGGATGAGTCAACCAAAGGTAGCCGGAGTATTAGAGGTGGATGCCATCACAGCCTTAGCAGCTCAAATGGCAGCAATGTCAAAGAAACTTGATTCCTTGACTGATTCAAAAGTGCAGCAGGTAGCTGTTGTTTGTGAAGTTTGTGCAGGGACACATGCCAACGACCAATGCCCATTTGCTCACGAGGCAGTTCAGTTTGTAAGTAGCTACCAGAGACCGCCAAATCAGTACCAAAACACTTACAATGCTGGGAATAGGAACCATCCTAACTTTTCATGGAGCAACAATCAAAATTTTCAGCAAGCTCCTAAGCCACATCATCCACCAAGGTTCCAAAATCAGCCACAACATCATACAGCTCAAACCTCACAATCACAACCAGAGAGAAAATCAGATTTTGAGGAGTTGATATTGAAACGCATGGCTAACCTAGATATCTTGATTAAAAACCAAGCAGCAACACTTAAAGCTTTGGAAAATCAAATTGGGCAGATGGCTAGTTCTATGTCAAATAGACCTCAGGGATCTCTTCCTAGTAACACAGAGACTAATCCAAGAAGAGATGGGAAAGAGGAATGTCAGGCAGTAACTCTCAGAAGTGGTAAACAAACCTTACAGGAGCCCGAATTGCAAAAGGGGGCAGCCCACTCAAGCTCTCCTCCGGACTTGAACAATGCTGATTTTTCTAAGGAAATGGACAGCAGTGTACCACCTGAGTCAGAGTAGAAAGATACCACAGATAAACCTAGTGTTGAGCCTACTCCAAAAGTGTATCCACCAGTACCTTTCCCTCAGAGATTGCAGAAGCAAAAGTTGGATAAACAGTTTGCCAAATTCCTGGAGGTCTTCAAGAAGCTACAAATTAATATTCCTTTTGCAGAGGCCTTAGAACAGATGCCTAGCTATGCCAAATTTATGAAAGGAATTCTATCTAGGAAGAAAAGTCTAAATGACTTTGAGACAGTGGCTCTGACAGAGGAATGTAGTGTCGTGCTGCAAAGAAAGCTACCTCGCAAGTTGAAAGATCCAGGCAGCTTCACTATACCATGTACTATTGGTAGCCTTTCATTCAACAAGTGTTTGTGTGACTTGGGTGCTAGTATTAATCTCATGCCATTATCCGTGTATACTCAGTTGGGATTGCCTGCACCAAAGCCTACAAACATTTCTCTTCAGCTTGCCGATAGATCGGTTACATACCTAAGGGGAATTGTTGAAGACATTCTTGTTAAGGTGGATAAATTCATCTTCCCGGCTAATTTTATCATCTTAGATTTTGAGGAAGATAAAAACATTCCTATTATTCTGGGGAGACCATTTTTAGCCACTGGAAGAACTTTAATCGATGTGCAAAAGGGAGAGCTCACTATGAGGGTTCAGGATCAAGAAGTGACCTTCAATGTATTTAAGGCCATGAAATTCCCTTCGGATGAGGAAGAATGTTTTCAAGTGGATGTTATCGAGCAAGTTGTGAATGACGAGTTTCTTAATGTGTTAAACAATGATCTATTAGAGACTGCACTTCTGGGAGAGTTTGACATAGAAGATCCAGATTTGGTTGAATATCTACAGATTTTGGATACAGTGCCACGGGGAAGCAAGTTTCAAATCCCGTTTGAATCTCTTGAACATGCTGAGAATGCTACAGATCGGTTGAAACCATCCCTTGAGACACCTCCATCACTTGAGCTAAAACCCTTGCCTAACCATCTCAGGTATGCATATTTAGGTGATTCAGCTATTTTACCTGTTATTACTGCATCTGTGCTTAACGAGTTTCAGGAAAGCAAGCTGTTGCGGGTTCTTAGGGAGTACAAATCTGCTATTGGATGGACCATCGCCGACATCAAGGGAATAAGCCCATCTTACTGTATGCACAAAATATTGATGGAAGATGATAGTAAGCCCACTGTGGAACATCAGAGGAGACTTAACCCAATCATGAAGGAGGTGGTAAAGAAAGAGATTTTGAAGTGGTTAGATGCTGGAATAATTTATCCTATCTCTGACAGTGCGTGGGTGAGCCCAGTTCAGTGTGTACCCAAGAAAGGAGTCATGACAGTTGTAGCCAATGAAAATAATGAATTGATTCCAACAAGAACAGTAACTGGTTGGAGGGTGTGCATGGATTACAGGAGACTTAACAAAGCAACTTGAAAGGATCATTTCCCATTACCCTTCATTGATCAAATGTTGGATAGACTAGCTGGACATGAGTACTATTGCTTGTTGGATGGATATTCGGGATATAATCAGATTGCTATTGCTCTAGAAGATCAAGAAAAGACTACCTTCACATGCCCATTTGGTACTTTTGCTTTTAGAAGGGTCTCATTCGGATTGTGTAATGCACCGGCCACTTTTCAAAGGTGCATGATGGCTATTTTCTCAGATTTGGTAGAACGCAATGTTGAAGTGTTCATGGATGACTTCTCAGTGTTTGGTGATTCATTTGACAACTGCTTGGAAAATCTAGTTCTAATACTGAAGAGATGTGTGGAAACTAATCTAGTGCTCAACTGGGAAAAATGTCATTTCATGGTGCAAGAGGGGATAATACTTGGGCATAAAGTGTCATCAAAGGGTCTTGAGGTGGATAGAGCAAAACTTGAAACAATTGAAAATTTACCTCCACCAACCTCAGTGAAGGGCATTTGCAGTTTTCTAGGACATGCGGGGTTTTACCGAAGATTCATTAAGGATTTTTCTAAGATCACAAAGCCTTTATGCAGTCTACTAGAGAAAGATGTGCCATTCAAGTTTGATGAAGAGTGCTTGATTGCTTTTGAGCTTCTAAAGAAGAAATTAACCACTGCACCAGTGATCATTGCTCCGGATTGGTCAAAACCCTTCGAATTGATGTGTGATGCCAGTGATTATGCGGTTGGGGCTGTTTTGGGACAGCGCAAGGAGAAGGTTTTTCATGCTATTTACTACGCCAGCAAAACCTTAACTGATGCACAGCTCAATTACACCACTACCGAGAAGGAGTTGCTTGCAGTAGTTTATGCATTTGACAAGTTTCGATCTTACTTGATTGGAACAAGGGTGGTTGTATTCACGGATCATTCAGCTATTCGGTATCTCATTACAAAGAAAGATGCTAAACCGAGATTGATTCGATGGATCTTATTGCTGCAAGAGTTTGACTTGGAGATTCGGGACAGAAAGGGAACTGATAACCAAGTAGCAGACCATCTATCTAGATTGGAGAATCCGAGTCTTGATAAGGAAGACAAAGTTCTAATAAATGAATCTTTCCCGGATGAACAGCTGTTTGTGGTTCAAGGCGAAATACCTTGGTATGCTGATTTTGCTAACTACTTGGTTAGTAACACACTCCCACCGGACTTGTCGTGGCAGCAAAAGAAAAAGTTTCTTCATGACGTTAATAGGTATATGCGGGATGAGCCATATTTGTTCAAGCATTGTGTGGACCAAATGATTCGAAGGTGTGTTCCACAGAGCGAGGTCGAGAGCATTCTTCATCACTGTCATGATTCGTTATATGGAGGACACTACGGAGGTGAGAAAACAGCCACTAAGGTGTTGCAAGCAGGGTTCTTTTGGCCAACTCTGTTTAAAGATGCTCATCAGTTTGTGCTAAGATGCGATAGATGTCAACGGATGGGGAACATTTCTAAAAGGCATGAAATGCCTTTAAACAAGATCCTGGAGGTTGAAGTCTTTGATGTTTGGGGTATAGACTTTATGGGGCCATTCCCACCCTCTTTCAACAATTTATACATTCTCTTGGCAGTAGATTATGTATCTAAATGGGTGGAGGCAGCCGCATTTCCCACTAATGATTCCAAGGTAGTGCTGAAATTCCTTCAAAAGAATATCTTCACAAGATTCGGTACTCCGAGGGCTATGATCAGTGATGAAGGGAGTCACTTCTGCAATAAGCACTTTGCTGCCCTCTTGGGAAAATATGGGGTCACTCATAGAATTGCTACTGCTTATCACCCCCAGACCAATGGACAAGCAGAGGTTTCCAACAGAGAAGTGAAGAAAATTTTGGAAAAGATCGTCAATCCCACAAGAAAAGATTGGTCAACAAAGCTGGATGATGCACTGTGGGCGTACAGAACGGCTTTTAAAACACCCATTGGTATGTCACCATACTAGCTTGTTTATGGCAAGGCATGCCATCTCCCGGTTGAACTTGAGCACAAAGCGTTCTGGGCCATTAGAAAGTTGAATTTTGATCTCACAGCTGCAGGCGAGAAAAGGCTTCTTCAGCTCAATGAACTTGATGAGTTCCGACTGCAAGCTTATGAAAATTCAAAATTGTACAAGGAGAAGGTAAAAAGGTGGCATGATAAGAAGATTGTTGACAGAAAATTTGAGCCTGGCCAAGCGGTATTGCTATACAACTCTAGATTGAGGCTTTCTCCCGGAAAGCTCAAATCACGTTGGTCGGGTCCTTTCATTGTTAAGAATGCATTTCCACACGGAGCTGTTAAAGTCTATGGTGATAATCCGGAAGTGACGTTCAAAGTTAACGGGCAGCGCCTTAAGCATTATTGGGGTGGCGGCTTCGCTCGCCAGAAGACCTCGATCACTTTAGACGATTAGCCTTGAATGGATGTGAAGTCGGGCCGAGGACTTTAAACCACGCGTTCGGTGGGAGGCAACCCACCGTTTTCCGTATCCTTTTATGATTCGGTAGTGTGTCCTAATTATTGCATTTTCATGGTTGTTAGTTTT
This sequence comes from Aralia elata, assembly GCA_034770075.1. Lineage (NCBI taxonomy): Eukaryota > Viridiplantae > Streptophyta > Magnoliopsida > Apiales > Araliaceae > Aralia > Aralia elata. The sequence continues at coordinate 9,089,632 of CM068381.1, forward strand.
TAAGTTTTTCATATTTAGTGTCTTGTGTGTTAGTTTTGGATTTTTTTTTAGCACTAAGTCGCTTTGGAGGGTCATTTTTGGCCTATTGTTTCTAATGTATGTCTTGTAGGTTGCGGGGATACATGGAGCAAGTATCAAACATAGCCCCTGTATTCAATTTTCAAAAATCAAAATTTTGCTTCAGCAGGAGGGCTCGCCGCGGCGAGGTTTTTAGGCTTGGAATCTCTCGCCCCGGCGAGAAAAACATAAGGGAATCTCTCGCCCCGGCGAGAGACACGGAATTGCAGAACCTAAAAAATACTCTCTCCCGTTCAACTCTGCACCATTCTTCTCCTTCCCCATTCTCTGCAACCTAAAACCCAAGTGCCCCAAAACCATCCTAGAGCATTCGAAATCCAATATAGCCACAACCCACTGTCAATTTCAGTTTAATTGAGGATTGAACAACCCGTTTCCATACAATCTACTTCCAATTAGGGTTTCAATCAAGTCTCACCATTACATTCACCACCATTGGTGCTGCTCAAATTTGGTCAATTAGTTTGAAGAATTGGGGCTGGGATTCAGTCTCAATACATCTCTGTGAGGATTCAAGCTGCAAATTGGTGAATTCCATCACACCTTTCCAATTTCTCTGCACCCACCAACGATCAGAGGCCAGGTACAAGAGGGTGAACTAATTTCGTACTGTTTTCATGCTATTGGTTGTTAATTATTGTTGAGTTTGCATCTGGGTAATCAGTAGTTAGAATTGGTTTCTGTGAATTCTAATTTGGGATTGTCAGTGTTCATACCTTGAACTGTCAGTTATCTGCATAGTGTTGAATTAGTTGATATTGGGTTCCCAGTTGTGGTTGTGTTGGTTTAACTGGGGGATTGGGGATATAGTGTTGTGTATTTTGAGAATTCTTGCAGGAAATTGTGGGTTTGTGAAAAATTCAAGTTTGGGGGAAATTTCTATATAGCAGTGAATTGAAATCAGTGGGGTTTGGGTCTGTTTTGAATAGAATTTCTGCTTTGTTGCTACCATGCCTCCTAAGAGATCTCGTACTGAGGGATCGTCATCCGCACCACCAAGGCAATATGACCACAGTAAGTTTGTTAGTGCCGAGGCGGCAGACAGGTTTGATGACTTCATCACGGGTAAAGCTCTAACTCCCGAGCGAGGACTTAGGCCAGAGAGGGGGGTTGATGGGGAGATTTGGGAGCAGATTGATGAGAGGGTGTGGGACACTTTCACCCACCACCCCGACCCAGCAGTGGTTCCAGTGGTACAGGAGTTTTACACCAACGCTCAGGACAGACAGCCTTTTGAGGCCATAGTCAGGGGGATGAGGGTACCGTTCAATGCACAGGCAATTAATCACTACTATAACTTGGTGCCTCCTGCGGTATGCCAGTACACTGAGCTCATTCGCGCTCAGCCTGATTTTGATAAGATTGTAACAGAGTTATGCAAACCGGGTACCACATGGATCACTAGGCGAGAAAGAGGTGCCTCTCTCTTCCCCAGCACGGACCTCAGCCTATATGGAAAGATTTCGTACGCCTTCCTGAGTGCCAAGCTCATGCCTTCCCAGCATGTGAGCGATGTTTCGAAGGAGAAGGCAGCGTTACTATACGCTATTGTTATGGATTTCTCGATTGATGTAGGGAACATCATTGAGGGTAGTATCCGCCGGCTTCTGAGGGGTAATGTTCAGGGTGGACTACCTCACCCCTCCCTCATTTGTGGATTGTGCAGACAGGCAGGGGTACAGTGGCGAGATGATGAGGTCACACAGCAGCCATCACAGATCCTTGACCACAGACTGATCGCGAGGTACAAGGTATGGGACGGAGCTGAGTCACATCCTCGAGGCCGAGGCTTTATCATTGTGGCTACCTCCGAGGAGGAAGAGGAGGAGGATGTGCAGTTGCCTGCTAGTTCATCGCGGCCTAAGGCTAAGTTCAGCTCTCAGATCCGCAGCCTCCGGTTACTGATAGACAGACGCGCTAAGAGGGTAGAGAGGCAGAATCAGCGCATAGCAGAGAGGCAGGAGCACATGTGGAACTTCACCACCAGCTTCAGCGCGGCTCTAGCAGCACAGCACCCGGGTGCAGCTCCACTCCCCTTTCCCGTGCCTACGCCACTGCCACCTTTCCCACCATCAGACTCTGACGTCGAGGAGACGGCCGATCACCCCGCCGAGTGATATCAAAGGGAAGTCCTCAGTTTTTCATGTCTTTATCTTTTCTACAATGAGGACATTGTTATTTCCAAGTTTGGGGGTGTTTAGAGCTTTTAGTTTTAAGTTATAGTATTTTAGTATGCTGCATTTAGTTGTACTTTTGCATTCACGTAGTATGTTTCAAACTTATGTTATAATTAAGCATTTATAATATCATCAAAATGACTTTTCTTGCTTTTAATGATTATTTCTGTTCTTGTCATTTGTGTGATGATTATTGTACATATTCATCGTCTGCTTTGTTTAAAAAAAAAAAATTTGCATTTAGAAAGCTTTTGAGCAGCGCACTTAAGGAGAGCCGATGATGACATGGTGATAAATTTTTTTTTATGATATTCAACACTTTGGATCTGAATTGCTATATTAGAAATGTTAACTCGTGCCTAATTTTCTTAAATTTTTAACCCTTTGAGTTACTAATGCACATATCAGTGTTGTTGAGTACGTGAGATTGTATGTTCAGATCTTTGAAACTGTTGTTGCTCATTAAAAGATAGGATAGTAAAAAAAAAAAAAAATTATGCTCATTTACTGCTTCGATGTCTGTCTTGATTGCTAGTTATAATTAAAAAATGAAATATAGACAGATATGAGCAAATCTAGACTAGTTTATCTTTGTGGCCTGTGTCATTCGAACAAGTAAGCCCTTTGGAGCGTTCTGCGCTTGGTGCCCTAAAACCATCTGGTTTGGGAGTCATCGGTGGAAAGTTTGCTACATGGGTGACATTGAAAAGCCCAATAAAGGTAGACATTGCACAGATCTAGATGTAAATAAAACTATTATCGAGATGGAGCGTAAAACGCACTCGGTAATTATTATAGAATATTTCTAAATATAGTGTGAAAATAAAAGCTAGTGAGCATGTGAGATGCTAGTAGTGGTTCTTGACTATTTTATCTTCTTTTGAGCACTATAGTTCTTAGATTGAATTGTGATCATTGTGTACTTTGTCTTTCTGACCACACACACACATAAGGGTTAATCATTTGGCGGAATTTGGTGCGTGTCTCATTTCTGATAGTCCTACAGTTGAGATGTTGTTTATTTGTTTCTGATTGTTGAGGCTTGATTTCCTTATCTTGGCTGCTCTAGGCTTATAGTTCATGCATTTGCATTCATTTAATTAGTTGCATTGTGTATTTTTCATTTCCGTTGTTTTTGCTCGAGGACAAGCAAAGTCTTAAGTTTGGGGGTATTTGATGAATGGGTTTTATACCTACGAATTAGTTATCCTTTGAACTTAATTCTTTGCTATCCTTAGGTGTTTATAGTATCTATTTACTTGTTTTATGCTTTTGTGGTGCAGAGAACAGTTGTGGACGATCATGGCGGTTTTTAGCAAGTCCAGGGGTAATAGTGTAATTTCCGCAGGACATGAGACCTCGCCGCGGCGAGCTCCCCAGGCCATTTTCCTCGTCGGGGCGAGCTCTCGCCGGGGCGAGCCTCCAAGGCTTAAAACTTCGCTGGGGCGAGCTCCCCAGGCTGTTTTTCTCGCCGGGGCGAGAGCGCGATTTTCTGGAGCGGCTTGCTTTGTCTGTTCTGCAATTGTGGCGCACTAGTGGAGGAAATTCAGGAACGGGAAAATGAGGAGAGAGAGAGAGGAATTATCAGGCATCTAGGGAGTTGGTATTGGATCATTCAAGCTTGGTTACACACATTGAAAAAGCTAGGGTTTGGAGCTAAAAAGAGGAGAACAAAGGAACTAAAGAAAAGATTATCAGAATTTCATCAACCAAGGAGGCTAGGAGCACGAAATAGGGGAGCAAGGATTAGAGAAGAAGAACTACACCACACCAATTCGGGATCCTTATCACAAAAAGGGTGTATCTTCATATGTTTTAGTTCTTCTTTCTTATTTTGTAACTTCAACCATGTACTATAATCAGATTATGATGTTATTGAGATTTAATATGAGCTAAACTCTTCATTCTAAGATTGCAATGGAACCCAACTTGTAGTTTAAATTGAATGCTCTCTCTTGAATGGTAATTAGGCATTTTGTGAATTGGAGTTTATATCCTTTGATTAAGGATTAATTGCTTGGCCCGTAATTACTTTGGTAACTTATATGGAATTGAGAGAGAAAGTATAAGTTGAGACCTAGTTATGAATTCATGTGAAAATTAGAGGTTCTTTATGGATAATGTATGAGATTATGTGACGTGAGTCTTATGTATTATTCTTGAGGGTTGATAATTTGATTATATTTAGGATAGACATATACCTAAATACCACATGTATCCAATTGAGAATCAGTGTTTAATGATTTCTATTGTGAAAGTTGGTAGTTGATAGAATGGTTAATGGGATTTTACGTGACATGTGTCTTATTAATTGTTCTTGATATGAGAGTCTTGCTAGTGTGTAGAATAGAAATATATCTATACACCACAATAGAAAATACGTATTCGACCATCGAGAGAGGCTTATATATACTTGTGATTTCTCGGATAGCAATTCTTATATCCTAATTTACCAAACAAGAGAGAGTATGATGTTTAAATGAAGAGTTGGGGGATATTGCAATCTTAGACCTTTTTATCTTGGACTTTATCCGTGTTAGTAAAACCTTGCTTTCTAAATTGTCTTTATTTTAGTTATAATCAACAACAAACACAAACCATATTGTCATTGTTTAAATTAGATTGATTTTACATGCGATTGATATTTGGTAATTATTTAACATAATTCCTCGTGGGTTCGACACTTTACTTATCTTATATTACTTGTGGACCGCGTATACTTGCACGTGTTTTATTGATTGCGAAATCGACCAACAGTGTTCGATAGCCTGACCGTAGTGATGTTAATTGTGGTTACATCCATAAGTAGAATCATCTTGAATCATCCAATTTCGAGTTCGTATGAGAAAGTTATGCCCATTTTACTACAGGAGGTCAAAGCAGTCCACTCGGACACTTCTGCGCCTGACACGTGTTTGGCGCCGTAGTGCCCCATTTGGCCTTATGAGCGGCACCGCAACGCTATTCATACAGCCCAGAACCTGCTGGGTTTTTCCCAGCGCGCGATTACGACCCTTTCCAACTCCGATCTTCATAACTTCTTCTATACACGTTCAAATTGGTCCATTATGGACTCTATGGACTCCTAATTCATGGGCTACAACATATCAAAAATTAAGAGCTACACATTAACATTAACATGACCAAATCTTAGGCCAAAGTACTAAGTTCATATTCTGTTTTTCGAGTTCTTGGTGTTCTTCACCAAAATTATCATCAAATCTTCGTTTTTACACCTTTTTACCCCATTCCAGTTGGGTTAACTTGGTAACCCATGGAACTACAATTCCATAACAACAAATAACTTAAACAAACAAAAAATCTAGCATTTATAGTCCTCTAAAAGTCCAAAGAGTCCAAGTTTATGTCCAAAGTCCATTGTTCTTCCTCCTTAAGCAAAGGTACAGATTTTTCTTCGTTTTTGTTCCACTTTGATGATATTAATAGCTTACATAACCTCTTAACAATATTTACAAACATCCAGAACAAACAATAACAACAAGAATCGCAAGAAAATCGAACCACAAGCTCAAGAGCTCAAAAACCTCAAAAACTCAAAAATTTTAACCAAAAGCAAATGGAATGGATTTTGGGTGATTGTTTACCTCTTTAAATCTCTTCTAGATGCTAAGATGATCAGCTAGACTCCTTGCTTGAGTTCCTTCCTTTGCTTGGTTCCTTCTTCCTCCTCCCGTTCACTTCCTCCTCTCTTTCTCTCTCTAGAATTCTCTCTATCTCTCTCTACTGCAACTCTCCCTCTCCCTCTCTCTCTATTTGCAGCTGGACTAGCTTGGAAATGAGCTGAGTATGGGGGAAGGTTGGAATGGAATGAGAGTTGAATGGAGGCTTCGGGTGAAATCAAAGGGTAGTACCCGAGCCCCCCCTTGGAAATAGAATAGAGAGAAATGTTGGCCAATAAGGAATTTCAAGGTATTGGGTGCTGTAATGCCAACACCTTGTCGGCAACCACTTCCTCTCCTAAATTCCTATTGGCTAATAGAGTTAGGTAGGTTCCCTCATTAAGCAACAAGGAAAATTATTACACTAATTGGTCTTTTTCATACCCTAATACTCCTACTTTTGTACCCAATTTGGTCAATAACTCTGCCCAAAATTAAAACAAGTTATCCTATAAAATATTGAGATGGGTAAAAATAATAATTATGGGGTTTGTCCATTTATTCGGAACACTCATATTATACATATCGGATACCGAATAAAACACGATTGGGATTAAAATGAAAATTCGACAGTTGGAAAAATTATCTCTTCGCACACGTGTATTACTGAAATTTATTAAGGTCAAAAAAGACGCAAAAATATTATGGCGTGAATAGTGCCTCGGTAAAAGTGCTCTATGAATAGTGATTTTGCGATTTTTCGCGAAGTCAATTTATTCACCCCAACGACACAACAACACATAAAATTCAACACATACACATATTTTAGGTTGTAACACCACCTTTAAGCACATAACACATAATCATATAAATAAAAATAAAAATTCATTTTATTCACACGTAAGCTCGGGTTACAAGGAAATTAAAAATTCCCGATCGTTACATTCCCACATAGCCTCCTCGGCATTGTGGTTTCGCCAAACTACTTTCACAGAAGGTATAACCTTATTTCTTAATACGTGTTATTTCCTATCAATTATCTGAATTGGAATTTCTTCGTACGTAAGATCAATCTCTATTTGAACGGGCTCATATGATATCACGTGCTTATAATCGGGCTTGTATGGTCGTAACACTGAGACGTGGAACACGTCGTGGATATGCTCCAGTTCTGGAGGCAAAGCTATCTCGTACGCCACTTCACCTACTCTTCTCAAGACTTTAAACGGTCCTACGAACCTTGGGCTTAACTTTCCCTTCTTCCCAAAACATATCTTCCCTTTCTAGGGAGACACTTACTGACGTACTCTGCTACGTCCCGCTTCATGTTGGGCCACCAAAAATATTGACGAAGATCCCGGTGCATTTTCGTGCTTCCTGGGTGAACGGAATATGCCGAGTTATGTGCTTCACGTAAAATTTCATCTCTTAATTCAGTCATGGCTGGCACCCATACTCGTTCTTCGTATCTCAAGATACTATCCTTATCCATCCGAAATTTCTCTTCCTTATATTCCACAATCCTCCTCCGTATCATTTCACACTCTTCATCCTTTTCCTGTGCTTCTTTCACTTTGTCCAGTAACGTCGGACGAGCTTCAATTACGAATAACTTCTCCGTTGCCTCTGTCGGACTTTTCACTTCGATCTCCAGTCTTGCCATTTCCCGTATTAGCTCCTCGTGAGTAGTTAACATAAATAATTTCTCGTTCCCCTTTCTACTCAATGCGTCTGCTACTACGTTTGCCTTCCCCGGGTGATAAAGAACTTCACAGTCGTAATCTTTGATTAATTCCAACCACCTCCTCTATCGCATATTCAGCTCCTTTTGTGTGAAGATATATTTCAAACTCTTATGATCCATGTATATCTCATATTTCTCCCCATAAAGGTAATGTCTCCAATTCTTCAATGCAAAAATGGCAGACGCTATTTCCAAGTCATGGGTAGTGTTAGGTTTGTATATAACGCAAGCATGCAATCAAATTACATAAATAGGGCAGAAGCGTGATAAAACGGATTTTAAAATTTTAATACAAACCATCACCATGATCTATCCTTGTGTTAAATTATCAATTAAACGAAAGAGAAAGAGAATAAGAATTATACCCTCGTAGATCAAAGTTTTCTCGGGTACAAGTTCAACTCCTAGTCCTTCGTGTTCTCCTCGAATTCCATCGATGAGATTCCTTCCTTTGATCAACGTTATCCACCCAAGTGTTTGGCCTCTAGAGGTGATCCACCAAAGAAGAATAGGTATTCAAGAAGATGAGTGTTGGCAAAACCCTAGTTTCTATCCCTATAGAAATTGTAAGTACTCTCCACAATCTAATGCAAGAGTGTGTAACCCTAATCTATGATAAGACTTCTATTATTTATAGATGTAGGAAAAACCCTTCCTTAAACTATTTAGGATTAGGGTTTCTTTTATAATTAAACTCCTTTAATTAATTATGCTTCTAATCCAATTAGGAATTCATGAGAGACTACTTCTATTAATTAATTCTCAATCTCTATTAGAAATTAAATAATAGTAATAGTAATAATAATAATAAGACTCCTCTTATTAATTTATATTTAATATTTCCAAAATATTAAATAATAAATATTAAGCTACTTAATTTATTCTATCTCCATAGACTAAATTAAATACATTTAACTTATTATTACAATTATGCCATTTACTTCTTAAATAAATATTTTTTCTTTTGCGGTGTGACCCTTTAGGTTCTCCATATTAAACCGGTTGTGAATAAATCAATTAGAACAATTCTAATTATATTTAAATAAATAAATTAAACTATTTAATTCATTTAAATAAATAATATATATTCTACAATAAGAGTAAGCCCCCTTAGTGATCAACGACTTTCCAGATAATATAGATTTTAACATTAATCACAAAATAACCTTTCAATGCATAGTTACCATACAATTCAATCATTCTACCATACAATGTCCCAATTAAATATAAAACATGGAATTACTGGTAAGTCTTATTTTATTTAATTATATGTATTTCGATTCCCAAATGCACAACTCTAAATAATGCAAATTAGAAACTCCTTTCTAATTTATTCTGCCTTGGCCAAGGACTACTGAGTTGTCATTTATCGAATCACATAGGACATTCAGATCTTTTACTGGACGTGATAGATTCTTTGTTGATCATTCACCTATCTCCATGCACAACTTATTATACCCAATCATACCCTTTGATATACCCTAAAGGTCTTAAGGGACATGTCAAAGTATAACTCATCATACTCAAGATACTATGATGATCTCAAGTCCAAGGATCACTTGTACTACTATCACTAGAGGAATTCCTATTGACAGGCGAGTAAAACTCCATTAGGTATTCCTTAGTGAGCCACGTTCAATGTACTTATTCTCCAATAAGCACCTACATTCTTGCTTTAGTGTCTCCACACAAATGATTATGCGATCAATTATCCTCTTCCTAAGAGCAAGCAACGTATGTACTAATCTATCCGGATTCACTAATCCCCTTTTTAGTAATCCAACGATTAGGAACGATTTTAGTTTGTGAGCTATCTAGAATTTAGATCTCATTAGCATGATCACCATCATGATTCTAAAAGCATTGCTCAAAACAATGGGTTTATCACATTTTAAATAACACAGCATCATGTAAATAATGTAAAATGCCTTTTAAGAAAATCAATTTTTTTAATAAGATAAAGTATATGCTACATCATATCAAATATGATTGGCTTGTGTGCATACTACTTTCAATCTCCCATTTGCACTAAAGCCAATCGCCATGGTATCTAATACCCATCTTCTCTAAGTGACGATCATCCTGCTGTTGGATAAAGCTTCAATAAATGGATATGTAATGTTTTTCTTGAGAGTCCACTATCTCTGTAGTGACTTCTCCTCTTTCAATGATTCCTCCAATCAAATGAAAGTGCCGTAACACATGTTTGAACCCAAGATGAGACTTAGGAACTATTCCTAGTTCTGTGATGAATTTTTCATCCAAACAATCAACTTGCAGCTTCACTTACAGCTATATACGTTGTCTTTGTTACTAAATCAGCAACTCTTTGCTGTTTGGAACCTTTACAATTTCACTGTACCACCATTTGAGGTAACAATTTACCCTAAAGTGGATTTGTTATCGTCTTGGTCAGTCTGAAAAACTTGAGTTTGTTTAACCCTCTAGTTTTAATTCATACTTACCATGAATTATGATCACGTCTTCAGTACCGGTTAAGTACTTAAAGATGTTTATCATTGTCTTACAGTGATCTTTGTGTATTCATTGCATACATGATAGTAACTCATGCGATCTCCTTTAAATTAGAGACAATTTTATAGAGATTCACTCCATGGCTCATCATCATGAGACCTCTCTTGGAGTTTGCTATGCTAAACGCCTTTAGCATCGAATGAATATACGTTCATTGGGTCAAGCCGAGCAATCTTTTAAATCTATCTCTATAGATTTATATCCCCAATTTATAGGATGCTCCTCCCAAGTTATTCATGGAGGAATGTTTAGACAATTTTATCTTTACTGATTGTAGCACTGGTATGTCATTCCTTATTAGTAGTATAGCAACATATAATACTAGGAATGTCACAACACTCCCACTGACCCTTTTGTACACACTAGGTTCATTCTCGTTTTTGATAAAATTAAATTCTTTTGATTGTCTCATCAAAACGAATGTTCCATCTTTGAGAAGCTTGCTTCAATCCATAAATGGATCATTGTAGCTTAGAACACGATTTGCTTCAACCTTTGAAACAAATTTCTCTGGTTGTATCATACATATATTCTCCTCAAGTCTTCAGTGAGGAAGGACGTCTCCACATCCATTTTGCCAGATTTCGTAATAAGCTGCAATCACAAGCAAAATCCAAATGGACTTGAGCATTACCCGGTAATAAGGTTTTATCACAGTCAACTCCTTGACTTTATTTGAAACCTTTTAAACAGGTCTGGTCTTATAGGTCTCCACCTTGCCATTTGCCCCAGTCTTTCTCTTAAAGACCCATATACACCCTTTAGGCACTATGCCTTTCGGTGGAGTAACCAGAGTCTATACTTGGTTCTCATATATGGAGTCCATTTCAGATTTCATGGCCATCTGCCATTTCTCTAGGTGTCTTCTACTCATAGCCTCATCGTATATAACTAGATCATCATTGTCTATGATGTGTACCTCATCATCATCCTCTATGATGAATCCATACCTCCCAGGTATCTTCGGTACTCTTCCAGATTTATGATTCGGTTGTGGTACAATAGGTCTATCCATAGGTCTCTCGGTTTGACTTAAAGTGCTTTGTGGTTCTTGAACTCCTTCAAGATCTATTACCCTCCCACTGGCTCCTTCAATGATAAACACATTTATCCAAGAAGGCAGCGTGTAGGATTATAGTAATAATACCCTAAACTTTCTTTAGGATATCCCACAACTCTGCATTTGTCAGATTTTGTCCCAAACTTATCTTTTGAAACCTTTTCACATAAGTTGGACAACCCCTTATCTTAACATACTTAAGATTATGAATCATCCCTATCCATAACTTTTATGGAGTCTTGGGGCCAGATTTTTAGGTTACCTTATTTTGTAGATATGCAGCCGTTTCTAGGGCATAACCCCAGATGGATACTGGAATGTCGGTAAAAATCATTATGGACCGTACCATGTCCAACAAGGTACAATTTCTCCTTTTAGATACACCAATCAATTATTGCGTATCAGGAGGTGTCCATTATGAGAAAATACCATTTTGAGATGCTAGAAACTTATTGCACAAGTATTCCTTCCTCGATCTGATCAAAGAATCTTAATACTCTTACCAGTTTGCTTCTCTACTTCACTTCTGAATTCTTTGAACTTTTCAAACAATTCAGATTTGTATTTCATTAAATGCACATATCCAAATCTAGAATGATCATCAGTGAAAGTAATAAAATAAGAATACCCTCCTCGTGCATTCGTTGTCATAGGTCCACATACGTCTGTGTGTACCAACGCTAACAACTCTGTAACTCTTTCTCCTTTTCTTTTACTAGTTTGTTCAATTTGCAAAATTAATTTTTATGTAAGTCAAGTTTACAAATTCCATCAAGTGATCTTCCAGTTTCAAACAAAACATTATCATTATAAATAGAACAACAATTGTTCTTAAATATAATACTAGAACTTTCCTTGTCCAACAACGGAAGTAACAATGTTTTTAAAGAGAACTGGAACATAATAACAACTTATTAACTTAATAGACTTGCCCATATGCAAAGCTAAACTATAAGTTCCTACGGCTAATGTAGTAACCATTGCTCTATTTTCCACACGTAAGATTACTTACTCTTTGTTTAGCTTTCTACTTCTGCTTAGTCTCTGCATTGGTTTGCATACGTGAGAACTATAGCCGGTATCCAATACCCAAGTAGAACCTTGACTTACAGAAAGATTTATTTTAATCATGAACAAACCTATATCTGTAACCGAAGCTTCACTAAGCTTCTTCTGGTTAGCCTCTACAAGATTCTGCTTACAGTTTCCTTTCCAGTGTCCAGGCTTATTGTTGTGGAAGCAAACTCCTTTGCTATCTGCATCAGTTTTGTTCTTAGTGTCCTTAGTTATTGCGTTTCCTTATACCTTCTTTGAATTGTTCTTCTTTTAAGAAGATCCTTTGGCCATCTTCCGCTTCCTGAAAGATTCTTCTACAAGTAAGATTTGGTCTTTCTTGGTTGGAAAGTGACTCTTTACAGTTTTCAACATGTTTAAGCAACTCAGACAGGCTGATATATAGCTTGTTCATGTGGAAATTCACAACAATTTATGAGAAAGAGTCCGAAAGTGATTGCAAGATCAAATCTTGGATCAACTCTCCATCCATTAAAACCCAGTTGTCCCAATTGTTCAATCAGATTGATCATTTTAGGACATTTGTCTGTATTGTAGTGCCATCGGTCATTCTAGATCGGAAAAGCTCCTTAGATATCTGATATCTAATAGTCCTACTTTCCTTACCCTTCAACTCCTTGAAGGTGCAGGAGTATAGTAGGAGCATCCATAGTTTCATGCTGACGCTGAAGCTCATTACTCATGGATGCGAGCATGATGCACTAAGCCAACTGTGCATCATCTTGCCAGTTTCTAAAAGTAGCAATCTCTTCCTCAGAGGCATTGTTTGCAACCATTGCAGGGATAGGCATATTAAGGGCATAAGATAGCTTTTCAGCCATGAGAACTATTCTCAGATTCCTTAACCAATCTGTGTGATTCGGTCTGGTTAATTAGCATATAATATGCTACGCAGTGATAATGAATTAGACATTGTAAAATTCTGTAAATGAATTTGTAATTTAACAATATTTTAGTATACATTCATTTTATTAATTACCAAAATAAATTAGGTCTTTATTTATATTGGTATCTCCCACTATTTTCATCAAACTATATTACCCTCCTTATATAGTTCGACAAATCTAATTAAAGATTTGCTAGTGAGAATAAGGATCCTATTTCAAATGTATATAGCCTTGTGGTGACACAACAAACGATATATAAATAAATAGGCAGACAACTATTGTCAATTACAATACTATGTAACTCCTTGTATTTCGCCTCTTAGATTATTTTGATCAAGTGGTGACACATCTGAATCAAAATTATCCAAGTTAAGTCCAACCTAGCACTTCCATATATGTGAAGAGAAAAATACCGTCCTTGTGGTGACACAACAAAACAGTAATGTTCAATTCCTTAATAAACATCAAATGTGATAAGGCAACATCTTAAATATTTAATACTTGCCTTGTGGTGACACAACAAACTCATATTAAATATTTAATACTCTATCGCTTTACCATGCTAGAAGGCGACGTTCGATATTCCAAATATCTTTGAACGTTTAAGACTTAATATGATTTCCTTGAGGGGTTTGTTATTATTTGTCTCATCTTGTTTAGCGCACATGCACATATATATATAAAATACGCGTCATATTATTTAACATGCGAAGCATGTTGGATAATATGTAATATATACATAGTTAGCATGCACATATAGAATACTATATTCTACCCGGATTGATTATGAACTTTTATTCTAGTTTGGTTCACTAGAGCCACCAAGTGAACCAAAATGTCAAACCTAGGGTGCAAGAATTAAATTTAAATATAACTATTATATTTAAACCCGGGCTCCATTACAAACGGGTCTTCAAGCGCTCCTTGCTCCTTTGTCTCTAATTCTTCAAGTAATTCTAACTAAACCTATTACATAAACTATTTACAATAAATAGAAACCTTGATCAGCAGTCAAGGGGAAGTACATAGGAGAGAGATAGAATTTACATTAAGAAAAATTAGAGAATACGAGGTACGTAGACCCCATTTATAAAAACCCATTCATTCAAGCATCCTCTAAAATAAATCCAATCACACATTGGTCAATAGTCCATAATCAATCCTTATTTATTATCATACCTATCTCCATACGCATCAATAAATAACATTCATCTCATGAATAATAAAACCATTCCATATATGCATTGATATCATTTAATGGGCAATTAAAAGTTTACTAGAAATCTAATTTTGAAACAAAAATAAACTCCTTTATTTTAATCAAAAGTTAAATCATAATAAACATCTTTATTTTATTTTATCCAATTTTGAACAAAAATAAACTCCTTTATTTTTAATCAAATTCCAAATCGAAATAAACTCCTTTATTTTAATTAACATGGAATTCAATTTCAAGTTCAAAATAAACTCCTTTATTTTAACTTAAAATTACTGAAAAAATAAAATATGTTGAATCCTATTCCTTATCAAAATAAACATCTTTATTTTTAAGGAAACATAGAATCCTATTCAATATCTGAATAAACTCCTTTATTCTATGAAACATGGAATCCTATTCCAAAATAGAATAAACTCTTTTATTCTAATTAACATGGAATCCAATTCCAAGTTAAAATAAAACTTTTAATTTTAATCATATTCCAATTAAAAATAAACCTTTTATCTTAATTGAAAATAAATAAAAAAAAATTTTAAATTCTGCAGACCGGTGCGGCCGCGCTCCAAATTGAACTAGGAGCGGCGCGGCCGCACTGCACCCCAGAAACAATTTCTCGGTTCGCGTAGCAGAGTTCGAAAATTTTCTTTGCCCAGAAAATCGATCCAATCGCATACCCATACATACTTGGAATCATAATAATCGATAATTAGCACAAGGTTAGGCTCTGATACTACTGTTAGGTTTGTATATAACGCAAGCATGCAATCAAATTACACAAATAGGGCGGAAGCGTGATAAAACGGATTTTAAAATTTTAATACAAACCATCACCATGATCTATCCTTGTTTTCAATTATCAATTAAACGAAAGAGAAAGAGAATAAGAATTATACCCTCGTAGATCAAAGCTTCCTCGGGTACAAGTTCAACTCCTAGTCCTTCGTGTTCTCCTCGAATTCCACCGATGAGATTCCTTCATTTGATCAACGTTAGACACCCAAGTGTTTGGCCTCTAGAGGTGATCTACCAAGGAAAAATAGCTATTCAGAAGATGGGTGTTGGCAAAACCCTAGTTTCTATCTCTATAGAAATTACAAGTACTCTCCACAAACTAATGCAAGTGTGTGTAACCATAATCTATGATAAGACTTCTCTTATTTATAGATGTAGGATTAGGGTTTCTTTTATAATTAAACTCCTTTAATTAATTATGCTCCTAATCCAATTAGGAATTCATGAGAGAGTACTTCTATTAATTAATTCTCAATCCCTATTAGGAATTAAATAATAGTAATAATAATAATAAGACTCCTCTTATTAATTTATATTTAATATTTCCAAAATATTAAATAATAAATATTAAGTTATTTAATTTATTCTATCTCCATAGACTAAATTAAATACACTTAACTTATTATTACAATTATGCCATTTACTTCTTAAATAAATATTTTTCCTTTTGCGGTGTGACCCTTTAGGTTCTCCATATTAAACCGGTTGTGAATAAATCAATTAGAACAATTCTAATTATATTTAAATAAATAAATTAAACTATTTAATTCATTTAAATAAATAATATTTATTCTACAATAAGGGTAAGTCTCCTTAGTGATCAACGACTTTCCAGATAATATAGATTTCAACGTTAATCACAAAAGAACCTTTCAATGAACAATTACCGTACAATTCAATCCTTCTACCATACAATGTCCCAATTAAATATAAGACATGGATTTAATGTCAAGTCTTATTTTATTTAATTATATGTATTTCGATTCCCTAATGCACAACTCTAAATAATGCAAATTAGAAACTCCTTTCTAATTTCATTCTGCCTTGGCCAAGGACTACTGAGTTGTCATTTATCGAATCACATAGGACATTCACATCTTTTACTAGACGTGGTAGACTCTTTGTTGATCCTTCACCTATCTCCATGCACAACTTATTATACCTAATCATACCCTTTGATATACCCTAAAGGTCTTAAGGGACATGTCAAAGTATAACTCATCATACACAAGATACTATGATGATCTCAAGTCCAAGGATCACTTGTACTACTATCACTAGAGAAATTCCTATTGACAGGCGAGTAAAACTCCATTAGGTATTCCTTAGCGAGCCACGTTCAGTGTACTTATTCTCCAATAAGCACCTACATACTTGCTTTAGTTTCTCCACACAAATGATTATGAGATCAATCATCCTCTTCTTAAGAGCAAGCAACGTATGTACTAATCTATCCGGATTCACTAATCCCCGTTTTAGTAATCTAACGATTAGGAACGATTTTAGTTTGTGAGCTATCTAGACGTTAGATCTCATTAGCATGATCACCATCATGATTCTAAAAGCATTGCTTAAAACTATGGGTTTATCATATTTTAAATAACACAACATCATGTAGATAATGTAAAATGTCTTTTAAGAAAATCAGTTCTTTTAATAAGATTATAAAGTATATACTACATCATATCAAATATAATTGGCTTGTGTGCATACTACTTTCAGGTAGGGTATCGCTTCTCGTAATCCTTCAATTGTCGTGATGCATACGCAATGACCTTGCCGTGTTGCATTAACACACAACCAAGACCTTTGTGTGACGCATCACTATACACTACAAAACCTCCTGTATCATCTAGTAGGGACAATACAGGCGCCTCACTTAACCTCTTCTTCAACTCCTGGAAACTGTCTTCGTACTTTTTAAGACCACACAAACTTCACCATCTTCCTCGTCAGATTGGTCAACGGGGTTGCTATCTTGGAAAAATCTTCGATATTACCCAGCTAACCCTAAGAAACTTCGTACTTCTGTCGGTGTCTTCAGTTGTTCCCAGTTACTAACTGCCTCTACCTTCGTAGGGTCCACTGAGATACCGTCTTTGTCGATCATATGCCCTAAAAATTGCACCTTTTCCATCCAGAATTCGCACTTGGAAAATTTCGCATATAACTTTTCCGTTCTCAGTGTCTCCAATACATCTTTCAGATGATCGGCGTGCTCTTCTTCGGTCTTTGAATATATCAAAATATCGTCGATGAAAACTACCACAAACTTATCTAAGTATGACTTCAGGATCCGGTTCATCAAGTCCATGAATGCTGCCGGCGCGTTAGTCAAACCAAAAGACATCACCAAAAACTCGTAGTGACCATATCTCGTGTGAAACGTAGTTTTAGGTACATCTTCCTTCCTTACTTTTAGCTGATGATATTCGGTCCTCAAATCTATCTTCGAGAAGTATCTGGTTCCCTTCAGTTGATCGAACAGGTCATCGATTCTTGGCAATGGATACTTATTCTTGATCGTTGATTTGTTCAGCTCCCGGTAGTCGATGCAGAGTCTCATCGATCGTCCTTCTTCTTGACAGACAAAACTGGTGCTCCCCATGGGGACACACTCGGCTGGATATATTTCTTATCAAGCAGTTCTTGGAGTTGTATCATCAATTATCATCTCTACTGGTGCCATACGATATGGAGCCTTCGAAATCGGTGCAGTCCCTAGCACTAGGTCTATCACAAATTCAATTTCCCTGTCTGGCAGAAGAGTGGGTAATTCGCTTCGAAACACGTCTGGAAACTCTCTCACTATCGGTATATTCTTAATTTCTACACCTTCTTCCTTCGTATCTACAATATAGGCTAAATAACCTTCACATCTTTTTTTTAACAGCTTTCTAGCCTGTATCATCGTAAGACAACACGAACGTCTCAGCGATATGCTACCATAAAATATTACCCTCGTCCGGTTCGGGGTCCGAAGGTTCACACTTTTCTTCTGACAGTCAATTACTGCAACTATCCCCTTTTTTTACTCTCAAGGCCTTCCTCTCGGCGGCACCTTTGGTTAATAATAAAGTTTATACTATTAACTCAACACTCATCTTCTAACGCATTCTTATTTAATGCTAACACATACACATACTCATCACAAAGCACATTTAATAAATACTCTAGTATTAATAAGCTTCTCTTAGTACCTCGTACTACTTATATCATATAACATTCCTGTTATCCACGTTCTTCATCCCTTTGTTATCATCAACAAGATGGGATTCACATAACTACTCCACAACTTATACAAAAGTTGGGACTTACAAAAGATATCCTGCTAATAATATCAGTAACTAGGATTCACATATCTTACACACATAGATATATATATATATATATACCTATACATCGACTACTATCCTTCATTCATCCTGTACTATCTTACCACTTCAAAATGTCCTATAATTATCAGACTTAATCTTTCTTTCTTTCACTTCCTCCATCTATCACTTATTTCGGGCTCTATTTGACCATCCTTAAGAATTCCCACTATCTCTTTATTCAGTTCCATCTCTAGATATTCTTCCAAATTAATCTCTAGATCTACCATCGGTTCATCTCTTAGGTTCTCCTCGTTGTCTCTTCATTCTAATCATTAACATAATCTAAATTGCCTTAATTTGCACTTCAAAAATTTGCATATAAAACCTTTCATCTTAATACTCTCAAATTTTACCTAACAACTCTTTATAAGTCCATTGCATCTGTCTCACCTGACATTCTACAATAAAGCTTAATAACTTAAGTAACACCTCAAAATAACGATATATTCAATATTATCTATCGAATCAATCATTCTCTTTTTGCAAACCTTAATCCAACAAATTCTAACATCTCCTCTTATCATCACAAAGAAACTTCATATAACATCACCTCAATATTCTATTAAAAAAATAGCCACAAAATTGATCATTAGCCTCAAATGATTAATCTAATTACCTAAAATATCTATAACTCAAGTTTACAATAGATCATCTATACTTAATAATTTTCACTTTATCATATTATCCCATCAGTACACATACCTCAAATTATCCACAAGCTTAACAACATCAAGTGTAATCCAAATCCTCAATTCTAAGATCATAATAAATTACTACCCAAAAATAACTCTATATGAGTTTCATCTCCTCTTATTCTCTATACACTTCCTAAGGTTATAGCCTAAAGACCTCTCTCTAAAGGTTTATAACCTAAGGCTTTGATACCAACCTGTGACGCCCCCAAATCCGGGTCACCTGAACCGCGGACCTGGTTCGTCACTATCTAGTACATGCATCATACTATCGATAACTTATAGCAAAAATAAAGGAATATTTACATTGATATAACATAAATAATCATGTCCCAAGTCTCGAAACCAAGACTACTACAAAACATAACTTAATACATAAGGATAATTAAGTCTTAATACATTACAATAGTTAACGTGTCTTAATACATAATCAAAATGGCAGTCCTAGCTATACAAAGCAAATCAGTAACTTTGCCTTTGCCCTTATCCTTCCCTGAGCTTTCACCACGAGCTACACTAACTGAAATGTTTTAAGGAAAGCAAGAGTGAGCAACAAATTTGCTCCGCAAGTATAATAACAATAATCGTGAATCATCACATGAGTACTTTATAGCTTACAAGAATCAAGAGAATAAAAGATAACTCAAGAACTTGCAAAAATTCTACGAATGATCTCTTTATCACAATAGTAGGGCCTCTATGGACCAAATGATTTTAATGTGAAAGTAGTATGCACACAAGCCAATCATATTTGATATGATGTAGCATATACTTTGTAATCTTATTCATTTATTAATAAAAGAATTGATTTTCTTAAAAGACATTTTACATTATCTACATAGTGCTGTTATATTAAATGTGATAAACCCATAGTTTTGAGCAATGCTTTTAGAATCATGATGGTGATCATACTAATGAGATCTAAATTCTAGATAGCTCACAAACTAAAATCGTTCCTAATCGTTGGATTACTAAAAAGGGGATTAGTGAATCCCGATAGATTAGTACATACGTTGCTTGCTCTTAGGAAAAGGATGATTGATCTCATAATCATTTGTGTGGAGACTGTCGACGCCGGGTTTTTTCGCTTTCTCTTGGTCTTTTAGTCTTTTCCAATTTTAGCCTTTTGGTTTAATGATTCTTTGGAAAAGGTCGGCATTGATGTCGACGGGGTTTTTTAAAGATTTGTTTTTATGATGAGCCAATTAACCAGAGTCGCCAGTTGGTATATTTGAAATGGATGTACCAACTCATCCGAGTTTTCGTTTTTTATAAATTGCTGGCTCATATGTGACTCCGAATTAATTGGTCTGCGAATCGAGATTCATAGAGTTCGGGGGCTTGCTTAAGTGAGGGGAAGGTGTTAGGCACCCCTCGACTTCCGTGAAACACGGTTACCGCAATCTTGATGCTTTTCTATCCTTTAATTCATGAAATGCGTGTGCGTGCGCGCGTGTGTGTGTGTGTGTGTGCCTATATGAATGTTGTGGTGAGTTCGTATGAAAGAATCATTTGGATTTTTAGGGAAAGTCGTGCTTTAACTTGAAAACGCTTCGGAATGTCTTTTCAGCATACACGAGAAAGCTTTATTAGAAATGTTTGATTTTAATTGTCAAAACTGCAAGATTTCCATTAGGTGTCGTTTTGGCAAAAGAAGAGTTTTAAACCTTCATCAAAATAGGAATCGAGATTTATACATTGCTTTCATAAATGGTAGGCAATTTCTAGAATCTCTTTCGCCCTATGTATCAAGGCTTAGTAAAACGTCATTTTATTTTATAAAATCATTTTGTGTGATGTTTTGGAAAATGATCTTTCTTTAGCTTCCTCGTTAGATAGGAATCGACATTCATTAACATTTCTCAAATTTTAACCTCGTGATTCTAATATCCTACTTTGCTTGATTTTTTATGAAAATCTTATCATTTAGCTTTGAAATCAATTTCGCGTCATAAATCGAATCGAGCATAAACACGCGTCGGGGCTATTCATGGGCATGTAAGCCATCAAAATATCCCCGAACGCCAACAATCACAAATTTCACTATTTCGGGGCCTTAAACACGATTCCCGCCTTGGCGTCGTTTTAAGGCCCAAAGGTTACATGTTACAAAACGAGCATCTTGAATCTATCACATACATCAAAACGTCCATCATCGGATTTGGACCTCGGGGTCGCATTCCTAGGCTCACACGAGATTAATACATGCCTTGCAAAATGATCTCAAAAAGGATGAAGTCTTGGTATTTGAATAGGATGAGAATTATATTTGATACAATCAAAATTAAAGGAGTAAAATTTCTCTCTTTTTCCTCTCTTTTCTTCCTATTTTTGTTGCAAAATCTACTATTTTTCTCTCAAATTCCGTGCTGCTGTTTGCTGTTTTTCTTCTTCTTCTCCAAAATTTGCTGAACTCCCTGTATGCTGCCTGAAGCTGGCTTAAATAGGCTGGCCAAAGCCAGCCGCAGATCTATCTGCGGCTGGCCGCAGATGGATCTGCGGCTGGCCAGCTGGCACGCCTCCCATCGCACTCAGCTGGTAGTGCTGATTTCTCGGTTTTCGTGCTGGCGCACCCACTTGGCCGCAGATCTATCCGCGGCTGGCGGGCTTGACTTTCTCGATTTTCGTGCCACGCCTCGATTTTCGTACCGCAACGTCGGTTTTCGCTGACAGGCTCGTATTCCGCAGTCCGGGAACTTCCGGGAGACGTGCCACCTCATTCGGAAATGCCTGCCTCAGACGGCTTTATTGTCACGTAAACTTGGGTTGCCCAAAACATTGCGGCGGGGCCGGGCGCTCGCCCTTGTGCCCGCTCCTTTGCTCCCGCAAGTTGGTTCAATTGACGATTTCGCCCTCCTGTCACGGTTAGTAGAAGGAAACGCAAAATTTGGGTGTCTACAGCTGCCCCTCTTTATCATGTTTATGAAATGATAAATGAAATGAACAGGATAAAGAATAGACACTCGATGCATGAATGACAGTGTGTAAGAATGACAGTGCATACATGATGTCTCACACATAGCTTATGCTGCAACATAAGATGTAACGCATGCAAGACATTCGTAAGAGTGTCAATGTATCAACCCCTTGACCGTGTTTGTTAGTCTTTGGGTTCACTCTTTCAATCTATCGTCTCGTTCGGGGCCGGGTATCGTCGCCGGTCACCCATCGCGTAACCCCCGGTTATCGTCGCCGGTTGGTTATCTGTCGGAGCCGGTTATCGTCGCCGGACATCCATCTCGTGATCGCCGGTTATCGTCGCCGATCGATCGTCATGTCGGGGCCGGGTATCGTCGCCGGTCACCCATCTCGTAACCCCCGGTTATCGTCGCCGGTCGGTTATCTGTCGGAGCCGGTTATCGTCGCCGGACATCCATCTCGTGATCGCCGGTTATCGTCGCCGGTCGATCGTCATGTCGGGGCCGGGTATCGTCGCCGGTCACCCATCTCGTAACCTCCGGTTATTGTCGCCGGTCGGTTATCTTGTCGGAGCCGGTTATCGTCGCCGGTCATCCATCTCGTGATCGCCGGTTATCGTCGCCGGTCGATCGTCATGTCGGGGCCGGGTATCGTCGCCGGTCACCCATCTCGTAACCCCCAGTTATCGTCGCCGGTCGGTTATTTTGTCGGAGCCGGTTATCGTCGCCGGTCATCCATCTCGTGATCGCCGGTTATCGTCGCCGGTCGATCGTCATGTCGGGGCCGGGTATCGTCGCCGGTCACCCATCTCGTAAACTTTTCACTTCAACACGTCAAATGGCTGCAAGGGAGCAAGGTGGGACCCACCAGGGCCAGCCACAGATGGATCTGCGGCCAGCCGCAGATACATCTGCGGCCATGATCGGGCCTTAAATCCAACGCGGCTCCTCCAGATCTGTCACTTTCAACTTGTAATCCAAAGAGATTCTCTCGATTTTTCTTGTTCGCAAGGGCTTTTTGTCGATTTTTCAACTTTCCTGCAAAAACTGTTCCGGTAGGATTGATCTACACGCTACAGGTAACACTTTGACCGGTCACTTTTCAATTTCGTCAATGTTTTGCTATACATTTGACTATTTACATGTTTAAAGATAAAATGTATGCTTTACGATGCTATGTAATGTTTCATCATATATACATGCTATGTATCAACTATGTGAGTCCTATTTTATGTTCATGAGGCGGTCCCACATATTGTTATTCCTTTTCTGCAATAAAATCATGCATTACATGCTGTAATTACATATATGAATGCAATTTAAATCTGTTTGAGGCTTTGATTGATGGAAAACACGTTTGGCTTATGCCTGGGATGTTCAATTTACAAACGGAACTCTGCCGATTTTTAGAATGTTCATTACAGCTATGGATCATTACATAATTTTAAAAGGAAACTTACCTTCTTTTTCGCCCGTTCTATTCCAGCTATGGATCGTGATGCGCCCAGTAGCTCCTCCGCCTCTCGGACTTCGGGTGTTCGCCGTCGTAGGGCTGCACCTGCCCCTATTCCTCCTCGTACCCGTCAGGCTCGTCGCTTGGCGGAGTCTGTCATCCGTCCTGGTCATCCGGACGTTGAGGAGGCTGTTCCTCCGGAGGTCGCGGCAGAGGGGCCATCCTCCAGCACACCGGCTCCATCTACTCATCAGGCTCCTTCTGGCGCCTCTGTGCAGATACCCGATCTTTTGGGTCGGGATCTCAGTCGTCACCCCTCAGCATCTCTCGTGGCTAACGAGGTATATTTCAGCTCTATTCTGATTTCACTCTCAATTTCTCCATTCTCCTTTTATCCGGATTGACCCCTTGGTGATTGCCCCAGGTACCCGAGTTTACCCAGCCGAGGGGCAACTGGTTCAACATCTACTCCCTTTACGCGGCCCTGCACAGTGACTATCGGGCGATGGTGGACTCTTGGGGCTTTCGACATTTCTTCACTATCATCCCCCGCCAGTGCCCCTGGGGTTACATGAGGGCTTTATCCGAGCGATGGTTCCACCAGACGCAGTCTCTTCATCTCCTCGACTGCGAGGTCGTGTTGACCCCATGGGACTGGAGGTACATTACTGGCATTG
Source organism: Aralia elata (assembly GCA_034770075.1). Lineage (NCBI taxonomy): Eukaryota > Viridiplantae > Streptophyta > Magnoliopsida > Apiales > Araliaceae > Aralia > Aralia elata. The sequence goes on from CM068381.1 coordinate 9,113,935, forward strand.
AGTTTACCGGGTCCCGCGTCCCCTTGGATCTTGATATCACTCCTGTGGAGGTTCGAGCTTTGCTGGGCTTCGCTGCTGAGGACCGGGTCTTTAAGGCCCGCAGTATCCGATCTGGTGCCTTGGCTGTCGATGCAGTCGGGGGTCTCTATGCGATGCCCATTCCAGCGGATCAGGGTACCCGCGATATTCTACTCCGCCGCTTGTTCCTGACGATCATGAGGGGTTGTTTCCTAGGGAACAACTCCTCCACCATTCATTTCAGCGTCGTGGGAGCGGTTAGAGACGTGGATCGCATCAGTGACTATGACTGGGGGTCATTCACCTTTGCCTATTTCCTCCACGGCATGCGCCTACGCTCGGAGGGACAGACTGATGCCTGGCTCGGTTTCTACCACTTTCTGCTGGTGAGTCCCTTCCTCCTCTCTATTACTGTATTTCTTTTCTTTTCATCCTTTTCTGTATTTGATAGTGACTCATGCCTTGCCTTGTTTCTATTCACAGTTCTGGGCTTACGAGCGGCTGCCATGTCTGAGGCCTCTCACTACTCTGGGCCCGGATACCTATCCTCGGGGTCGGCGATGGCATCATAGTACTCTGGAGGAGGTCCCCGTGTCGGGCAGCTTTGCACATTGTCGTATTCAGCTGGAGTTGATCACGGCTGCCGACGTCGTCTGGATTCCCTACCTCTCCGAGCATTTGACTGTGGGGTTTGCTGACGGGCATCCCTCCGGCCCGGAGTTCGAGCTTTCTACCCGTCGCCTCACTTTGCAGAGTGTTGGAGGCTGGGTGATGTATCTGGGAGAGCGCGCATTCAGATGCGTCACCGGGGAGATCCGCATCCCGCACTCCCTTTCTTTCACTACTTTCTGGCCGCTGGATTCCCATGAGCTGTACGGATGCGGTCTCTTGGACAGCATTTCTGTCGGTCATCGAGGATCCCTTTCATCTATTGGTCTACTCGGGCTATTGCTCTTTCATGCGTTTCTTGACCCATGTGCCTGACCTGGATTTCATTCCCATTGCTGGGTTAAGGGGCGTGACGACCTATCATCCCCTGGCGGTTATGGGGCAGTTTGATCAGACACAGGATCTACACCCCTTCGCGGGTGCAACCGCATACCGATTCCTTATATCATCCTGTACAGAGAGGGATCTACTGCAGGTATACGAGCTTTGGGATTGCAGGATCTTTGCCGAATATAGTGAAAGCTGTCACATCCAGACATTTGCCTACGTACAGTGGTTGCGTGGAGACCTGGATTCGGCTAGTTTGAGTCGGACTGGGGCCTTTGATGACTCTGGAGTGATTTCCACAGAAGATACCACAGACCATTCCATTTCAGCCGATTCTGCCCCGAGTCGGGTCGCTGAGGATTCCCGACTCCGCCTGGCCCTGATTACTACTGAAGCCGAGAGGGATGCCGTCCTTGCCGAGAGAGATGAGGCCATTCGGGCTAGAGATGCTGCCATTGCTGATAGAGAGGCCATAGTATTTCAGACCAGGGCAGTGGTAGATGCTCATTTTGGGACTGTCAGCCGAGCTACTGCTCTACTGGATCGTATTGATATGCTGGGGCAGCAGATTGCAGGAGATGCTGATGCTTCAGATCTATCCACCACCCTGTCCATCCTGCTGCGGCTAGTTTCAGATTTGTAGATTATTTTATTTCCTGCATAGACTATGTTGGTTTCATCAGTTATTGAAAGAGAAATCTTGTAATAAAACGACTTATATATATAGACATGCATTTAAATTTAGTCATTTTCCCCTTTTGTCGTATCATTGTCATCCATTGGACCATCATTTTATCCAACTGACCATGATTTTGACATTTCGCCTTCTTTCTTTCCTCAAGACTTGATGGAGATTTGACAGATATTGCCGCACACCTTTTGATTTCGTCGGATTGAACCTCAGATTTTGGATAACTGTTTGGGTTGGATCAGGGTATGTATTCTGGGATGAAACTGGTTAGGCAATTGGTTTCGGGAAGGTTTTGAGGGTGTAGGAAGGTTTTATCTGGCTATCGAAAATTGGTTTTGGTTAGGGAAAGGATTTTTTTTTTTTAAAGGATCGGACCGCGCCATGATGGCTGCCTACGTACCCCCACAAGTTGGGAGATCAGGTCCTACGTAGTTCGCTCTCAAGGAAAAAGGACCTGATGATTCAAGCGTAGAACCGCTTCACCGAGTCAGAATTGAGGGGTTGTGGAAATACCTCACCATCCATTTCTTGCAATATGAGGGCTCCTCCGGATAGCACTTTCTTGATCACAAATGGCCCTTCCCAGTTCGGGGCAAACTTCCCCTTGGCCTCGTCTTGACAAGGCATGACTCTTTTCAACACCAAATCATTTTCCTTGAACTTCCGAAGTCTTATCTTTTTATCGTACGATCGAGAGATCCTCTGTTGATATAGCTGACCATGCCAAACGGCAGCCACTCTCCTTTCATCAATCAGGGCCAATTGGTCGTATCGACTTTGCATCCAATCCTCCTCGCTTATCTGAGCATCGATCGCTATTCTGAGGGACGCCATCTCAACTTCAACTGGCAGGACAGCCTCCATTCCATATACCAAGGCGTATGGGGTTGCCCCTGTGGAAGTACGCGTTGACGTTCGGTAGGCTAACAAGGTGAGGGGTAACAAATCCGGCCATCCCCGATGATTAGCAGACATTTTTGCCATGATCTTCTTGATGCTCTTATTGGCAGCCTCCACTGCCCCATTCATCTTAGGACGGTAAATGACGGAATTGAGATGCTTAATCTTGAACTGGTCACACAGTTCCTTCATGAGGGCGTTGTTTAGATTCTTGGCATTGTCGGAGACCACAACCTCAGGTTGCCCATATCGGCAAATGACATTATTCCTGATGAAGTTGATGATGACCTCCTGAGTGACTTTGGGGAAAGAGGCTGCTTCTATCCATTTGGTGAAATAATCGATCATGACGAAGATGAATCGGTGCCCGTTGCTTGCTTTGGGCTCTATTGGTCCGATTACATCCATTCCCCACATTGAAAATGGCCAGGGGGAGGTCATACAGTGCAGTTCATTGGGAGGTGTATGGATCACATTACCGTGCGCCTGACATTGATAACATCGCTTGACATGATCATCGCAATCGGCCCTCAGTGTTAACCAATAATGCCCTGTCCTCAAGATCTTTTTGGCCAACATCGGTCCACTCATGTGTGGCCCACACACCCCGCCATGGATTTCATTCATAATCCTTTGGGATTGCGTTTCGTCTACGCATTGCAACAGTCCCAATCCGGCATCCCTTTTGTAAAGAGAATCGCCACTCAGGTAAAACTTCATCGCCATCTTTTGAATTCTCATCCTTTCAGTCCGATTTGCCTGATCGGGAAGGGATCTGTCTCTCAGATATTCCCTTATGTCGTGATACCAGGGCTGCCTTGCCAACACCACCTCGTTTGATAACACTGCCACATTTTCCTCATATGCCGGGGCATTCTGTACGGTGATCTCAATCTGTGGACTGTCCCTACTCTTGATCACGTGGATTAAGGAAGCCAAAGTCGCCAATGCATCGGCAAAATCATTTCGTCCCCGAGGAATATGGCGGAAGGCGATATCTTCGAACTCTTGCACAAGCTGGGTGACACAACGATGGTATGGAAGTAACCAAAGCTCCTTAGTGTTGTATATCCCGATTGCTTGTCTGATTACCAATTCTGAATCCCCAAACACTGCTAGTCTCCTCACTCCCATGTCGCGGGCCAATCGGAGTCCCAAGATACACCCCTCGTATTCAGCGGTGTTGTTCGAATTGCTGAAACGAAGCTTGGTGGCCACGGGATATTGTTCTCCGGTGATAGAGACTAGGACCGCTCCGGCTCCTGCCCCCTCGGCATTCATGGCACCATCAAAATACAGCTTCCAGAATTGTCCCTCGTCATCACATTTTTCGCGCGATACCCAAAATATATCCTCGCCCGGAAGAGGAGTTTCTAACGGCTCCATCCCTCCTGCCGGGGCTTCTGCCAACTGATCTGCAATTCCCTGCCCTTTCATGGCCTTCTAGGTCACGTACACCATGTCAAATTGTTGTAAAATTAACTGCCATCTTGATAGTCGACAATTCAGCATGGGCCTTTCGAAAATATATTTCAGGGGATCCATTCTTGATATCAGGTACGTTGTATGCCCATGGAGGTAGTGCTGTAATCTCCCTGCCGCCCAGGCCAGAGCACAACAAGTCTTCTCGATGGGAGTGTAATTCTGCTCACATTGGCTAAATCTTTTGCTGAGGTAATAGATGGCCTGCTCCTTACCCGCCTCATTTTTCTGTCCCAGCATGCATCCCATCGCAATGGCATTGACCGATATGTACATAAACAGAGGGATCCCATCCTTCGGGGGTACCAGCACTGGTGCCTCAGTCAATTGCTTTTTAATGGTCTGAAACGCCTTTTGACATTGCTCATTCCATTCTTGGGACACCCCTTTTCTTAACAGTCTAAAAATCGGCTCACATGTGGTCGTCAAGTGGGATATAAAACGGCTGATGAAGTTTATTCTCCCCAGGAATCCCCTTATCTCCTTTTCTGTGTGAGGTGCCGGCATATCCACAATGGCCTTAATCTTTGCTGGGTCCAACTCAATGCCCCGATCACTAACCAGGAAACCCAAGAGCTTACCCGACTGTACTCCGAAAGCGCACTTGGCTGGATTGAGCTTCAAATTATACTTTCTGAGCCGATCGAATAGCTTTTTGAGATGAATTATATGATCGGATTCTACCTTCGATTTCACGATAATGTCATCCACATAGACCTCTATCTCCTTGTGCATCATATCGTGGAACAAGGCCATCATGGCTCTCTGATAAGTAGCCCCTGCATTTGTGAGACCGAAAGCCAGTCGTCTATAGCAGAAAGTGCCCCAGGGGGTGATGAATGCGGTCTTTTCCCGGTCTTCTTCCGCCACCATTATCTGATGATACCCCGCAAAGCAATCCACAAAAGAATACATTTCGTACTGGGCTGTGTTATCTACCAGGATGTGTATGAAAGGCACCGGGAAGTTATCTTTGAGACTGGCCTTGTTTAGATCTCTGTAGTCTACACATACCCTCACCTTTCCTCCAGGCTTAGCTACTGGGACTACATTGGATAGCCATTCCGGGTAAGTAGATACCATAATGATTCCCGCCCTGAACTGCTTGATGATCTCTTCCTTCACCTTTAAACTCCACTCCGGTTTCAACTTCCTCAGTTTCTGCTTGACAGGCCTGAAACCCTCCTTGATGGGTAATCGGTGTACCACAATGTCGGTGGATAAGCCAATCATATCCTCATGAGACCAGGCGAAGACATCCTCATATTGTTTAAGCAACTCAGTCATTTCGACTTTTTGGCTGGGGGTAAGGTCCGTCCCTATCTTGAGTTCCTTTGGCTGGTCAGGGGTTCCAATATCAATGGTGATGGTTTGGTCCAAGTTGGGTTTGGGTTTATCCTCGACCCATCCCTTGATCTCGTCAGGTGCGTCGTCGTAATCGGTCTCATCTTGTTCAATGCCCATTAAATCGAAATCCAGCTCAATGTCAAAATCATAATCATCATTCAAATTTGAAAGACCATTTGTTAGGCAAGGATTACTCAAATTGGTACACCTGACATGAAACAAAATACTTGTCATATATAAATCGATTTTTCACGATGATCGCATTTTCAAATAACAAGAAGAAACGACATAATGATGCAGAAATAAAACAACAACAAAAATAAACTTCTTCATTCCCCCATCATCTGGGGTCAGTCACCCTGACGTCGAGCTTTACCTTTTTTTGGATATTACTGGTTTCTGGGTCCAATTGTCGATGGTCAGGTCAGATGAAATGCGCCGGATAAAGGAGGGCCTCACATCGGACACCTCCCCGATGATTACGGATACGTCGCCTGAATCCTTCTCCATATCTTCTCCAGGAATAATCAGCCCTGCCCAATCGATGACAGGCACAACTTGTTGGGCTCCCGGTGGTGCGAGAACATTCGTCCCCTCCTTACTGCTTGTTGATTGTCTGGGGATATAGCATTTGGTTTCAAACTCCTTTGCGACCTCCTGCAGGAAACTTTCCCTCCGGGCCAACTCATTACGTGTGGGGGTTAACTCTTCATTCCCTGCCCCAATCACAGGCCTGCTGATCCCCTGCCCATTGTCGACTTTGGTCACTGGACTGCCAACTAGTCGAATCGGAGTCGCACCCTGACGGTGTCCCCGTACTGCGCCCACATGGTATCCCAATCCTGCTTTGCCTATCTGCTGTGGTAGGTGGATGGGTTCGGTGATTCCCTGACTGCTTTTCCCTAGTCCCTGTCCAGGTTGGAAGTTCATTTTAATCATTTCCTTTGCCACAAAGGTGAGTTCCGGAGAGACCCTTGGTTTCACAGCTGGAGCTCCCAGGCATCTATAATGGGGAGTGCTAATCTCTAGTGCTTGAAAGCTGGCAGGCGCCGCTGACTCATCCACATTGATTACTGGTAGGCCACTCCTGGGAGGAGAAGGGTCATCACATTCGGCCGAGATTGTTACCAGATTCCCATCGATGATCAACTTGATTTGTTGGTGGAGCGTGGAAGGAACTGCCCCGGCCATGTGTATCCACGGCCTCCCTAACAGCAGGTTGTAGCTTGCCGTGATATCCAGGACTTGGAAGGAGATATCAAAAGTACAGGGTCCTATCTCCACTGGCAATTCTATCTCTCCGATGGTATCCCTCCGGGATCCGTCAAAAGCCCGAACCACTACATGACTGGCCCGTAGGCGCTTGAGACTGATGTTCATTTTCTTCAGAGTGCTGAGAGGACATATATTCAATGCCGATCCCCCGTCGATCAGCACCCCATTCATGACATATCCTGAGGAGATTACCGCGATGTGTAGCGGTTTTCGGTGCCCCCTTCCCTCTTTGGGAATGTCCTCCTCCGTAAAGGATATTGCATCGGTTTCCAATAAGTGGCCTATCAGCTGGCCGAAACCCTCCTCACTAATTTCTTTGGACACAAATGCCTCCTCCAGAACCTTCATCATGGTTTTGCAATGCTCATTGGATGACAACACCAAGTCCATGACTGATGTTAGGGTTGATTCCTCATTTAAAATCTGGATCCCCCTCATTTCTGGGTGATCCATCCTTTTCAAAAACTCTATGGCCCTTTCCTCAGAAACCTCTTCATTTTTTCTCTTTTGGCTCTCAAGGACTCGCCCGGGCAGATATAAGGGGTTCCCCTTGGTCGTCACGGAAGCACAACTGACCGCTTCCTCTGGCATTCCCCCATAATTCCAGGGTACAGTCTTCAGACTACTGATAGGGAGTTGCGGCCTGGCTGCAAGGATGATGGGCCTCGGGGCTGTCAACTTGACAGGTCCTTCCATGCCATTTGTACTTATCCCTATCAACCTGATGGGCGTTACCCGTGCATTCCCATGATCGTGTATTACGTTGATCATCTCCTCAATTTTCTGCACGTAGTTCAACCTTGGCGGCCCCCAGCCTCACTTGCCTCTGTCACATTGACTCCCCCCCCATCATGTCTTGGCAGGGGATTTGCCTTAACATTCAGGGAGTCTGGTTGCTCCACCACAATTTCCCCGTTGTCGATCATGTTCTGAATTATATGTTTCAATGTCCAACAATCCTGTGTATCATGACCCGGGGAACCCGAGTGATAGGCGCACCGCTTGCTTGGATCAAATCTCCTTCCCTTCGGGTCACTTGGGGGAGCCAAATTGATTATCTTCTTTTGGGCCATCAATACCGCTAATACTCGTTCAAGCGGCTCCCCGAGCGGGGTGAATACTCGGTTTTGCGAGGCCTCATATCTTCTTCGCCCTTCTGCTCTTTGATCTGTGAAATTGGGCTGTCGGGATGGCCCTCCCCTTTGTGCCTGTACCGGAAGATGGCCTTCTGTTTTTCTGGATGACCCTTGTAGGATGAGGGAGACATCCTCTTCCTTCTTCTTTTGGACCCTCCGGGAAGTGCTGCTATAGTTTCCATTCTGTATTTGCTCAGCAGCAGTTTCTAAAGCAGTAAGATCCCGGATTTTACCCGATTTCAACCCCATGTCTACCATCTCTCTCCCATGTTTAATCATTTCAGAAAAAGGTCTTCCAATCCCCGAGATGACCCTCTCATAATATGGTGCCTCCTGGATGTCTACAAAGGTCAACACCATCTCTGATTCGTTCATTGGGGGGGTTACCTGTGCGGCCATGCCCCTCCATCGTTGGGCATATTCCCTGAAGGACTCCCTAGGCTGTTTCTTAACCTTTGTCATTTGGTACCTGTCAGGGGCCATCTAGGCCTGAAAGCTGTATTGGGTCAAGAAGGTATGGGCCAATTCCTCCCAGTTGTGGATTCGGGCGTTGTCGAGGCGGGCATACCAGATTCTTGCCTCCCCTGTTAAGCTTTTCTGGAATAGTTGCATTCTTAACCCCTCGTCCTCGGCATAAGCCCCGAGTTCTCCAATGTATATTTTCAAGTGTGTATAGGGGTCTCCCTTTCCATTGTACTTTTCAAACTCGGGAACTTTGAACTTTTCTGGATATCTGGCTCCGGGGGAAAACACATAAATCCGAGTAATTAACCCTGCCCAGGGATCCTATGCCCTTTAGAGATTGGATGGTTTCCTCCATGTGTTTCATTTTTCTCCGAAGGTCGTCATTATCCCCCTCTTCTGGGATAGTAATCACTGTCCTGCTAGGTATGGGAACGGGCTTTGGGATGACTGGCTCGTCCTTGAGTCGGGGTTGGTCCTCTTTAAGCAAGTTTGTACCATTTTTAGGAGGATTCTGATCATCCCCTGGTGGTGGAGTATTATGCGATCCCTGGTTTACCGGATCCTGTCTGATTAAGAACTGTTCCTTTAACATTGTGGCCATTTCCATCATCTGTCTTTTAAAATCATCAAACTCCTCCCGAGATATGGAATTATGGTTAGAAAGATCAGCCATTTCAGATGTAGAGACCTGGGCTTTCTTAGACTGCGAACGGGTTTGAGGAGCAATCCTACAGAGACAAATGGTTCGAAGTTTAGTCCTGGGGAAATGAAAACATGGATGCATGCTAAAGCTATAACCTTTTTTGTGTTTTGGGGTTCTTTAATCTTTCCCTGCAAAAGAGAAAGTTAGTAGTCCTTTAGTGCCATAACCAATGCTAAACATGCTTTATTATGCTCCCCCAACTATTCCCTGCAATTCACAGCGGTTAGTAATCTCTTTCGACATAGAAAAGGGATGTATGAATATTGAATGAGATCATGACATTTAGACATATAAAAGTAAAAAGGCATGAAGAGACTTTTCCTGCGTTGGGTTATTCTGAGGATGACCTATCCTAGGGTTACTCTCACGGGCTTTTCGGCATGAAGGTTCCCAAATCTTCGCAATCTACTCGTTTGAGCCCTTTCGATTGGAGCGGATTTGAGTGGTGCGTTTCCTGAGCCATCTCCGGGGAGCAGCCCCATCGAGTCCAGTAATAAGCAACCGACAGGTTCGCCTCAGGAGGAGGTACTCTCTCAACATACATTCACATTCATCGTCCTCACCGTATGCAAATGATTTCTTTAAAGTAAAGCCATTCCATTCAATCATTCATTTATTGGACAAAACACGCATTCACACAACAAAAGCACAAAAGATCAAAATATCGCATGCACACACATATTCACGAACTTTTAAAGGATAGGATACATCAAGATTTGAAAGCGGCTTAAGCCCTCTAATATCCCCAGCAGAGTCGCCAGCTGTCGACGCCGGGTTTTTTCGCTTTCTCTTGGTCTTTTAGTCTTTTCCAATTTTAGCCTTTTGGTTTAATGATTCTTTGGAAAAGGTCGGCATTGATGTCGACGGGGTTTTTTAAAGATTTGTTTTTATGATGAGCCAATTAACCAGAGTCGCCAGTTGGTATATTTGAAATGGATGTACCAACTCATCCGAGTTTTCGTTTTTTATAAATCGCTGGCTCATATGTGACTCCGAATTAATTGGTCTGTGAATCGAGATTCATAGAGTTCGGGGGCTTGCTTAAGTGAGGGGAAGGTGTTAGGCACCCCTCGACTTCCGTGAAACACGGTTACCGCAATCTTGATGCTTTTCTATCCTTTAATTCATGAAATGCGTGTGCGTGCGCGTGTGTGTGTGTGTGTGTGTGCCTATATGAATGTTGTGGTGAGTTCGTATGAAAGAATCATTTGGATTTTTAGGGAAAGTCGTGCTTTAACTTGAAAACGCTTCGGAATGTCTTTTCAGCATACACGAGAAAGCTTTATTAGAAATGTTTGATTTTAATTGTCAAAACTGCAAGATTTCCATTAGGTGTCGTTTTGGCAAAAGAAGAGTTTTAAACCTTCATCAAAATAGGAATCGAGATTTTATACATTGCTTTCATAAATGGTAGGCAATTTCTAGAATCTCTTTCGCCCTATGTATCAAGGCTTAGTAAAACGTCATTTTATTTATAAAATCATTTTGTGTGATGTTTTGGAAAACGATTTTTCTTTAGCTTCCTCGTTAGATAGGAATCGACATTCATTAACATTTCTCAAATTTTAACCTCGTGATTCTAATATCCTACTTTGCTTGATTTTTATGAAAATCTTATCATTTAGCTTTGAAATCAATTTCGCGTCATAAATCGAATCGAGCATAAACACGCGTCGGGGCTATTCATGGGCATGTAAGCCATCAAAATATCCCCGAACGCCAACAATCACAAAATTTCACTATTTCGGGGCCTTAAACACGATTCCCGCCTTGGCGTCGTTTTAAGGCCCAAAGGTTACATGTTACAAAACGAGCATCTTGAATCTATCACATACATCAAAACGTCCATCATCGGATTTGGACCTCGGGGTCGCATTCCTAGGCTCACACGAGATTAATACATGCCTTGCAAAATGATCTCAAAAAGGATGAAGTCTTGGTATTTGAATAGGATGAGAATTATATTTGATACAATCAAAATTAAAGGAGTAAAATTTCTCTCTTTTTTCCTCTCTTTTCTTCCTATTTTTGTTGCAAAATCTACTATTTTTCTCTCAAATTCCGTGCTGCTGTTTGCTGTTTTTCTTCTTCTTCTCCAAAATTTGCTGAACTCCCTGTATGCTGCCTGAAGCTGGCTTAAATAGGCTGGCCAAAGCCAGCCGCAGATCTATCTGCGGCTGGCCGCAGATGGATCTGCGGCTGGCCAGCTGGCACGCCTCCCATCGCACTCAGCTGGTAGTGCTGATTTCCCGGTTTTCGTGCTGGCGCACCCACTTGGCCGCAGATCTATCTGCGGCTGGCGGGCTTGACTTTCTCGATTTTCGTGCCACGCCTCGATTTTCGTACCGCAACGTCGGTTTTCGCTGACAGGCTCGTATTCCGCAGTCCGGGAACTTCCGGGAGACGTGCCACCTCATTCGGAAATGCCTGCCTCAGACGGCTTTATTGTCACGTAAACTTGGGTTGCCCAAAACATTGCGGCGGGGCCGGGCGCTCGCCCTTGTGCCCGCTCCTTTGCTCCCGCAAGCTGGTTCAATTGACGATTTCGCCCTCCTGTCACGGTTAGTAGAAGGAAACGCAAAATTTGGGTGTCTACAGAGACACTACAACAAGAATGTAGGTGCTTATTGGAGAATAAGTACACTGAACGTGGCTCGCTAAGGAATACCTAATGGAGTTTTACTCGCCTGTCAATAGGAATTCCTCTAGTGATAGTAGTACAAGTGATCCTTGGACTTGAGATCATCATAGTATCTTGTGTATGATGAGTTATACTTTGACATGTCCCTTAAGACCTTTAGGGTATATCAAAGGGTATGATTGGGTATAATAAGTTGTACATGGAGATAGTTGAATGATCAACAAAGAATATACCTCATCTAGTAAAAGATGTGAATGTCCTATGTGATTCGATAAATGACAATTCAGTAGTCCTTGGCCAAGGCAGAATGAAATTAGAAAGGAGTTTTTAATTTGCATTATTTAGAGTTGTGCATTTAGGAATCGAAATACATATAATTAAATAAAATAAGACTTGACAGTAAATACATGTCTTATATTAAATTGGGACATCGTATGGTATAAGGATTGAATTGTACGATAACTATGCACTGAAAGGTTCTTTTGTGATTAATGTTGAAATCTATATTATCTGGAAAGTCGTTGATCGCTAAGGGGGCTAACCCTTATTGTAGAATAAATATTATTTATTTAAATGAATTAAATAGTTTAATTTATTTATTTAAATAAGATTAGAATTGTTCTAATTGATTTATTCACAACCGGTTTAATATGGAGAACCTAAAGGGTCACACCGCAAAAGGAAAAAATATTTATTTAAGAAGTAAATGGCATAATTGTAATAATAAGTTATGTGTATTTAATTTAGTCTATGGAGATAGAATAAATTAAATAGCTTAATATTTATTATTTAATATTTTGGAAATATTAAATATAAATTAATAAGAGTAGTCTTATTATTATTATTACTATTACTATTATTTAATTCCTAATAGGGATTGAGAATTAATTAATAGAAATACTCTCTCATGAATTCCTAATTGGATTGGGAGCATAATTAATTAAAGGAATTTAATTATAATAGAAACCCAAATCCTAAATAGTTTAGGGAAGGGTTATTCCTACATCTATAAATAAGAGGAGTCTTATCATAGATTAGGGTTACACACTCTTGCATTAGATTGTGGAGAGTACTTGCAATTTCTATAGAGATAGAAATTAGGGTTTTGCCAACACCCAACTTCTTGAATACCTAATCTTCCTTGGTGGATCACCTCTAGAGGGCAAACACTTGGGTGACTAACGTTAATCAAAGGAAGGAATCTCATCGGTGGAATTCGAGGAGAACACGAAGGACTAGGAGTTGAACTTGTACCCGAGGAAGCTTTGATCTACGAGGGTATAATTCTTATTCTCTTTCTCTTTCGTTTAATTGATATTTGAACACAAGGATAGATCATGGTGATGGTTTGTATTAAAATTTTAAAATCCGTTTTATCACGCTTCCACCCTATTTGTGTAATTTGATTGCATGCTTGCGTAATATACAAACCTAACATAATGTTCCCAAATGAAGGAAATATTCCATACTGAGTAGTCATCATGACACTGAACTCTTACTAGAATCACCAGAAATTCATCCGATAACCCAACATACTAATACAATAGGTGATCAACCTAATGTACCTGGTGTTATGCATAACCCCTTTCCATACTGCTCGCGCGCGTGTCGGTTCCCCGACATATATCGTTTCCCCTGCTATGAGGATTGTTCATCTCAGCTTTACATCGAAATCCAAATCAAACATTTTGATCGGATAGCTTTACTTAACAACAATGATGATTAAACATGCGTCTAGCCGAAACAATTGGCTTTGACATATATCTTATGCAGTTCATAGAATATAGAACTTGAAAGCTTTAATAACATGCGTTCAAGCATAGCTAGATAACTTGAACGATTATCAGTTCATTCTAAGAGTACTTGCAATACGACAATGATTGAAGTAATGGAACCTGTCCAGAATATCTTGAATAAGATAGGAAACTCGCTTAATGGAGTAATACTTGCAAACAATACATAACTGAATGAATTTAGAGAACTTGCTCGAATATAGAATACTTGTTCAATACCAAATTAAACAAGAATTTGAAACTTACCCAATAAATAAATTGAGTAAGGTTTAAGGAAACTTGCACAATACAATAAAATAAAATACTTGTTCAAATATAACTTGAGTAGGGTAAGGAACTTGCTCAATAATAAAGGTTGAGTAAGGAACTTGCATATTCATAAGAAACTCGCACAATATAAAAGTGTACGAGTTAGCAAACTTGCTCAAATATAAATTGAGTTAAGTTAGAAAACTTGCTCGAATGTAAATATTGAGTAAGTTAGGACACTTGCATATCAATAACAACTTGCACATTGTGCGAATATCAATAATTATCATTGATATGGAATAATTGTCAATAATTAGTCCACTAACATGCTTGAAATATAATAACTCGAGTTTGAGTTAGGAAACTTGCATTAATATATAAAATAAATGGAGTTAGGGAACTTGCATCATCAATAATTAAATTGAGTGAAGCTAGAAACTTGCATAAAATAACTTGAATAAGTTAGGAGACACTACAAGAAAATGGCCCAACAGCGACCAAGGGTATTAGCGACCGCAGCATTCGGTCGCTAATTTATTAATAGCGACCGGTATTACCGACCGCATAAAGTATTGGTCGCTATTGTCTATCAGCGACCGCATTCGGTCGAAGATCGGTCGCAAATACAAAAATTACCGCCTTAAATTTTGCGCAAAATTTCGCGGGGTAACTTGTTGCGACCAAAACCTTTCAGCGACCGTGTCCGGTCGCTAAAACATCCACGTCATTAAAAATCAGCGACCGCGTGCGGTCGCCGATAGCGGTCGCTGATTCTCTTTTAGTCTATTCAGATTCAGGCAGTCGAGCAAACCAGTAAATGGAGGAAAAAGAAGGGAAAAAAGAGGGAGAAGAGGGAATAGAGGGAAAAGGGAAGAGGGAGTCGCCGCCCCCGCCACCGCCGCCGCTGTCACCGACTAAGCTAGTAGCCGCCGTCGACCAGCAACGCCCCTCTGATCAGGTATTGTTGTTTGCTAAAATATTTTTGCCCCCAAGTTCTTATTATTATCCTTGATTTGAAGAATAAGTAGTTACGTTTGACATAGAAGGGATCTTTAATAGGGTGATCAGCCTCTTTATTCTTGTTTGGGCTCTTTCACATTGCCATTTATTACAGTTATTATTGTTTTTAAAAAAATAAAAAATAAAAGACAACTGATATTTATCAACAATATATCAATTGCTTTTGATTTTTACTCATTTGTAGTATTTAGGGTTGACAAAATAATCAAGTTATTTGGTAATTTTTACTCAATTGGAGTATTTGGGGTTAACAAAATAATCAAGTTATTTGGTAAAACAAGGGGGTAATGATATATCATAGTGCATTCCGGTGACAAATGCTTACTGCAAATAAACAAATCTCCATTCTACCATTTGCACTGTTAAAATCACACCCTTAAAACAATCGAAATTTTTTACAATTTGGGTTGCTACTGTTATTACAATCCTACATACATTTCCCCCCCCCCCACGCAAATTATTAGTATTATAATGGGGTACATTTGGAGGGAGATTATGTGAGATGCTACCAACAGGGCATAGAATAACATTGCCATATGCAAATAGGAATTTAGTAGATATTGTTCTGGATTTTTTTTCAGACCCTAAAAATTCAAATCATCTTAGAATAAGCATACATCCTCTTTGAAAGCATTGTAATTGTATACACATGGACATTCTACCTTCAAGGAGAACTAACTGTAAAGTAAGATCTTCATAAACAGCTTGCTAGTTTTAACTTGATAATTTTGCAACTATGGCTCTTCGATGAAGCAAGTAGGTCGTGTAGGCACACAAATTAAAATATTTAGAAAACAGAACATGTCAAAACTATTAAACCACAACAAAACCAACCAACTACCAAATTGTGCCAATAAGAGGGAAAAGGGAAAATCAACTATCAAAATCTGCACTCACAAGCAAATCCAATTCAAAGATCAAATTTTTTGAATACCCAAAACCTGAAATTAAGCAAATAATAAGACCCAGATCAAAAACTTCATTAAAATCCATAAATCATACAATACTTCTAAACTTACACCCACATGCTCAACAATACATATGCTTATATAGGTAAAACCGAAAGAACAAAAATTGCAAAATATGAGAGATTAAAGTATAAATACCTGATGGAGGAGACTAGATAGAAGGCCAAAGAGCTGGTCATCTGGTTGTGGGGTTGATATATCTTTTTCTGCCATTTGAATTTTTGATTCTTGTGTTTGTATGTGATTGTGTTTATATATATGAATTGGGTCTGCAGTTTCTCGTAATATATCAAATTGAGTATATTGAGTTGGTTACTTAGCTTTTGACTGGGTTATTGGTTCTGGCCATATTAACTAACAACGATAATTGAAATATTTCATATTGAATATGTATGAATCAAAGAAAGTGAAACTTTGAGAAATTAGAAAAGTTAGTAAAACGGTTAGTTTGTGATTAACTAGTTTGTAATTAGTTAATCTATATATGATTTTGTGATGAAATTGGTTGGTGTGGTTTGAATTAGAGACATGGAGCCTAGTTGTTGTTGTGCGGTGTTTGTTATGAGCTCTCAATGTTATGCAAATAAATAAAATAATAAACTAAGTAGTATTTACTTAGTTTGGTGTGACTAAATAAAATAATACAAAATTAAATAAAATAAAACAAAAAAAATATTGCAAATAATATCATAAACTAAGTACGATTTACTTAGTGTTTCTCAATACTAAATAAAACAAAATTAAATTAAATTAAATAATACAAAATAAAATAAAATAAAGTAAAATAAAATAAAATAATATAATATAATGAACTAACTAGTATTTACTTAGTGTGTGTTCACTAAATAAAATAATATAAAATTAAATAAAAATAAAATAAAATAAATAAAATAAAATAAAACAAGTACATCGGCTCGTAATTGAGACTAGTGCATTTATTGGGCCTTGCAGCATCTAAAGCCTAGTCTTTCTCAAGTTTCGGGGGAGAGCCAGGGGGCTGAGTAGGGGGCATTGTACGTAGGGGCCAATAACTGAGCGGTAGGGGGAGAGCTTAGCTAATAACTGACAAGTCATATGCTTACAAGTATGCTTAAATGTTAATCATATGCTTACAAGTATGCTCAAGTCATATGCTTACAAGTATGCTGAGAGTTGTATGCTTACAAGTATATTAAGAGAGTCTGACCATGCTATACATTAATAAGCTCATGTTGTCTGCAGTAAGTACCGTGATATCATGGACCTCTATTCAGACCGTAGTTGGATGAGAGGACGAAAGTCAAGTGCCCAGATAGGTGCTACAGCTGAATTTAGAAATGGTTGTAAAGTGTTTTTGGATTATGCGTTTAGTCACCCAGAATGTATGAATGGTCAGAACAAGATAAGATGCCCTTGTTTGAAGTGTAAGAATGTCAATTATATGGACAGAGACATGGTAAACTATCATTTACTTATGTCTGGGTTCATAAAAAATTACGAAGAATGTTGGTGGGCACATGGGCAGAGAAGAGATAGTGGTATCACACAAGTACACAATCCGGGCAGCAGTACCCATCGTATGAATGAAATGGTTCATGATATTGCAGGGCCGGATTTTGATTGGGAACAAGGGAGAGAGCAACCTATGAATTCTGATGCCAAAGCGTTCTTTAAGTTACTAGACGAAGGTAGCGAGTCGTTGTGGCATGGTTACACCAAACACACTACGTTGTCTGCAGTTGCGACATTACTTAACATCAAGGCTGATCAAAACATGAGCCATGAGTGTTTTGAGTCACTCTTGAAGGCCATTAAGAGTATGTTGCCTGATGGTGAAAAATTGCCCGATAACTACTACTATTGTAAGAAAATGGTGAAGAAGTTGGGTCTTGGATACCAAAAGATCGATGCATGTCGAAATGATTGCATGTTGTTTTATAAGGAAAATGAACATAAGACAAAGTGCACGTTTTGCGGTCATGATCGGTTCAAGCCTATTAAAGAGGGTGTGACTACAAAAAAGATAAATATACCTTTGAAGATTTTAAGGTATTTTCCAATTACACATCGGCTCAAAAGATTGTACATGTCTTCAAGAACAGCTGAACATATGACTTGGCATGCGAAATCTCCAGCTAAAGATGGAGAACTTAACCATCCCGCAGATGGGCAGGCTTGGAAAGATTTCAACTTATCACATCCTGGGTTTGCATTGGAACCTAGAAATGTGAGACTTGGATTGTCCACTGATGGTTTCAACCCATTCGACCACTCAGCTGTTCCGTACTCCTGTTGGCTTGTGATTGTAACTCCGTACAACTTGCCTCCTTGGATGTGTATGAAGCAGCCATACTTGTTTCTTTCACTCGTGATTCCTGGTCCCAAGAGTCCTGGAAAGAACCTAGATGTTTACTTAAGACCTCTTATAGACGAGTTAAAGGTATTGTGGGAGGATGGAGTACAGACTTGGGATGTTTCCACGAAAACAAATTTCAACCTTAGGGCAGCGGTTATCTGGACTATAAGTGACTTCCCCGCTTATGGTATATTATCTGGCTAGAGTACACACGGGAAGTTGGCTTATCCATATTGTATGGAGAATACAAAGTCTTTCAATCTATCAAATGGTCGAAAGCCATGCTGGTTTGACTGTCATCGTCGTTTCTTGCCGGTAGATCACCCGTTTCGAAGAAATAGAGAAAACTTCAGGAAAGGGAAAGTAGAGAATGAAATGCCTGCACCGCGACTGTCGGGGACGGAAATGCGTAACCGTATGATGAGATTGCCGGTCGTCCCATTTGGTAAGATTGCTGCATCTGACATCATCGATGGGTTTGGCGTATCTCATAATTGGGTTCGAAGAAGCATCTTTTGGGAACTGCCTTATTGGTCTACAAATTTAATTCGTCATAATCTAGATGTGATGCATATTGAGAAGAATGTGTTCGATAATGTGTTTAACACCGTGATGAGTGTTCTGGGCAAGACGAAAGATAATGATAAGGCACAGTTGGACATGAAAGATATTTGTAAGCGTCCTGGATTAGAACTTTATGAATCTCGTAATGGTCGGATTGTCAAACCGCATGCAAGGTACACATTGTCCAAAAAACAAGTTGAAGATGTGTGCACATGGATTAAGTCTCTGAAACTACTAGATGGATATGCCTCAAACATTACAAGGTGTGTCACAGGTGGCAAATTGCAAGGGATGAAGAGTCATGACTGTCATGTGTTCATGGAGAGACTAATGCCTATAACATTTCGGGACTTGCTTGATAAACCAATATGGGATGCTTTGACTGAACTTAGTCGTTTCTTCAGCGACATATGTTCAAAAACGTTAAATGAAAAGGACATGTCTGTACTTGAGAAGAACATCATTGAGATCACGTGTAAGCTTGAAAAAATATTCCCACCTAGTTTTTTTGACTCCATGGAGCATTTGCAAATTCATCTACCCTATGAAGCTCGTGTTGGTGGTCCAGTTCAATATAGATGGATGTACCCTTTCGAGAGGGTGATGGGAAACCTTAAGAGGAAGGTGAAAAATAGAGCTTACATCGAGGGGTCGATATGTGAGGCATACAGTTTCGATGAGATATCTACGTTTGTCTCAGACTATTTTCCCGACGAAGTTTTGACAAAGGCCAATCGAGTCCCGAGACATGATGATGAGGGCAATGTTGAACTAAATGGTCGGCTTTCTGTATTTGGTCTACCGGGTCGCGCTTATGGAAAAGGGAAGCGCATATTCCTCTCTGAGCAAGAATTACATGTTGCACATACTTACATTCTTCTCAATTGCGAGGAGATTGACGAATTTGTAAGGTATACATGTAAAATGATTTTGAATCATTGGACCTATATCTTAAACTGCAATTAATCTTATACATTCAAATATGTTAATGTTTATAAAATTATATAGATCATACGATGACGAGTTAAAAGTGAATCAGCCCGGCATCACTGATAAAGATATTTAACTCAGTCGTGATAAAAAATTTACACTTTGGCTAAAGGACAAAGTAAGTTAAGTTAATTAAGCACGACATATATAGTATTAATTTATGAATTCATTTAACTTAATAGAATTTTTGTAGGCTCTTAATGAGGGAACCATTCTTCCAAATATACAAGTCCTAGCTATGGGCCCAGACCGGGACCAAGTCAGCCACAATGGTTACAAAATAAATGTAATATTCCGAACCCTAATAAGATTTGTATATGTAAATTGTGTGTTTAATAAATGAATTTTCATGATATGACTTGGTATTATGTGGTTGTGTATTTTATTAAACAATTAGGTCAAATAAAAATTTTTCGCCAAGCAGCTGTGTCGTGCTTAATCGGACAAAATGATTTATCGTGCTTCCGGCAAATTCACTGAGAAGCGTATCGGCAAATTATTTTTGTAAGCTGCTGTGTCGTGCTTGGAAATGACGAAGTGCTTTGTCGTGCTTCGGAGTTAATATAATATTATATTAGCTGATAAAATTCTAAAATAAGGTAATTAGGGTTTAAAATGTTAAACTGAAATAGAAACCCTAATTTGAAAACCCTAATTGGTAACAGTTGTCCGAATTGGTGAATTAAAACCCTAATTACTGTACAAGAATCTTAATTGATATAATTAGATTCTAAATAATGAATCATAATATTAATTATGAATTATTGAACTTATATTAAAACCCTAATTGAAGATTAAAACCCTAATTGTAGGATTGAAAACCCTAAACTCTAATTTGGAACCCTAAATCCTAATTTGATTCAATAACATTAAATTATGAAATGATAAACTTTAATTATGATATATTAACCTAATTAAAGTATTACTAAACATGATTAAACACATTAATCATGATTAACAAAAATCTAGGTTTAATTAGTAAGTAAATAAATCAAAAATCAAAATTTAAACCAATCAAAAGAGGATAAGAACACAAGATCAGATATTTGATCAAGTCTCCAGCTCAAGTAGGTCATTAATATCAGATGATAGCAGCACAAGTCCCTAGACTAGGATATTTTTGGAGGTAAAGTTTGGAAAATGACCTAAGAAACCCTAATTTGCCAATTCTATAAATAGGAGAGCAATCTGATCATTTGGCCACGAAAATTTTGAAGCTTAAACACTTAATAATCATACCATAATAAGCCTTTGCAGTAGCAACATCAGATCAGAAAGAAAGAAATCTAAAATTCAACTAGAAAGGTATGAAATTCATTTTTATGCTAGATCTTTAGGTTGTTAGTAATTTTATGTTTTAGATGTTTAGATATGTGTTATAATATGTTAATAAGTGATATGGGTTGGTTAAACAAGCATCCATAACATTTAAAAGGTCGAATTTGGTGAAAAACCCAAACTGTTCTTTGCAGTCAAGAATAGTCTGACAAGGGTTTTTGTTAGAGATTTTGATCGGCTTAAATTGGTCGTTTGATCTGTTTTAAAGTTTGTATATGTAGTATGCCATGTTAACTATAATATCCAATTGGTAGAATAGTAAAAAAATGTCTAGGATGAAAGTTATTAATGGTCAAAATCCGTTGACCGATCACAGATGGCTGAATTCTGGGCAACCCAGAAAATTCTAAGTATAACCGACAGCCGTCTGACAAGATTTGACCACCTTTAATCTTACTTATATGATGTTTGTAAATGTTGTTTCTTGGATTAAACATGTTCTATGCCATGTATACTACAACCGTGAATCAGTAAATCACATAAAAAATAACAACCATGAAAGTTATTAATGGTCAAACATAGTTGACCGACCATGACCAGCATGTTTCTGGGCAACCCAGAAACCTCATGAACAGCATGAACATGCTAGTTTGACCATGATTTATCTACCATCAAATGATGTTTTATGATCTAAGTTAATACATGTTGTTATACTCTGCCATGTTGGCTACAACATCAAACAAAAATCAAACACAAACAATCAACCATCTGGATTTAATTTGAGGTCAAAGGTCCCTGTTCGACCAAGACCAAGTGTTCTTCATGAAGAACACCTTTAGCGACAAAATTCATACTTAAGCCCAGAAAACTAAAAACCCTATGAAGACTGTCGCTAAAGCCTTTAGCGACGGTTTTAAATAAAATTTAATAAAAATAATTAAATAAATTATATAAAATTATAAATAAATATTAAAAATTTATATTGATTAATAATAAATATTAAAAAAATTATTTTTAATTATATTTAATATTTTTATATATTCTGATAAATATTTTTATATAATTATTTAATTTTAATTAAATATTAAATTATTTAATAAATATTTTAAATAAATGATTTAAAAATGATATTAATGTATTTAAAATATTTTAAATGATAATTAATTCATTTAAAAATATTACTAACTTTCCAAAATTATTTTAAATAATAAATAAATTATTTAAAATAAAATATTAAATATTTAATAATATTATAAATGATAAATAAATCATTTAAATATTAAACTAAGTTTTAAAAATTATTATAAATAATATTTACATTATTTTAATAATAAAATATATTCTAAAAATATTATTAATGATAAAATAAATCATTTAAATAATATTCTATCTTTCTAAAAATAATATAAATGATAAATAAATCATTTAAATAATATTTTAGGTATCTAAAAGTATTCTAAGTGACAACTAAATTATTTAAATAACATATTAATGTTTTAAAAAAATATTCTAAATGATATTTAAATCATTTAAAAATATTCCTAAGCTTGTAAAATTATTCAAAAATATTTCCAAGCTTATAAAAATTATTCTAAATGATAAATAAATCATTTAAATAACATAGTAAATGTTTTAAGAAGATTCTAAATGATAACTAAATCATTTAAACATATTCCCAAGCTTGTAAAATTATTTAAAAATATTTCTAAGCTTATAAAAATTATTTAAAAATAATATTAAGCTTCTAAAATGTTATAAATGATAATTAAATTATCTAAGCTAATATTAAAGCTTCCAAATGAAGTTTTATTGAATAACCTATGTATTTAGTTGTCTAATGACGCGACCGAGACACCGAATCGACGTCGAACCTTCGTGTAACTTGTCTAGTTTAATTAGATAAGTATTATTATAGATTCTAATGTTTATTATTGATATGAATAGATATAAATAGACTACCCAACGTTGATAAACAGCGTAAACTTAACGTGCTGCGCACAAGCAAGTGTCCCAACCTTACTCAACTTATATTATGCAAGTATTATACATCTTGCTATCAATTATTGTGAAGTTATTGCTTCTTGTTCAGCATAACTTAAGAAATGAATCATTATTCATATATTGTTTATTCGAGCATAAATTGTTGTGTCAAACCAAATTGTTTGGTAAGACATCTTATACTGAGCAAATGGAAATGCCTTCATAGGAAGGCCAATAAATGTCGATTATATATTGACCATAAATGGTAGGATGATATGCATACTCTTAGGATATTGGTGAGGCTGATCACCTACCAGATATCCGAACTCAAGGAGGTTCTAAGTCATTGAAGACTGACAGAACAAATTGAAATATATGGTTGCGGTACAGAACCCTCAGTTATATACATCATCTGACATCTTTCAAATCAAACACACTGTGTTTATATTTTCAAATGAACTTGCTGAGCATTTGTAGCTCATTCTTGCGTATGTCTTCTTTTGCAGTTGTAAATGGTAATCCCGGCACATCTGGGGTCGATAAAGGGAAAGGACCTGTTAAATAGTTTCATTACTATTTTGAATACTCTAAGTCTTTTAACGACTTTTGTTGTAATAACTTAGTATCGAGAATGATGTAACCGAACCAAATGATTGTCGACGCCGGGTTTTTCGCTTCGTGGTGTCCTTTTAGTCTTTTCCAATTTTAGCCTCTTGATTAGGTGATTTTGGGAAAAGGTCGGCATTGATGTCGACGGGGTTTTGAAAGATCGTTTTTTATGATGAGCCAATTAACCAGAGTCGCCAGTTGGTATATTTGATATGGATGTACCAACTCATCCGAGTTTTCGTTTTCGTAAATCGCTGGCTCATGTGTGACTCCGAATTAATTGGT
Organism: Aralia elata; assembly: GCA_034770075.1. NCBI lineage: Eukaryota > Viridiplantae > Streptophyta > Magnoliopsida > Apiales > Araliaceae > Aralia > Aralia elata. Next base: position 9,137,660 of record CM068381.1, read on the forward strand.
CTGCGAATCGAGATTCATAGAGTTCGGGGGCTTGCTTAAGTGAGGGGAAGGTGTTAGGCACCCCTCGACTTCCGTAAAACACGGTTACCGCAATCTTGATGCTGTCCTATTTTTTAATTCATGAAATGTGTATATGTGCAGGTGTGTGTGTGTGTGTGTGTGCTTATGTGAATGTTGTGGTGAGTTTGTATGAAAGAATCATTTGGATTCTTGGGAAAATCGTGCTTTAATTTGGGAACGCTTCGGAATGTCTACACAAGAAAGCTTGATTCCTTTATGAGAGAGGTTTGATTTTAATTTGTCAAAAGCCATGGAATTTTTCTTTAGGTGTCGTTTTGGAAAGAGAGGATTTTATTAAGCCTTAGCCAAAATAGGAATCGAGATTTATACGTTGCTTTCACAAATGATAGGCAATTTCTAGGATCTCTTTCGCCCTATACATCAAGGTTTAATAAAACATTACTCATTTCTAAAATCAAATTTTGTGATGTTTGAAAACGATTTCCTTTAGCTTTCTCGTTAAAATAGGAGTCGACATTCGTTAGCATTCCCAATTTATTATCCTCGTGATGCTAATAACCTATTTTGATCGATTTTAGAAAAATCTTTATTGTTTTGGTTTTGAAATCCTTTGTTTGATGTTACAAATCAAATTAAACATCAAAACGCGTAGGGGGTTATTCACGGGCATGTAAGCCATCAAAATACCCCCGAACGCCAACAATCACATATTTTCACTATGACGGGGCCTTAAACACGATTCTTGCTTTAGCGTCGTTTTAAGGCCCGACGATTATATATTTACAATGAAAACTACATCATTCCTACTTCTTACATCAAGATATGTCCATCATCAGATTTGGACCACGGGGTCGCTTTCCTAGGCTCACAACCAAATTTTCACACACCCACAATCGGATGTTACAAGAAATAACCAACACGGATAATCTAACAATATCAAGACATCCTAAAATATCGATCTAAAAGAAACTATGCCAAATATAACATCGTAAAACAAACAAAAAAAGATCAACGAATAAATATCATTGGGTTATTAGGAAGAATTTTGTTCCGATGGAACCCTCACTAATAATCCCTAATTCATTGTTCCATCATAAATTACATGAAAACTACATTTAATTTGACCAAATGATGTGATAGAAATTGCAAAAATAAGGAGATTTTTACCTTGCAAATGAAATCCAAATGGATGTAAATTTGTCTATTCGGATAAAAGAAAAGATATATGTGATACAATTAATTCACAAGAATATTATTCCTCTCTTTTTTCCTCTCTTTTACCCCTATTTTTGTTGCAAATCTATGCTATTTCTTCCTCAACTTTCGAACTTCTTGTTGCTGTATTTTTCTTCTTCTCGGATCTGCTGAATTCCTCCTCTCTCTCGCTCCTTGTATGCTGAAATGAGTTGTTATAGGCTGGCCAAAGCCAGCCGCCTGCCTTCCACCCAGCACGCCAGCCACTTTGATTATTTAATTCTTCTCGGTTCCCGCACCGCACCTCGATTCTTGCGTCGCGCTGTCAGTTTTATCCGAAATGCCTGTATTTTGCAGTCCGATAATTACTGCGGGACGTGACACATTATTCGGAAATGCTCATTTCAGATGGCTTTATCGTCACGTTGATTTTGACTGCAACTTGTCGCGGCGGCGTCCAGTCTTCGCACTTATGCCGATTCTTTTGCTCCCGCAGGCGGGTTCAATTGACGATTTTGCCCTCCTGTCAAGGTTAGCATACGAAGTGCAAAATTTGGGTGTCTACAGCTGCCCCTCTTTATCATGTTTATGAAATGTTAAATGAAATGAACAGGATAAAGAAACAGACACCCGATGTCTGAATGACACTGCATAGATATGATAATACACACACGATGCAACACATGTAGTTTATGGTGCAACACAAGATGTAACGCATGCAAAACATTCGAAAGAGTGTCAATTCATCAACCCTCTGACCGTATTTGTTGGTCGTTAGGTTCACTCTTCCAATCTATCATCTCGTTCGGGGCCGGGTATCGTCGCCGGTCACCCATCTCGTAACCCCCGGTTATCGTCGCCGGTTGGTTATCTTGTCGGAGCCGGTTTTTGTCGCCGGACATCCATCTCGTGATCGCCGGTTATCGTTGCCGGTCGATCGTCTCGTCGGGGCCGGGTATCGTCGCCGGTCACCCATCTCGTAACCCCCGGTTATCGTCGCCGGTTGGTTATCTTGTCGGAGCCAGTTTTCGTCGCCGGACATCCATCTCGTGATCGCCGGTTATCGTCGCCGGTCGATCGTCTCGTCGGGGCCGGGTATCGTCGCCGGTCACCCATCTCGTAACCCCCGGTTATCGTCGCCGGTTGGTTATCTTGTCAGAGCCGGTTTTCATCGCCGGACATCCATCTCGTGATCGCCGGTTATCGTCGCCGGTCGATCGTCTCGTCGGGGCCGGGTATCGTCGCCGGTCACCCATCTCGTAACCCCCGGTTATCGTCGCCGGTTGGTTATCTTGTCAGAGCCGGTTTCGTCACCGGACATCCATCTCGTGATCGCCGGTTATCGTCGCTGGTTGATCGTCTCGTCGGGGCCGGGTATCGTCGTCGGTCACCCATCGTGTGATCTTTTTTCACTCAACACGTCAATTGGCTGCAAGGGAGCAAGGTGGGACCCACCAGGGCCAGCCGCGGATGGATCTGCGGCCAGCTGCAGATTGATCTGCGGCCAGCCGCAGATACATCTGCGGCCAAGATCGGGATGTATAAGCGGCTCGCCGCTTCCAGATCTGTCACTTTAAACTTCCAACTCACATAGATTCTCTCGATTTTTGCTTGTTTGCAAGGGCCTTTTGTCGATTTTTTCAACTTTCCTGCAAAAACTGCTCCGGTAGGATCGATCTACGCGCTACAGGTAACACTTTGACCGGTCACTTTTCAATTTCGTCAATGTTTTGCTATACATTTGACTATTTGCATGTTTAGAGATAAAATGTATGCTTTAAAATGCTATGCAATGTACTATCATATATACATGCTATGTATTAACTGTGTGAGACCTATTCTATGTTCATGAGGCGGTCCCACGTATATGTTTGCTCCTTTTTGAAAGAAAATCATGCATTTATGGCACTTTACATGCTTTATTTACACATATGAATGCAATATGATCTGTTGTGGCTTGGGTTTTTTGAAAAACATGCTTGGATATGCATGGGATGTCCATTTTATAGACGGAACTCTGCCGAATTTTTTTTTTTTTATATGCATCATGCTGCATTAATTATATGATGAGGATAGGAATTTAGAATATTCATTGCATAATTTTTAAAGGGAACTTACCTTCCTTTTCGTCTGTTCTATCCCAGCTATGGATTCTGATGCGCCCACTAGCTCTTCTGCCTCTCGGACTTCGGGTGTTCGCCGTCGTAGGGCTGCACCTGCCCCTGTTCCTCCTCGGACCCGTCAGGCTCGTCGCTTGACGGAGGCTGTCATCCGTCCTGATCATCCGGACGTTGAGGAGGTTGTTCCTCCGGAGGTTGCGGTGGAGGAGCCGTCTTCCAGCACACCGGCTCCCCCTTCTCATCGCGCTTTATCTGGCGCTTCTGTCCAGATACCCGACTTATTGGGTTGGGATCTCAGCCGTCATCCCTCGGCATCCCTTGTTGCTAATGAGGTATATTCAATTCTGCTCTGAATTTGCTCTCAATTCCTCAATTTCTGTTCTATCTGGACTGACCCATTGGTGATTTTCACAGGTGCCTGAGTTTACCCAGCCGAGGGGTAACTGGTTCAACATTTACTCCCTTTACGCGGCCTTGCACAATGATTACCGCGCGGTGGTGGACTCCTGGGGCTTTCGCCACTTTTTCACCATCATTCCCCGCCAGTGCCCCTGGGGTTATATGCGGGCTTTGTCCGAGAGGTGGTTTCATCAGACCCAGTCCCTTCATCTTCTGGACTGTGAGGTTGTGCTGACCCCTTGGGATTGGCGGTATATCACGGGGATCGAGTTCACTGGGTCCCGTGTCCCCCTGGACCTCGATATTACTCCAGCAGAGGTCCGCGCTCTTTTGGGCTTTGCTGCCGATGACCGGGTCTTCAAGGCCCGCAGTATCCGGTCCGGAGCATTAGCTGTCGATGCTGTCGGAGGTTTATACGCACAGCCTATCCCAGCGGATCAGGGCACTCGTGACATCCTGCTACGGCGCTTGTTCCTGACTATCATGAGGGGTTGTTTCCTAGGGAATAACTCATCTACCATCCACTTCAGCGTCGTAGGGGCTGTTCGAGATGTAGACCGGATTGGTGACTACGACTGGGGGTCGTTCACCTTCGCTTATTTCCTCCATGGTCTGCGTCTACGTTCAGAGGGACAGACCGATGCCTGGCTCGGTTTCTATCACTTCCTGTTGGTGAGTCTTCTCCTCCTTTTGATTTATTGCACTTATCTTTATTTCATTTCGCATTTTAATAGTTACTCACGCCCTGCCTTGTTTCCGTTCACAGTTCTGGGCTTACGAGCGTTTTCCATGCTTGAGGCCTGTCACCACCCTTGGCCCGGACACTTATCCCCGGGGTCGGCGATGGCATCACAGCACTTTAGAGGAGGTCCCAGTGTCGGGCAGCTTTGCCCATTGCCGCATTCAGCTGGAGCTGATCACTGCTGCGGAGGTCGTCTGGACTCCCTATCTTTCGGAGCATCTGGCTGTGGGGTTCACCGATGGACATCCTTCCGGCCCGGAGTTTGCACTTTCCACCCGTCGTCTCACCCTGCAGAGTGTTGGAGGTTGGGTGATGTACCTAGGGGAGCGCGCCTTCAGATGTGTGACCGGAGAGATTCGCATCCCGCATTCCCTTCCTTTCATTACTTCCTGGCCGCTGGATTCTCAGCCCTCGGAGATCATGCTCGCCGGGGAGGACGGTCGGATGATTTCTACGGGTCCCAGTACGAGTGATGCATTCCGTACCTGGTGGGTGCCCCGTACCATCGGTCCTCAGACTCGGGCCACTTTCTTTCTTGGAGACATGGTTCCAGGCTCGGTGACGATGACTGATTGGGCTGCCTGTGTTCGGACCCCCACCCACGCTGAGCAGATCGCCACATTGACCCGTCAGGTAGATCAGTTGTCGCTGTTCCTTCGGGTGTTGACTATGATGCAGGCCTGAGTTCATCTGATGCCACAGCGCATCCATACATTCCTGATATGAACTTTGGTCCTCCGAGCTCGACGACCCCAGGGGATCAGTTCGAGGATCCTGCTTTCATAGATGATACTGATTTTATTTAGATCAGGATAGGATAGGGCTTTTTGTACCTGCATCTGTTTAGATTTCTTTTTCATTTATGCACTATGTATTGAACTCATTTATTTATTATGCACAGTTCCCTTTTTATCTTTATGGAATTCATTGGTTTTATTTTTTACTATATGATGCATGCTTTTTTACTCATGGATAGAGAATGACCCCTGTACAGTCTTTTTGATACTATTCTTCAAAGATGTCGTCCTCAGATGTCGTGGTACGTTTGGACTCCATTCCTCCCATAGGGTTGGTTGGCGGTCTCCTCCGCTGGTTTGACAGTTTATTGCCGGCAGACAGGGTTATCGCAAATGGTCTTTTGGGCCATTCTTTGTCCTTATTGACCTTTCAGGTGCCAGCGGGCTTTGTGGATGGTATCCTGAGCTATTGGGCCCCTGCCCGTCAGGTGTTTAGGTTAGGGACAGTAGAGCTAACCCCCACCCTGGAGGAGTATGCTCGCTTCACCGGCTTGCCTTTGGATAGACCTTGCGCCAGGGTCACGGCTGGTTCCATGCGCCGTCAGTTCTTGACCTTTACCGGCTTGCGGAGGGCTGTCTTGTTACCGGTGATCACATCAGACCATATGGTTCCTTTTCAGTTCTTGATTGACCGATTTGGCTCACCTGACAGTTTTTGTTTCTTCCTCGGTGATTTTTCCGTGCCCGAGGAGCGCTAGAATGCCTTGAGAGTGGATGTTCTGATGGCCTGTGTCGTCTCAGTTTTGTACTTGCCCGCAGGACCTGACCAGTTGGACATGCGGGTTGTAGCGGCCGTTCGAGCTCTTTAGGAGGATCACACCATTCTTCCCATGATATTGGTGGATACCTACATGTCAGCCTCATATTGCCAATCCTTCCGCGGCCGAGCATTCAGAGGGAGTTCGACTTTATTATATATGTGGTTCATGAGTCATCTTAGTCCCATCGGCCATTTCCGTTGCCAAGGGTTTTGCTTCAGCCATGACATAACCACGCAGTTTTCGTTTCGTCCCGTGAGCTGTATTGATGTGGCCTCCTGGACATCATTTTTGTCTGTCATTGAGGATCCCTTTCATCTATTGGTCTACTCGGGCTATTGTTCCTTTATGAGCTTCTTGACTCATGTGCCCGACCTGGACTTCATCCCCATTGCTGGCTTAAGGGGTGTGGCGACTTATCATCCCCTGGCGGTTATGGGGCAGTTTGATCAGACGCAGGATTTATACCTTTTCGCGGGTGCGGCCACCTACCGATTCCTTATATCATCTCGGACAGAGAGGGATCTACTGCAGGTATACGAGCTTTGGTCTCGCAGGATATCCGCCGAATGTAGTGAGAGCTGTCACATCCAGACATTTGCTTACGTGCAGTGGCTGCGCGGAGACTTGGATCCGGTTAGTTTGAGTCAGACTGGGGCCTTTGATGACTCTGGAGTGATTTCCCCAAAGGATACCACAGACCACCTCATCTCAGCTGATTCTGCCCCGAGTCGGGTTACTAAGAATACCCGACTCCGCCTGGCCCTGGCTACTGCTGAGGCCGAGAGGGATGCCGCCCTTGTCGAGAGAGATGATGCCATTCGGGCTAGAGATGCTGCCATTGCTGACATAGGGGCCATTGTATTTCAGACCAGGGCAGTGGTAGATGCTCATTTTGGGACTGTCAGCCGAGCTATTGCTTTACTGGATCGTATTGATATGATGGGGCAGCAGATTGCAGGAGATGTTGATGCTTCAGATCTATCCACCACCCTGTCCATCCTGCTTCAGCTAGTTTCAGATTTGTAGATTATTTTATTTCCTGCATAGACTATGTTAGTTTCATCAGTTATTGAAAGAGAAATCTTGTAATAAAATGACTCATATATATAGACATGTATTTAATTTTAGTCATTTTCCCTTTTGCCGTATCATTGCCTTTCATTAGATCCTCATTTTATCCAGTTGACCACGATTTTGACATTTCGCCTTCTTTCTCCTCTCAAGTCTTGATGGAGATTTGACAGATATTGTCGCACGCCTTTTGATTTCATCGGATTGAATCTCAGATTTTGGGTATCTGTTTGGTTGGATCAGGGTTATGTCCTTTGGGATGAAGCTGGTTAGGCAGTTGGTTTCGGGAAGGTTTTGAGGGTGTAAGAAGGTTTTATCTGGCTATCGAAAATTGGTTTTGGTTAAGGAAAGGATTATTTTTTAAAGGATCGGACCGCGCCATGATGGCTGCCTACGTACCCCCACAAGTTGGGAGATCAGGTCCTACGTAGTTCGCTCTAAAAGGGAAAAAAGGAAATGATGACTTAAGCGTAAAACCGCTTCACCGAGTCAGAATTGAGGGTTTGTGGAAATACCTCACCATCCATTTCTTGCAATATGAGGGCTCCTCCGGATAGCACTTTCTTAATCACAAATGGCCCTTCCCAGTTCGGGGCAAACTTCCCCTTGGCTTCGTCTTGACAAGGCATGACTCTTTTCAACACCAAATCGTTTTCCTTGAACTTTCGAAGTCTTATCTTTTTATCGTATGATCGAGAGATCCTCTATTGATATAGTTGACCATGCCAAACGGCAGCCACTCTTCTTTCATCAATTAGGGCCAATTGGTCGTATCGACTTTGCATCCAATCCTCCTCGCCTATCTGAGCGTCGATCACTATTCTGAGGGACGCCATCTCAACCTCAACTAGTAGAACAACCTCCATTCCATACACCAAAGCGTAAGGGGTTGCCCCTGTAGAAGTACGCGTTGATGTTCGGTATGCCAGCAGGGTGAGGGGTAACAGATCCGGCCATCCCCGATGATTAGCAGACATTTTTGCCATGATCTTCTTGATGTTCTTATTTGCAGCCTCCACTGCCCCATTCATCTTAGGACGGTAAATGACGGAATTGAGGTGCTTGATCTTGAACTGGTCACACAGTTCCTTCATGAGGGCGTTGTTTAAATTCTTGGCATTGTCGGAGACCACAACCTCAGGTTGCCCATATCGGCAAATGACATTATTCCTGATGAAGTTGATGATGACCTCCTGAGTTACTTTGGGGAAAGAAGCTGCCTCTACCCACTTGGTGAAATAATCGATCATGACGAAAATGAATCGGTGCCCGTTGCTCGCTTTGGGCTCTATTGGTCCGATTACATCCATTCCCCACATTGAAAATGGCCACGGGGAGGTCATACAGTGCAGTTCATTGGGAGGTGTATGGATCACATTACCGTGCGCCTGGCATTGATAACACCGTTTGACATGATCATCGCAATCGGCTTTCAGCGTTAACCAATAATGCCCTGTCCTCAAGATCTTTTTTGCCAACATCGGTCCACTCATGTGTGGGCCACACACCCCGCCATGGATTTCATTCATAATCCTTCGGGATTGCGTTTCATCTACGCATTGCAATAGTCCCAACCCGGCATCCCTTTTGTAAAGTGAATCCCCACTCAGGTAAAACTTCATCGCCATCTTTTGAATTCTCATTCTCTCAGTCCGATTTGCCTGGTCGGGAATGGACCTATCTCTCAGATATTCCCTTATGTCGTGATACCAAGGCTGCCTCGTCAACCCCACCTCGTTTGATAACACTACCACATGTTCCTTATATGCCGGGGCATTCTGTACGGTGATCTCAATCTGTGGACTGTCCCTACTCTTGATCACGTGGATTAAGGAGGCCAGAGTCGCCACTGCATCGGCAAAGTCATTTCGTCCCCGAGGAATATGGCGGAAGGCGATATCCTCGAACTCTTGCATCAGCTGGATGACACAACGATGGTATGGAAGTAACCGAAGCTCCTTAGTGTTGTATATCCCGATTGCCTGTCTGATTACCAATTCTGAATCCCCGAACACCGCTAGTCTCTTCACTCCCATGTCACGGGCCAAGCGGAGTCCTAAGATACACCCCTCGTATTCAGCGGTGTTGTTCGAATTGCTGAAACGAAGTTTAGTGCCCACGGGGTATTGTTCTCTGGTGATAGAGACTAGGACCGCTCCGGCTCCTGCCCCCTCGGCATTCATGGCACCATCAAAATACAGCTTCCAGAACTGTCCCTCGTCATCACATTTTTCGTGCGATACCCAAAATATATCCTCGCCCGGAAGAGGAGTTTCTAACGGCTCCATCCCTCCTGACGGGGCTTCTGCCAACTGATCTGCAATTCCCTGCCCTTTCATGGCCTTCTGGGTCACGTACACCATGTCAAACTGTTGTAAGATTAACTGCCATCTTGATAATCGACAATTCAGCATGGGCCTTTCAAAAATATATTTCAGGGGGTCCATTCTTGATATCAAGTACGTTGTATGCCCATGGAGGTAGTGCTGTAATCTCCCTGCAGCCCAGGCCAGAGCACAACAGGTCTTCTCGATGGGAGTGTAATTCTGCTCACATTGGCTAAATCTTTTGCTGAGGTAATAGATGGCCTGCTCTTTACCCGCCTCGTTCTTTTGTCCCAGCACACATCCCATCGCGATGGCGTTGACGGATATATACATAAACAAAGGGATCCCATCCTTCGGGGGTACCAGCACTGGTGCCTCCGTCAGTTGTTTCTTAATGATCTGAAAAGCCCTCTGACATTGCTCATTCCATTCTTGGGAAGCACCCTTTCTTAACAATTTGAAAATCGGCTCACATGTAGTCGTCAAGTGGGATATAAAACGGCTGATAAAGTTTATCCTCCCGAGGAATCCTCTTATCTCCTTTTCTGTGTGAGGTGCCGGCATATCCACAATGACCTTAATCTTTGCTGGGTCCAGTTCAATGCCCCGATCACTCACCAGGAATCCCAAGAGCTTACCCGACTGCACTCCGAACGCACACTTGGCTGGATTGAGTTTCAAATTATACTTTCTGAGCCGATCGAATAGCGTTTTGAGATGGGTTATATGATCGGATTCTACTTTCGATTTCACAATAATATCATCCACGTAGACTTCTATCTCCTGGTGCATCATATCGTGGAACAAGGCCATCATGGCTCTCTGATAAGTAGCCCCCGCGTTTGTGAGGCCAAAAGCCAATCGCCTATAGCAGAAAGTGCCCCAAGGGGTGATGAATGCGGTCTTTTCCCGATCTTCTTCTGCCACCAGTATCTGATGATATCCCGCGAAGCAATCCACAAAAGAGTACATTTCGTACTGGGCCGTGTTATCTACCAAGATGTGTATGAAAGGCACCGGGAAGTTATCCTTGAGACTGGCCTTGTTTAGATCTCTGTAGTCTACACATACCCTTACTTTTCCTCCAGGTTTAGCCACTGGGACTACATTGGATAGCCATTCCGGGTAAGTGGACACCATAATGATTCCCGCCCTGAACTGCTTGATGATCTCTTCCTTTACTTTTAGGCTCCACTCCGGTTTCAACTTTCTTAATTTTTGTTTGACAGGCCGGAAACCCTCCTTGATGGGTAATCGGTGTACCACAATGTCGGTGGATAATCCGATCATATCCTCATGAGACCAGACAAAGACATCCTCATATTGCTTTAGTAACTCAGTCATTTCAGCTTTTTGGTTGGGGGTAAGGTCCGTCCCTATCTTGAGTTCTTTTGGCTTATCAGGGGTTCCAATATCAATGGTGACGGTTTGGTCCAAGTTGGGTTTGGGTTTATCCTCGACCCATCCTTTGATCTCGTCAGGCGCATCGTTGTAATCTGTCTCGTCTTGTTCAATGCCCATTAATCGAAATCCAGCTCAATGTCAAAATCATAATCATCATTCAAATTTGAGAGACCATTTGTTAGGCAAGGATTACTCAAATTGGTACACCTGACATGAAACAAAATACTTGTCATATATAAATCATTTTTCACGACGATCGCATTTTCAAAATAACACAAAGAAACAACATAATTATGCAGAAATAAAACAACAACAAAAATAAAACTTCTTCATTCCCCCATCCTCTGGGGTCCACCACCCTGACGTCGGGTTTTACCTTTTTTTGGATATTACTGGTTTCATGGTCTAGTTGTCGACAGTCAGGTCAGATGAAATGCGCTGGATGAAAGGGGGCTTTACATCGGACACCTCCCTGATAATTACGGCTACGTCGCCTGAGTCCTCCCTCCTATTCTCTTCAGGAATGATCAGCCCTGCCCAATCGATGACAGGCACAACTTGTTGGGCTTCGGGTGGTGCGATAATATTCGTCCCCTCCCCACTGCTTGTTGATTGTTCGGGGATGTAGCATTTGGTTTCAAACTCCTTTGCGACCTCCTGCAGGAAACTTTCCCTCCGGGCCGACTCATTACGTGCGGGGGTTAACTCTTCATTCCCTGCCCCAATCACAGGTTCGCTGATCCCCTGCTCATTGTCGACTTTGGTCACTGGACTGCCAGCTAGTCGAATCGGAGCCGCACCCCGACGGTGTCTCCGTGCTGCGTCCTCATGGTATCCCAGCCCTGCTTTGCCTATCTGCTGTGGTAGGTGAATGGGCTTGGTGATTCCCTGACTGCTCCTTCCTAACCCCTGCCCAGGCTGGAAGTTCATTTTTATCATTTCCTTTGCCACAAAGGTAAGTTCGGGAGAGACCCTAGGTTTCACAGTTGGAGCTCCCAGGCATTTATAGTGGGGAGTGCTAATCTCCAGTGCTTGAAAGCTGGCAGGTGCTGCCGACTCATCCACATTGATCACTTGGCAGGTCACTCCTAGGAGGAGAAGGGTCATCACATTCGGCCGAGATTGTTACCAGATTCCCATCGATGATTAGGCTTGATTTGTTGGTGGAGCGTGGAGGGAACTGCCCCGGCCATGTGTATCCATGGCCTCCCCAACAGCAGGTTTGTAGCTGGCCGCGATGTCAAGAACTTGGAAAGAGATGTCAAAAGTTACAGGGCCCTATCTCCACCGACAACTCTATTTCTCCAATGGTATCCCTCCGGGATCCGTCAAAAGCCCGGACCACCACATGACTGGCCCGTAGGCGCTTGGAACTGATGTTAATTTTCTTTAGCGTACTGAGAGGACATATATTCAATGCCGATCCCCCATCGATCAGCACCCCATTCATGACATATCCTGAGGAGATTACCGCAATGTGTAGCGGTTTTCGGTGCCCCCTTCCCTCCTTGGGAATGTCCTCATCCGTAAAGGATATTGCATCGCTTTCCAATAGGTAGCCCACCAGCTGGCCGAAACCCTCCTCACTAATTTCTTTGGGCACGTATGCCTCCTCCAGAACCTTCGTCAGGGTTTTGCAATGCTCACTGGATGACAACACCAAGTCCATGACTGATGTTAGGGTTGACTCCTCATTTAAAATCTGGATCCCTCTTGTTTCTGGGTGATCCATCCTTTTCAAAAATTCTATGGCCCTTTCCTCGGAAACCTCTTCATTTTTTCTCTTTTGGCTCTCAAGGACTCGCCCAGGAAGATATAAGGGGTTCCCCTTTGTTGTCACGGAAGCACAACTGGCCGCTTCCTCTGGTATTCCCCCATAATTCCAGGGTACAGTCTTTAGACTACTGATAGGGAGTTGCGGCCTTGCCGCAAGGATGATGGGCCTCGGAGCCGTCAACTTGACCGGTCCCCTCCGTGCTATTCGTACTTACCCCTATCAACCTGATGGGCGTTCCCCGTGCACTCCCATGATCATGTATCACGTTGATCATTTCCCTCAATTTTCTGGCACATAGTTCAACCTTGGCGGCCCCCCAGCTTCACTTGCCTCCGTCACATTGACTCCCCCCTCCATCATGTCTTGGCAGGGGATTTGCCTTAACATTCGGGTAGTCTGGTTGTTCCACCATAATTTCCCCATTGTCGATCATGTTCTGAATTATATGTTTCAATGTCCAACAATCTTGTGTATCATGACCCGGGGAACCCGAGTGGTAGGCGCACCGTGTTGCTTGGGTCAAATCTCCTTCCCTTCGGGTCACTTGGGGGAGCCAAATTGATTATCTTCTTTTGGGCCATCAATACCGCCAAAATCCGCTCGAGAGGCTCCCCGAGTGGGGTGAATACTCGATTTTGCGATGGCCTTCATATCTTCTTCGCCCCTCTGCCCTTTGATCTGTGAAGTTTGGCTGTCGGGATGGCCCTACCCTTTGCACCTTTACCGGAAGATGGCTTTCTATTTTTCTGGATGACCCCTGTAGGATGAGGGAGACATCCTCTTCCTTTTTCTTTTGGACCCTCCGGGAACTGCTGCCATAGTTTCCATTCTGTATTTGCTCGGCAGCAGTTTCTAAAACAGTAAAATCCCGGATTTTACCCGGATTTCAACCCCATAGTCTACCATCTCTCCATTTATAATCATTTCAGCGAAGGGTCTTTCCAATCCCCGAGATGACTCGTTCATAATACGGTGCCTCTTGAATGTCTACAAAGGTCATCACCATCTCTGATTCGCTCATCGGGGGGTTCACCTGTGCAGCCATGCCCCTCCATCGTTGTGCATATTCCCTGAAGGATTCCCTAGGTTGTTTCTTAACCTTTGTCCATTTGATACCTGTCAGGGGCCATCTGGGCCTGAAAGCTGTATTGGGTTAAGAAAGTATGGGCCAATTCCTCCCAGTTGTGGATTCGGGCTGTTGTCAAGGCGGGCATACCAAATTTCTTGCCTCCCCCGTTAAGCTTTTCTGGAACAGTTGCATTTCTCAACCCTTCGTCCTCGGCATAAGACCCGAGTTCTCCAATGTATATTTTCAAATGGGTGTAGGGATCCCCCTTCCCGTTGTATTTTTCAAACTCAGGGATTTTGAATTTCTCCGGGTATCTGGCTCCGGGGAAGACACATAAATCTGAATAGTTAACCCTGCCGAGGGACCCTATGCCCTTCATAGATTGGATGGTCTCTTCCATTTGTCTCATTTTCTTCCGCAAGTCATCTGTATCTCCCTCTTCCGGGATAGTAATCACTGTT